>SEMN01000203.1:600000-881748 GCA_005408345.1 Macquaria australasica | reverse complement strand
GGAGGGGGAGGGGGGTGAGAGGAGGAGGTGAGGAGGGGGGGGGGGTCAAAAGGTCAACCTGTCAAGCTTGATTTATGACCTAGGGGTCAAAGGGGACCTGTCAAGTCGAGTTTGATGCAACGTGTCCCCCTTATCTCTCTTGAGAGTCTCTACCGTGTTTTGGTGTAATTTACGGGCACACTGCTTCTGTCCTCTGCTATCTGTGTCGGAGTTTGACACACACACACACACACACACTGGTCAGACCAGCTAGCAGCCAGCGGGCGTGCCTCTGGTGGTTGACTAGTTTCTGTTTATCTAGGTTGGTTCAAAAACTTTATTATTAGCCAGAAAAGAAAATGAATATTGAAAATTAAGAAAAATGACAAACCAGGCCAAAATGTTGTCAACCCACCCAAGCTATTTTTTACCGACATAATCCATCCTAAAGCCACCCAATTGGGAGGAAAATCGCCCAATCTGGCAACATTTCTTGGGCATAAAACTTTCCATCCCAGATCCAGTTATTTTCGGTGTGTGGTGTCAACCAATTAGGGGCCACCAGGAAAAGCCGAACATATTACACACGTACCGCTTTTTCATTAGTCATCGCACATTTCTGTAATAATATATGGTGAGAGTATCAAGTGAAATGTATACACTCACACAACACAACAATAACAAATGATTTTTCATTAAAATGTGTATTTCACGATTGAAATTACATTACCCTTAATGGACCACACACCACTGCAAACAGAAGGGGAAGGGATTATGTGATGTAATAAATTACATTAGCCTATGTTTGCACACATACTGGTACATTTTTAGGAATAAATGTCAAGGATTGGTTTGTAATTATTTCTACAGGACAGTGTGACAGGTCAGTATAAAGATATGTGGTAAAATCTAGAACACATCAGGTAAGTCTAAAGTATGCAGATCTGTCATGAGAACAGCATGCTGGGAATTCACTGTCCCTGGTGGGCCTTCAGGTGGCTCTGGAGGCTGGTGGGTGACCCACATGTTTACATCAGCCTCACCTGTCATAGTTTGTGTTTATCTTCTGCAGCCTGACATTGTTTTCTTTTTCTTTCCTTTAATGTCTTTCCAGTTTGAAGACGTGATGTTCAGTTTGTCTAAGTTGGTTTGTCTTTTCCAGCACACCTGTCCCTGAGGACTTTCATACAAGACTGCAGGACATCTTTTGTGTCAAAAAGTAGAATTACTTCATTCACAGCATTCACAAGGACCCCTTCCTGTGTGCTAATCAAAGCTGGAACCATATTATGACAAAGTCAAAAGTGAATCATTGCACAGCAGGGTGCTGATATTTCTGTATTCTTTAATAGTTCATGTTTACTAAATAAAAATAGCAGCTGTGCACACAATGCATTTTACCAGGTAAACCTATGTAAGCACAAGGAATTACAAAAATAATGAGGTAATCAAAATGAAACCATGAAATATGAGTCAATTAAAAGTGTGAGAAAATTACAAGATAGTGAGCAAATCAGAATTATGATAGTGAGTAAATCAAAATGATGAGATTACAAGTAAAAAGTATGAGATACTATCTAATAATTGCATCATACTTTTGATTTACCAGTAATATTATTTTTATTAGAACTTATTTCTCCTTTTCTTAATATAAAAAATGTCTAAATTCAACTCAAAGAAACTTTTAATGTGCAGTTTGAAATTCTGATATGACTACTTAGACAAATATCAGCAGGTTTTGCTGCCTCTTTAGCAAACTGTTTATTAGTGACTTGTGTTCCCAAGGGAAAGGATAAGGGAAGAGAACAGCAACTTAAAAAAAGAAACTGAACAGTGTGTACAGTATGACCCATATCCTCATACATATATATCCTGAGCCGTGACTGATTTACAGCAGAGTGTGATAGGCAGATATACTGACAGCATATGGTGGTGGTGCTGGTGGTAAAAATAGAGCTGTACAGTCTGTCCCCATGTCTCATCTGTGACATGCACACCATGCTACATGTACATATAGTGTACATTTCAGATAAGAGCATATAAGATAAGATAAGATAAGCCTTTATTGTCCCACAGCGGGGAAATTTTTAGCGTTGCAGCAGCCAGCAAAAGTGTCATATATAGAAATACAATAAAAATAAATAGAAAAATAGTCCTATACACAGTATAGACAGAAATAAATAATAGAGTGACTGAGTGCAGTTGTAAGTATGAACAAATAGATAAGATAAAAATATTGCACATATATAATATATGTATATGAAAAATATTTCACAGCAACATATGAAGTAGATAACATCATGAATACAATATATGTATGAAGATAATGCACAGCAGTAGATGAAGTATAGTAGTGAATAGTCTGCACACTGACAGTCAAGTGTAGATTACCGGGAGTTGTACTGATTATAGAGTCTGACAGCAGCAGGCAGAAAGGACCTACGGTACCTCTCCTTCAGACACCGCGGGTGGAGCAGCCGGTCGCTGAAGGAGCTGCCCAGTCTGAAAGAGTGACATGTAGGGGGTGGGAAGTGTTCTCCAGTAGTGATGATAGCTTGGCCACCATTCTCCTGCCTCCCACCACCTCCACTGGGTCCAGAGGGCATCCAAGGACAGAGCTGGCCTTCTTAATCAGTCTGTCCAGTCTCTTCCTATCCCTGGAAGAGATGCCACTGGCCCAACAGGTCACCCCATACAAGACAGCTGATGCCACCACAGAGTCATAGAAAGTCCTCAGGAGCGCACCCTGCACTCCAAAAGATCTTAGTCTCCTGAGCAAAAAGAGACGGCTCTGGCCCTTTTTAAACAGAGCGTCCGTATTGTCTGACCAGTCCAGTTTGCTGTTCAAGTGAACACCCAGATACTTGTACGATCTCACAATCTCAATGTCCGTTCCCTGGATGTTCACTGGTGTAGGTGGAGGGAGTTTGCGCCTGCCGAAGTCCACCACCAGCTCTTTGGTTTTACTCGCGTTGATCTGGAGGCGGTTCTGCTGACACCAACCCACAAAGCCCTGGGTCAGTTCTCTGTACTCCCCATCATCCCCGTTGGTGATGAGGCCGACGATGGCAGAGTCATCAGAGAACTTCTGCAGGTGACAGTTCGAAGTGTTATGGGTGAAGTCCGCTGTGTAGAAGGTGAACAGGAAAGGCGCCAGAACGGTTCCCTGTGGAGCCCCTGTGCTGCAGAGAAGTGTGTCAGACACACAGTCCTGTAACCTCACATACTGTGGCCGGTTTGTGAGGTAGTCCAGGATCCATGCTGCCAGGTGATGGTCCACCCCAGCGTGCTCCAACTTGTCCCCCAGAATCCTGGGCTGGATGGTGTTAAAAGCACTGGAGAAATCAAAAAACATGATCCTCACAGTGTTTCCAGCCTTTTCTAGGTGAGAGAGGGATGTGTGAAGTAGGTAAATGACAGCGTCATCCACCCCAATGCGGGGTTGGTAGGCAAACTGCAGAGGGTCCATACATGGGCTCACCAGCGGATGCAGGTGAACAAGGACCAGTCTCTCCAGGGTCTTCATCAGGTGAGAGGTCAATGCCACTGGCCTATAGCCATTGAGGTCCTTGGGGTGTGGGGTCTTCGGCACAGGAACCAGACACGATGTTTTCCACAGTTTTGGCACCCTCCCCAGCTTCAGACTCAGGTTGAACAGGTGTTCAACAATCCCACACAGCTGGTCCGCACAGGACTTCAGAAGTCTGGAGCTGATGCCGTCTGGGCCCGCCGCCTTCCCCACCCTTATCTTCCTCAGTTCTAACAAGTCCTTGGTTAACAAACATATTTCTCGTTTTCTTACTGGATGTCAGATAATTTGCTATTATAATTTTCTTCAGGCACCAGTTCATTTAAATCATGAACATTGTTGTCATAGTTTACTATTACAGTAAATACAACTGACTGTGATACAGTATAGTATAGGTCAGTATATAAGTCAGACTGAGTGAATCAGAAGCTGTATTGTGATTTAGACATACAGCTGTACTGTACAAACAACTATACAAACTGTAAAATTTGGAATGTACTTTTATTGTATGGGTTTATTTTTACACATTTTACTTTTACTCAAGTTAAGGATCTGAACACCTTTTCCACTACTGCTTACAGCATGAAGGTTGTAAAATGTGAAATCAATGTGGCATGTGGGAACATGTGGTGCAGTGTTAAAAATTACAATGAAAAGTGATATCTGATGGACGTTTCATGTTCTTCATGTTCATTCCTCCGTTTCAAACAATGACAACCTCTGAGTTTTTGTACAGGAAATGAAGTAGGATATTTCACATTGTTTGGCTCTCGCTCAGATGAAACCATCACATGAAAATCAACGCACACAAAACTTTCCAGCTGCCAGTCAATCAATCCATTTATCAATACAGTCTTAGTTCTTGTAGCCCATCAATGTAAAAATCTTACTTGGATATAACAACAACAAAAACACAAAACATTTTCCAACTAGTTTTTGTAAGCTCAAAATACCAAAAAGTTCACTATACTACTTTTTGTAAGTTTAGTGAACTTTTTGGTTACAAGTAGATGTATAATTTGCATGGATAAAGTTAATTAATGACCAAGAAATCACAGTTTCAAAAGTCCTCACATTTGTGTTTAGCTGTAGGAGCCAAAATATTATTACAGTCAATGAGACAGTTGAAGGGTTCTCTGATGCTTTGAGGCAGACAGTTCAAAAACTGTATGTTCTATGGCTTAAATAATTATGTGATCTGAACCAGGACAAGTTTGTCTACATCCTGATGTGAAATGATGTATGAAGAGTGAAAACTGTGGAAATTTTTTAGAAGATTTTACAGCTGCCCTCCACTCTAGCGATAACGTCACCCACTCTAGCTCTGAACATTCCGTCCCACACACCCCCATTATTAACTCCAAATGGGACTGAAAAAAGCCTAAAACTAAAACTGTGATATTCCAAAAACTGTAAAAGATTTCAAAAAGCTGAATAGAAATTTAATAGTTGAATATCTTATGACCTATTTAAAGTTTAAATGGAGTCTATATCTGAAAGTATGCGTTAGCTGTAGTATTTCAAAGTGGAGTAAGTTGAAGAGGATTTTCCATTGACTTACATTGTAAAATAAGTTTTTTAAAAAGTTTATTATTATTATTATTATATAGTATAAAAGGTAGAGCTGAACATTTTGATAGTTGAATGGTTTCTGTAGCTTAAAGTATGCTGAAGAAGTAGTCGACCGAAAAATGTATGGAAGATGAAACGGAACTAGAAAATTGCATTTCCTGCAGAAAATGCTTGTGAATGCTGAAAGCTTAAATTAATTTGCAAAACACTGCTGAAAATGCAGAAATGTGAAATGAATTTGCAGGAACAGTCGGAAGGCTCAAATGTATTGCATTACAGCCATGGCCAAAAGTTTTGAGAATGACACAAATATTAATTTTTACAGTCTTCTGCCTCAGTTTTCATGATGGCAATTTGCATATACTCCAGAATGTCATGAAGAGTGATCAGATGAATTGCAATTAATTGCAAAGTCCCTCTTTGCCATGAAAATGAACTTCCCAAAAAAAAAAAAACATTTCCACTGCATTTCAGCCCTGCCACAAAAGGACCAGCTGACATCATGTCAATGATTCTCTCGTTAAAACAGGTGAGAGTGTTGACGAGGACAAGGCTGGAGATCACTCTGTCATACTGACTGAGTTAGAATAACAGACTGGAAGCTTTAAAAGGAGGGTGGGGCTTGAAATCATTGTTCTTCCTAACCATGGTTACCTGCAAGGAAACACGTGCAGTCATCATTGCTTTGCATGAAAAGGGCTTCACAGGCAAGGATATTGCACCTAAATCAACTTCAAGGAGAGAGGTTCAATTGTTGTGAAGAAGGTTTCAGGGTGCCCAAGAAAGTCCAGCAAGCGCCAGGACCGTCTCCTAAAGTTGATTCAGCTGCGGGATCGGGGCACTACCAGTGCAGAGCTTGCTCAGGAATGGCAGCAGGCAGGTGTGAGTGCATCTGCACGCACAGTGAGGCGAAGACTTTTGGAGGATGGCCTGGTGTCAAGAAGGGCAGCAAAGAAGCCACTTCTCTCCAGGAAAAACATCAGGGACAGACTGATATTCTGCAAAAGGTACAGGGATTGGACTGCTGAGGACTGGGGTAAAGTCATTTTCTCTGATGAATCCCCTTTCCGATTGTTTGGGGCATCTGGAAAAAAGCTCGTCCGGAGAAGAAAAGGTGAGCACTACCATCAGTCCTGTGTCATGCCAACAGTAAAGCATCCTGAGACCATTCATGTGTGGGGTTGCTTCTCAGCCAAGGGAGTGGGCTCACTCACAATTTTGCCTAAGAACACAGCCATGAATAAAGAATAGTACCAAAACATCCTCCGAGAGCAACTTCTCCCAACCATCCAAGAACAGTTTGGTGACGAACAATGCCTTTTCCAGCATGATGGAGCACCTTGCCATAAGGCCAAAGTGATAACTAAGTAGCTCGGGGAACAAAACACCGAAATTTTGGGTCCATGGCCAGGAAACTCCCCAGACCTTAATCCCATTGAGAACTTGTGGTCAATCCTCAAGAGGCGGGGGGACAAACAAAAACCCACAAATTCTGACAAACTCCAAGTATTGATTATGCAAGAATGGGCTGCCATCAATCAGTATGTGGCCCAGATGTTGATTGACAGCATTCCAGGGCGAATTGCAGAGGTCCTGACAAACAAGGGTCAACACTGCAAATATTGACTCTTTGCATAAACTTAATCGTCAATAAAAGCCTTTGACACTTATGAAATGCTTGTAATTATACTTCAGTATACCATAGTAACATCTGACAAAAAGGTATAAAAACACTGAAGCAGCAAACTTTGTGAAAACCAATACTTGTGTCATTCTCAAAACTTTTGGCCATGGCTGTACACTGCTCAAAAACCTGGAAGCTGAAACGTAAAACTGAATCAGCATTCACACTAATAATTGAGTAAAGAATAGAAAATACTTACTTCTCAATACTTCTCAACATGGCTCCCCACCACCCCATAAATTCAACGATCTGCTCTCTCTGCATCATTGGTTAGGGTCATCTTCCAGATCCATTAGATTACCAACATCACCATATTTAAGATAGGAAATAAAGGGACTCCATATATACTTCAAAAGCTTTGTGGTTACCTTTGACAATAAATGTTATATTTCCATCAACATATTTGTTGCCATCTATCTCAACCATCTGCCTATCCTTGGTCTACTAATATTCTTCCATTATAAGGCAATGAGAAGTTTAGCTTGTAGCATACACTTATCTATAAAATTGTCTTCACATAAGTTTACCATTCATGTATAGATCTTCTGCTTTTCTAACCCTGTCATGATCCCAAGGACTCTGGTGTGGACTTCTGTTTTTTGGTCTTGTTGTTTCCTGTTTTATTTTGAAATTACTGTTCGTTTCCTTGTGTGCTTTTTATTTCCTGTCTTTGTTTTCCCTCCAGTTTTGATTGTTTTCACCTGTGTCTTGTTACTCACCTGTGTCTGTTTCCCTCGTTGTCTCCTCCCCTATATATACTGGTCCTCTCCCTTTGTTCTGTCGCGTCATTGATGTTGATGATGTTTGTTGGTGATCTCTTCGTGTCGTGTTCCTGGTGTTTCCCTGCGTATCAGTACCTGAGCTTTGTAAGTTTATTTTTGTAGTTAATAAACCTTGGAATTGCTTCAGTCTCCTCGCCTGTCTGCATTTGGGTCCTTCTCCCTGCTGCCTAGATGGCTCATCATGACAAACCCTCTTATCAGCCCATATTTTAAACTAAACTGAACTTTCATTTTGAAATATACATCATTAGGCAGAATTCACATAGAACCAGGCGCCACGGCGAAAACACAGATTTATAAATTCATTTCAACCGGGGTACTGCGTTCAAGCTGCGGCAGGCCACAAAACGCAGCGACCTGCGGCAAAAAAGTTGAAACGGATTCAACTTTTGGAGAAACGCAACCCAATGTCACACTGCGGCAGCCAATCACGCCGGCGATCAGACCGGTAGACACCCAGCTGAAGAAGAACTTTGTTCACCTGTAGCATTAGCTGTTTACCTTAATATTCTGCTGTTTACCGAGCAACTGTGAAGATGGAAGAGAGACTGATCGATCGGCTCCGTGATGACTGTACATCAGCTGTTCAACCCTGCCACGAGGGAGTACAAAGACGTTAACTGCCGTGCAGTGGCTTTGCTTGTATCAGTCTTCAAGCTGGGATTGCTGGTTAGTATGAGACACTCCCACACCGCCACACAACCCTGTGGCGAATTGCCGCAACGCCAGATTCAATGTGAAAACTGCCTTATGCTTACAGTCATCCCTCTCCTCCAATCACTTCCTGTAACTGTATCCTGATATTTCCTGGATTACGCCCCTGACCAGGTCAAGGAAATACCAGTTTCCCTTTTTATTCTGTCTTACCTCTTCTCCCCTCTGACCTCAATGGAGGTTCTCTCCAAAGTGTAGTCTGCAACGGAGCAGACACACTGAACACTGTCCTGAGAGCGTACGATCCCTGGTTGGCACACCGCTATCCTAGAGTAAACAAATTTATTTAGCACTAGCAGCTACGACCCAAAGTCTGCCTGCTAAATTAACTTTAACAACAACAGGAGCAACGAAGCAAGTTAGCGCCAAGCTGCTAACTCTGCAAGGAGAACAAAGGAGCAACCGGTTAACTCTGACCTACACCATCAGAACACTGCACAGCAAGGACTGCATTCAACATTGGAACCGCAACTTTTCCTTGCCTGGCTCAAATCCACAACCGATAGAATCACACCAAGGAATTTCTCTCTTCATGAACTGACAACTAACTGGACATATCTATCTAGCATAGTAATGGTACATAGCTCAGAACAGGACTGTTAAACTTTATCAATAAACGGTACTTTTGCAGTACTAGGGTTACGACTACTACATTATTGGTTCTGCAGCTGCTACTATTCCTATTACTGTTACTAGTATAGTACTACTGCTACTACTACTCTACTCTTTTACCTACCCAATTAATAACATTAGCTAACTTGCTATCTATAACGATTGCTAGTTAAGTAAGGTTAGCCTAATGGTTAGTGTACTGTGTGTGGGTGGGTGTGCGTCTGTGTGTGTGTGTTTATTAGAAAGGCTTCAAAACATTCTAATAGATTAATCTTTTAGCTTTTAATAATGAAGCATGCACACAAATTACTCAAGAAAATGTGGATAGAGGCGTGTAGTGAATTACTATTGTGCAGTCCAATTCGAGTAGCGCAAGTCTAGACCGACTCTTTATATTTAGAGACCCAACAGTTCCCACCATGAGCAAGCACTATGCGACAGTGGCAAGGAAAAACTCCCTTTTAACAGGTAGAAACAGCAGCAGCGGGTGCAGAGCAGGAGCACGGGGGCAGCAGGTGGCCGCAACCATAGATCCAGACTCTACAGCTCCGGAGGCAGAAATACCTGCAGAAAGCAACAGAAAGGGAGAGAGAGAGAGAGAGAGAGGAGAGAAAGCACAGAACTACGGGAAGAAGTTGAATTAGTAACAAGCATTGATGGGATATGAGGGCGTACAGATGGAGAGGAAGAGGAGGAGAGAGGAGCTCAGTGCATCATAGGAAGTCCCCCGGCAGTCTAGGCCTATAGCAGCATAACTAAGGGGTGGCTCGGGGGTCACCTGAGTCAGCCTTACTATAAGCTTTATCAAAGAGGAAAGTCTTAAGCCTACTCTTAAATGTGAGGAGGTTGTCCGCCTCCCGTACACAAACTGGGATCTGGTTCCACAGGAGAGGAGCTTGATAGCTGAAGGCTCTGGCTCCCATTCTACTTTTAGAGACTCTAGGAACCACAAGGAACCCTGCATTCTGGGAGCGCAGTGCTCTAGTGGGGTAATAGGGTACTATGAGCTCTTTAAGATATGATGGTGCCTGACCATTTAGGGCTTTGAAGGTGAGGAGAAGGATTATAAATTCTATTCTGGATTTTACAGGGAGCCAGTGTAGAGAAGCTAATATTGGAGAAATATGATCTCTTTTTCTGGTTCTTGTCAGTAAACGTGCCGCAGCATTCTGAATCAGCTGGAGAGTCTTAAGGGACTTATTGGGGCAGCCTGTTAATAGAGAGTTGCAATAATCCAGCCTAGATGTAACAAATGCATGGACTAGTTTTTCTGCATCTTTTTGAGACAGGATGTGCCTGATAGTTGCAATGTTACGTAAGTGAAAAAAGGCAGTTCTTGAAGTTTGTTTTATGTGGGAGTTAAAGGACATATCCTGATGAAAGATAACTCCAAGATTCCTTACGGTTTTGCTGGAGGCCAGGGCAATGCCATCTAGAGAAACTATATATTTAGGTAATGTGTTTCTAAAGTGTTCGGGGCCAAGTAATTTCGGTTTTGTTTGAGTTTAACATCAGAAAATTGCAGGTCATCCAGCTTTTTAAGCAGTCTAAATGTACAGGTTTTACAGTTGTTTCTAAGGTTCCTGTGTTTGAAGATAAGTCAGTACCAACTGAGTGGTGCTGAATTTTGTCTCTAATAGTTAGAATTTTATCATTAAAGAAGCTCAAAGTCATTACTACTGAGGTCTATAGGAATACACGGCTCAACAGAGCTGTGACTCTCTGTCAGCCTGGCTACAGTGCTGAACAGAAACCTAGGGTTGTTCTTATTTTCCTCTATTAATGATGAGTAGTAGGCTGCTCTGGCATTACGGAGGGCCTTCCTATAAATTTTAAGACTATCTTGCCAGGCTAAACGTGATTCTTCCAGATTGGTGGAACGCCATTTCCTTTCAAGTTTTCACGATGTTTGTTTTAATTTGCCAGTTTGCGGGTTATACCATGGAGCTAACCTCCTCTGTTTTATTATCTTCTTTTTTAGAGGGGCGATAGAGTCGAGTGTTATTCGTAGTGAGCCTGCAGCACTATCAACAAGATGATCAATTTGGGAGGGACTAAAGTTAGCATAGGAGTCATCTGTTACATTGAGACATGGAACTGAATTTAATGCCGATGGAATCACTTCCTTAAATTTAGCTACAGCACTATCAGATAGACATCTAGTGTAGGAATATTTGCCTAATGGCGTGTAGTCCAGTAATAGGAATTCAAAAGTTAATAAAAAATGGTCTGATAAAAAAGAATTCTGTGGAAAGACTATTAGATGTTCAATTTCAATGCCATAAACAAGAACAAGGTCGAGGGTGTGGTTAAAACAGTGAGTGGGTTTATGTACACTCTGACAGAAGCCAATCGAATCTAATAATGAGATAAACGCAGCACTAAGGCTATCATTTTCTACATCCACATGAATATTAAAATCACCTACAATAATTATTTTATCTGTTTTAAGGACTAAACCTGATAAGAACTCTGAGAATTCAGATAAAAATTCAGAGTACGGTCCAGGAGCTCGGTACACTATAACAAATAGAATTGGCTGTAGTGTTTTCCAGGTTGGGTGTGAAAGGCTAAGAACAAGGCTTTCGAACGAGTTACAATTTAGTTTAGGTTTAGGTTTGATTAATAGGCTTGAGTCGAAGATGGCTGCAACTCCACCTCCTCGGCCTGTGCCTCGAGGAATGTGAGTATTAATGTGACTGGGGGGAGTGGATTCATTTAGGCTAACATTCATCGTGACACAGCCAGGTTTCAGTAAGACAAAATAAATCAATATTATGATCTGATATTAGATCGTTTACTAGAACAGCTTTAGATGAGAGAGATCTGATGTTTAAGAGTCCACATTTAATTCTCCTATTTTGTTGTACTGTTGCAGTGGTGGTTTTACTTTGTTTTAGGTTTTTAGGTGTAACTCCTCTTCTGTTTACTTTGGATTTAAATAATTTAAGTGGTCGGGGTGCAGACAACCTCTCTGTGGAGTTTAGGGTGGGTAACTGCTCTAATGGAAGCGCAGAGAAGCGTGTAGAACTGCAACTCTGCCTCCTGGTCTGGACCACAGACTGTATTAAGTCTATGGTCTGAACTCTGAGCTGTCATGGCTTTGGGCCACTAATAAATTCAGCCAGATTTCTAGATATGAGAGCAGCTCCATCCAAAGTGGGATGAATGCCATCTCTCCTAATCAGACCAGGTCTTCTCCAGAAAGTCCGCCAATTATCTACAAAGCCCACATCATTACCTGGACACCACCTCGACAACCAGCGGTTGAATGATGACATGCGGCTATACATGTCATCGCTAGTAAGATTAGGCAGGGGTCCAGAGAAAACTACGGAGTCCGACATTGTCTTTGCATATGTACACACCGACTCAACATTAATTTTCGTGACCTCCGATTGGCGCAATCGGCTGTCATTACCGCCGACGTGAATAACATCTTAGCATATTTACGTTTATCCTTAGCCAGCAGTTTTAAATAGGATTGAACGTCGCCCGCTCTGGCCCCTGGGATGCATTTGACTATGGTCGCTGGTGTCGCTAATTTCACGTTTCGCAAAATGGAGCTGCCAATAATCAGAGTTGGTTTCTCAGCGGGTGTGTCGCTGGTCGGCTCGCACCGGCTAGGGGCAGGCTAGCTATGGCTGACTGACTCTCCATGGTGCGGAGCCACGATTCTAACTCACTGAGCCTCGCCTCGAACACAGTGAATAAACTACATTTGTTACACGTACCATTATCGCTAAAGGAGGCAGAGGAGTAACTAAACATCTGACACACCGAGCAAGAGAGAGCAGGAGAAGGGGAGGGAGAGAGAGACGCCATCGCTAACTTAGCTAAAGTAGCAACTACTTAGCGTGTAAACAACTGTGGGATTAGCGGAAAGTCGCTAACAGGAGAGAGATATGAGTGCTTAAACAGAACTAGTGTATCCTTAAATGTATAGCGGGTAATTAACCGCTATAGTAAAGAAAATATCAAAATTAACTGGATTTAGCTGGAGCAGCAAAATTTGCAACCAGTAACACAGAAACACCGGCAACCGGAAATGAGACAATACGTTCACCTGAGCACGTCAGCAGAGCAGCGTCACAGTAGACCAGACACTCCACAGACACAACCCAGAATCTCCCTATTCTTCTCCGGTATCATCCCCCCCCCCCCCGTGAGAAGCTCCGCTGTGCGCGGCAGATACCTGTGCCCCTTGGCTCGGGCCTCTGCTGCTGATAGCAGTGGGTCTGTGCCCCTTAGGATGGCGCTGATAAATGCCCGCTCAATTGCAAATAAGTCCTTCAAACTGAATGATTTATTCATCTCCAAAGGATTGGATTTCTTGTTTCTCACTGAGACCTGGCAGAGGAGCATGGAATACGGCCCCCTAATCGAACTGTGCCCGCCGGATTGTACTTTAATCAGCACTCCCAGATCCTCGGGCCGGGGTGGAGGACTTGCAGTGGTTTTCAAGAACTCCTTCCCAAGTCGGATGGTGCGCACTGGGGTTATCTACTCGTTTGAATTGCAGGTGACCAAAGCTGGTCTTTTAAATCTGTTTTATTGTTTTTTAATTTACAAAAAACTGGTTCTAATAGTTCTAATAGTTCTTTGATTTCTGAATTCAGTGATTTTTTTTTATCATCCATCATTAGCTTCGACAGTTATTATGGTTGGTGATTTTAATATTCATGTTGACGATGTTTCCTGCAGCTTTGCTGCTGATTTTCTTAATATCACTGGGTCTTTTAATTTTATTCAACACGTCTGGTCCCACACACATCAGGGGTCATACTTTGGACCTCGTTTTTACGCTTGGTTTAAATATTGATTCAATTTGCTCCGAGGAGCTGCATGTCACTGATCATGATTGTGTTTTATTTAACCTGTCTTTTAATTTAGATGCTCTGCCCAGTAAACGTGAATAGCTCTCGCATCTTAAATCACCTCTCCGCTGAGAAGTTTTCTGCAGCTTTTGACCAGAGTGCAGTGTTGTCTTCTCACGCTGATGTTGCTACTCTTGTTCACTCTTTTAATACACATTGCTCCGCCGTTTTGGATAAAGTGGCACCTAGTAAAATCAGACTTGTTCCCTCCGTCAACTCTTCCCCCTGGTTAAATGACACTATTCGTTGTTTCTGGCGTAAATGTTGGATTTCCACAGTTGCTCTACCCTCCGACAATCTCCATGTTCACCATCTCTATTACAAAGACCTTATAACAGAGTATAACAACATGGTTAAGGTTGCGAGGGCTTCTTATTTCGCTAACTTAATTTGTTCGAGTAAATGCAACCCTAAAGTCCTGTTTGACACCATTAATAACATTGTCACTCCTGCACCTCCTGATGTGCCTGTTTTTTCAAATAAGGACTGCAGCAACTTTCTCTTCTTCTTTGTGGATAAGATTAGAAATGTCAGGGCTAGCATCGCTAGCTTCACTTCTATTCCCTTTTTTCCTAATCCAACTCAGCCATCAATTTTGGACTGTTTTCATCCTATTTCCCTGCAAGACCTCATTGATCTGGTGAGCAGTATGAAATCTTCCTCAAGCCCTGTAGATATTTTACCTACTTCATTACTTAAAAATGTTATTGGGTCTATTGGTCCATGCCTGGTCTCCATTATAAACAGCTCCCTGCAATCTGGCGGTGTCCCAACTTATTTTAAACATGCAGTTGTTCAGCCTCTTCTGAAAAAAATTAACCTTGATCCATCCCTTCCCAAAAACTACAGACCAATATCTAAGCTGCCCTTTATCTCAAAGATATTGGAGAAAGTTGTTGCAAATTCAATTCAATTCAGTTTTATATATATAGCGCCATATCATAACAGTTATCTCAGGGCACTTTTTCGAATAGAGCAAGTCTAGACCGACTCTTTATATTTACAGAGACCCAACAGTTCCCACCATGAGCAAGCACTATGCGACAGTGGCAAGGAAAAACTCTCTTTTAACAGGTAGAAACCTTGAGCAGAACCAGGCTCAAGGTGGGCGGTCATCTGCCTCGACCGGTTGGGTTGAAGGGGTAGGGGGGGAGCGCCACAGATATCAGCGCGATGGAACAATTCTCATGCAATCTTTAATTTGTTGACAGCAATCTTGAATCTCACTACGAGTTATTAGGATTTTACACGAGCCCTGAGATTGAACATCTCTTTGGATTGCCTTCAAGGATATTGTTTTGATGGTGTTAAGGCGCGACTGAAGGAAATATGTCCTCAGTCCTTGTATGTTCATTGCAGCAACCACTCCCTGGACCTTGTGCTGCAAGAAGTTGCACGTGAGGTGAGTAGCTGAGGGGTCAAACTTCGTGCAGGGTGTTGCAGGTGTTATCAAAGAATCAGCAAAACGCAAACAGCTCTTTGAAACACTTTTCAGCTGCGACGACATCATTGTCAACATTTTAGGACTATGCCCAACGAGATGGTGTGTGCGCACCAAAGCAATTCAGCGCTGTTGCTCAACTTACACTTTTGTACTGGCCACACTGGGAAGCTTGAAGGATGACAGAAGTGTAAGAGGGGATACAAGGACAAAAATATCAGGACTGCACAAACAGGCACTCAAGGGCAGAACACTTTTCAGCCTCCTCTGCTGCGAAGCACTTTTCGGGCCCTGTGAAACTGTAGCAAGGAGCCTGCAGAGCAAAAAGTCAAGTGCTCTTGGTGCCATTGAGTGTGTGAACCTGCTCGAGGTCAGAGTAGGGGCACTGAGAGATGACAACGTGGTGCTGAAATGGTAGACAAGGTGTGCGCCACCCAGAAGGGTCTGAAGATGCCAGATGCTGAGCTCAGGGTAAGCAGAACACCTGCCCGCTATCGCCAATCAGTCGGCCCTGAAGCGTTGTCACAGGCAACAGGTGAACTAAAATGGAGAGCTGAGTTTTATGAAGCTCTGGATTTGGTTCAGTCTGAACTTACCAGGAGATTCGACCAGAGCGGAATGAAAACAGCGGCATTCAGGGAGAAGACCATAATTGATGCAGCAAACAGCCGACTATCGTCGGAACTTGACGCACAGTCTCTTCAGTTTCCCAAAGAGCTAGACAGAGGCCGACTGCACCTTCAGCTCCAGATGTTGGGAGATGTGTGTAAAGGGGCCAATTCCCCATGTGAGACAGTACAAGATGTTGCCTCACATCTCTCCAACCTGCACCCTCAAACCAGAGCTCTATTTGGAGAAGTAGAGAATCTAACAAAACTCTGCATGTGCCTACCGATCTCTGTTGCTTCTTCGGAGAGAACTTTCTCAACCCTCAGACGCCTTAAAACCTGGCTGCAGAGCAGCATGTCCCAAAAGAGACTAACACATCTGACCCTTATCCATGTACACGGAGACATCGTTGCCGAGTTGGATATTCATGCCATGATGAAAACTTTCATTAGTGTCACCCCGGAGCGCAAAAACACATTTGGAGTGTTGACTGCAGCACAAGGTAAGAATGCTGGTTTGTTATTATGTGCTGCTGCCGTGCAGTAAATGGGCATGATTTATCAATTGTTCAGTAACAGTTCAACTGAAAGTTTATTCACAAATTATTGGAGATAATTATGTTTCTACACACGTGTATTACTTATGTATTGGAAAACCAGAACGAGGGCACACCTTAAAGGTTTAGGAATTAGTTACGATACTCGGCATTACCTTGCAGTGACAGAAACTTGGCTCTCGTCAAGGCAACAGGCAAACAGTTGAGCGAGCTTCCCTCGACTCTGACCCGACTACGCTTACGATAGCCCTTTTGTCAGAGCCAATTGTAAGCGGTGCTCTCATTATATTTTTTACGCGTTGACACCACCCTATCCCCCCCAAGTACAGCACCCCCAACTCAAAATATGTTCCCGTGGGCATGCACTGTCCCCACTGATCTATTAATAATATATGGTCAGGAATTGTAACTCTAGAGTCATGTTTTTCTAATGGCCAATATTTCACTAATTTGGTGACTAATCTCTTATCATATTGCATGCTTGTACAGCAACCCCTAACCCTGGACTCTCTCAATCTGTCGAAGGTCAATTGGCGAAGACCTGGGCAGTGGATAGAAAACAGGCTTGGTCACTGCTTCAAGGTCCCACTTGGGTATGGCCCGAAGCGCTGTTTCTGCGTGCCTAGGCATAGTGGTCCAAATCAAGTGGTTGGAGTACAGAGAGTAATAGGCTTTCGTAACGACTATCGCTTTCCACATACTGTTGGTCAATTGACAGCCTATAAAAGTATCAGGCGGATCATCTATCCCGGCTGTAGGTGTCTGGCATGGGACATATTGCAGGGTTATTTCTCGTTTTAATTTGTAGAAATCTGAGACCACCGTGAGAGTTGGAGGTGTGTAAATATGGGCGGTTGGGAGTTTCTCTCGACCTTTAGTCACCCGTGTCTCGGTATGGAAGTACGCTATACCAGTGTATACTGCCACCGCCCAAGGCTGAGCCTTGTGAGTGAATGATTGCCAGTTAGGATCCCTCTGCCATTCTCCCCACGCATCAGCTAAAAAGGTTTGGTCTGGAATTGTGACTGGAGTCATGGGGTCCTTTCCTATCCAATATTGTCTTACTGCTTCGGCTAATTCCATTGCAGCTATTGGTTGATTACGTCTGTTATGCTGTCGGGGTCTATTCTCCAATGACTAGTCTTTTTCTGTTGGAACAAAATCACATAGTGTATTTTAGTGTTCCATGCCCTTAGGTCTCCAATTTGGAAGTAACTTTCCAGGTGTTCTTCAATACGTCGGGGCTAATTTTGACCATACCTTGCATGGTCCTACGTACACCTGTATCAAGGTTATTGTTTAACATATCAAATTATCATCAGCCTTTTTCCAGCAACAGGGTAGCGTAGTTCATCACCACTCTCTTTCCTATCAGGTCTACTACTTTGTACCGATCCTGATGAGTGACATATCTCATGACATTGTTGCGCATGTCTTTCCACCCCCCATATGCCATATCGAACCAGTCCCTCACAGGTACTAAAAAGTATCAGGGGACCTAGTTTTAATGTTATGAGCATTTTCCTACTTACTGTCTGCAGTGGTAAACACCAATTTCTGCGGTGGTCTAATTGGTCATACTCATATTGCATCGTGACATTACTTATTTCCAGAGTCAGTCCTCTGGGTAACGAGTAAACATTAGTTGTCCAATTTGAGCTTTTTATCTGGGAAATTCTTACGCCATATGGCTCCTGAAAGGTAGGATAACCTTGTGATTGCACTGAAGTTCCTGTCAGCCTGTGCTTGGTTTGGGAGGAATAAATCGATAGGGCAATTGATTTAAAATGGATTCCAAACGTTCCTTATATTGTTTTTGCTTTAGTTTGGTTCTAGGCCGAAGTCTATTCATAGTCATTTTACATTAGGATGTGCCAAGATATCTTGAGGTCCGTGCTCTGTGTCTGATTCAAATCTTTGTCGTCAGTCAGGTCCGAGTCACTATGGATAGGGTAGATACCATTGCCCTCAGTTACTTCCATATTGGTAAGCACCACATGCTGTCCTGCAGTGGTTGCCACCTTCTTTATCAGGGACTGTGCCAAGGGTGCCATGCAACATGAAATAATCATCAACACCACTAGGATGACACCTATGATCATGCCTATTCTCTTTAGTGAGTCCAAATTGAACCAATCCATGTTCCACTTTCCATGACCAGCATTCTCCCTAAGTTCCACTGACAGAGCTCTCAGTTTGGTCATAGCTTTAGTAAATGACCCATTTGGTGCTGTATTGTTGGGGATGAAGGTGCAACAGGCATCCCCAAACATGGCACAAACGCCTCCCTTCTCTGCCAATAGCATGTCTAGATCTATTTTGCCATGTCATTCGAGATGTGGCCGCCGTCTGTTCCCCTAAAGCAAGAAGAGCTTTCTCCTTAGAGATGCTGAACTTGTCTTCGCTAACTATGTGCGTTTCTTGCACCAGAACCACTCGTGCACATGTTCCGGTCCAATTAACTGGAAGGGTGGTACGTAGCTGATTATTACCACATATCCAAAACAAATCAGGAACTGCTACAGTTTGATATAGTATCAAATTAGGTACTTCATATGTACTATTGGGGACCTTATTTCCTTTGGCCAATACTGTCGGACCATATCTGTCTGTTATGTTCCAAAGATGTGAACAATTGTCTTGGAAATGTCCTGTCCAATTTTCCGTTTGCTCAAAGGTACCATCTGGCAATTCCCCATGCTGAAAGCACTCAAACCCTCCTCATGGCCACATTGGGGGTGGCACTACTGGATAGACAGTGTTTTTGACTTCGGCTGTTGGACATCTTTGGACACTCGCAGTCAAAGCCTCCTGAAATGGCGTTCCTTGTATTAACATACAATCCCATTCTGACCCCATCGGACGTCTGTCTATTGACATATCCCCAAACCCTCCAGCTGGAGCCTGCTGTACCATGCTTTCAGTGCTCCATGTAGCATATGGTAGTGGCATCATCCATAACTTTGGTTGAGCAGCCGAACATGCATAACATGAGTCATTAGAGATCTGCCACTTTGAATAGTTTAGGTGTTGGAACCAAAGATTTTGTCTCTTGAAGTGTTCCAATTGTAACTGATCATACTTATCCTTGCTCTCTGGACTTCGCTTCACCCTTTTCGAGCCTTCTTTTGGCCACAACCTAATCATACCTGTAGCTCGTACCTTAGTCATAAATCGCGTTGAATTTGTGTTCACACAATGATCCTGTAAACATTTCACAACAATCTGAGCATATCCTTTCCTCTCACATTTCTTGTGCAGTGGCAATCCCTGCATGTCTATTTGTCCAGATATGCTAATGGCTATCCGGTCAAACAGTGGGTTTGTCATAAGTCACAGTCAACAATTGCCCCAAGGGCAGACGTCCTTCTGAGGCTGCCACCGTTGCTGCAGCCAAGGCACAGTTTTCTACTTGTTTGTTTGCCTTAGTCTTTGTTGGCAACAGTACAGTAGCAAGATCCCTAGCATAACGCTCTCTTGGTCCTGAGGAATTCTGACTAGTCAGATTCTTGGCACTTTTGTCAATTAGTTTGGGCATATGGGTGGCGTTGTTCACTTTCCTCCCCGCCTGTTCACATTTTAACAGTATGGGTATGATTATGACTATGCTGATTATGGCCAGCACCACTATTGTACCTCTCATTCCACACCCAGTTCGTCTGAAAGGATGCCATGGTTTATGTGCTCCTTTCATCATTCCTGATTTCAGTGTGAAACAGTGAAGTGTGTGTTGTGTTACCTTAGTCTGATGTGGTAACTGATTCTGGTGTTGGCTCTATTTCTGGGCCTTCCTCGACCTGATGAGTTGTTTCTTGTTCTGGGCTAGTGTCCGCAGGTGCTGGTGCTGGAGCAATTTCTGACCTTCCTGCGTCCCGAGGAGCTGGTCCTTCCTCAGGGTCTTGGATGTCCTGCTCTGAGTCACTTGCTAGTCTTTGCAAATTATCTCTGATCTCTTCCTGTGTTCGTGCTGGATCTCTGGCTTTGCTGCAATGATTTAGGTGGTACCAAACAGTCTTACCTTCAACTTTGAGGGCTGTTGGCGTTGTCAGGACCACTTTATATGGACCTTCCCTTCTGGGTTCGTTCCACTTTCTCTTAAAGACTTTGACCCACACCCAGTCTCCTGGTTGCAGCTGCCGGAGCTCTTCAGCAATGTCACTCGTTCTTCCCTCTGTAGCACCTTTCACCTGCTGGAAGATGGACTTGTGTATAACTGTTAGGTGCTGCACATATTTGCCCAGTTCCCTTTCCAGTTGCTCTAGCGGGGGTCCTGCATATGGTCCTCTGAGATAAGTGACCGGCATAGGCCATCCCGTAAGCATCTCATGTGGAGTTAGATGCATACTGTGATTAGTCTGCATCCTCATGCCCATTAGTGCCAATGGCAACGCTTCCACCCAGTTGAGTTTGCTGTCTGCACATATCTTTGCTATCTTTGCCTTCAAAGTCCCATTGGCTCTCTCTACCATCCCTTGTGATTGAGGATGATAAACACAACCTAGCCGTTGTCTTATGCCCAACATTTTTGCTATCTTTTCTATCAAGGCGTTTACAAAGTGCGCTCCATTGTCTGAGCTAATCTTATCTGGTATTCCAAACCTCAGAATAACTTCTCTGCACAGGAACTTTGCAAACGATATTGCATCAGGACTATGGGTTGCTACAGCTTCTACTCATCTGCTGTACCTGTCCACTATTACCAATATGTATCTGTTACGTCCCACTCTTTCTATCATGTCGACATAGTCAACCATAATGTGTCGGAAAGGACCATCTGGTGGTGGAATATGTCCAATTGGCGCTGAAAATGCTTTTCTATTGTTGTAAGCTGAACATACTTTACAATTATGTAGCGTGTGATCTACCATTCCCATTAAATAGGGTGACCACCATGTCTTTTGGAGTCTCCTGATCACTTCCCCCCTCGCACAATGGTCTTGACCATGTGCGGTCCTTATTAAAACTCACAACAGAGCTGTTGGAGCCACAAAATGACCAGCAGGCCCTCTCCATAGTTCTGCATGTGGTCCATTCTGCTGCCTGATGGCCCCTCGCTTCATCCATACACTATACTCATAAACACTGGCTGCTGCCTGAGCCTGAATAAGTGAGGTTATGTCTGTCTGGCCCTGGATCTTCAGCCATGACTACCAGCAGAACTGATGACCCGATAGCTGCTTTCCTTGCTAACTCGTCTGCAACATTATTGCCTCTGGCAATCAGCGTGTTTGTCTTCTGATGAGCTGGACATTTGATAATTGCTACAGCAGCTGGTAAATGAATAGCTTCCAGCAACTGTGCAATTGCCATCCCATGAACGATGGGCATTCCATCCGCTCTTTGAAATCCTCTCTGCTTCCATATGTTACCATAGAAATGGCAAACACCATAGGCATATGCAGAGTCTGTATAAATGTTGACTGTTTTACCTGTTGCCAATTTGCAGGCCACTGTCAAAGCTTTGATTTCTGCCAATTGTGCTGAACAGCGTTGATCAAGACTCTGCACCTGCAGCTGAGAGAAATGTCCATCAGCATTTAGCTGTACTATGCCATAACCAGCATGATTACCTTTTCCATCTCTAAAACATGAACCATCAACGAACATAGTCAAGTCTGCACTGATTGGTTCATTATACATATCTACGCGTGGCTTAAGAAAAGTCTCAGTCTGTTTTGTGCAGTCATGGGGTTCCCCTTCATTGGGCAACACTAACCAAGTTGCTGGGTTAATGGTATTACATCTCTGAATATGAAGTTCTGGTGCTGCTAAGATAACCTCATAACCTGTTTTTCTAGGCTGATTCAAGACAAATTTGGGACTTGTCAATGATGCATGCAGCTGATGAGAGGTGTATAGGGTCACTGGATGTCCCATGCTAACTGTTGAAGCTTTTTGGAACGCAAATGCTGCCGCAGCCAGACCTTGGTAACAGGGTGGCAATCCCTGCTCCACAGTGTCTAGCTTGGTGCTGTAGTAGGCTAATGGTTGCTTGCCTGTGGGTGTGTCTTGCATCAACACTGCATTAGCATAGCCTGCACGTTCTGCTACATACAAATGAAATGGCTTGCCATAGTCAGGTGTACCTAATGCTGGGGCTGTTTGCATGTCAGATTTTAGTGCTTGAAAGGCTGCCTCGGCCTCCTCAGTCCACTGCAACTGAGCTTTATTATCAGTCTGTCCTGCTGCTCGTATCATTGCTCTCAATGGAGCTGTCTTAAAGGCATAGTCACAAATCCACTGTCTGTTGTATCCTGCCATACCCAGAAATGAAAGCATCTGCGATACTGTCTGCGGTTTCGGCGCCTGCATCATAGTTTGCAACTGAGATGGAGCTATGAATCGCTTCTCTCCACTCAAATGCCTACCTAGGTACTCTACCTCTTCCTGACAGAATTGTAGCTTATCTTTGCTAACTTTATGCCCGCCTTCTGCCAACGCTTTCAACACCGCCAGTGAATCTTTTAAGCATTGTTCTCTTGTGGGACTGCAAATCAGCAGATCATCCACATATTGTATCAATGTGCTATCAATATCTAGATGCTGCAAAGCCTCCATTAGTACTCTGTTAAAGATCGAGGGGGAGTCACAGAATCCCTGTGGGGTTTGGGTGTACGTATACTGCTGACCCTGATATGTGAATGCAAACAGATACTGTGAGTCTGGATGTAGAGGTACACTAAAAAATGCAGAACACAGGTCGATCACTGTGTACCAGCGAATGTCTGGTGGAATATTCGAGAGCAACGTATGCGGATCTGGTACTACTGGTATCTCAGCTTGCACCACAGCATTGACTATCTGCAAATCATGCACCAAACGGTAATCGTTTGAATGCGGCTTTTTGATCGGAAAAATGGGTGAATTACATGGGCTTTTAGTTCTTATCAATACTCGAGCTTCTAGTAGTCCCTCAATTGTGGGTTTTATACCCGCCATTGCTTGTGGTGAGAGTGGGTATTGTTTTTGGTAAGGCAACTTGACATTAGGCTTCAATGTAATTTGTACTGGCTGTGCTGACTTCACCAATCCAACATCTGTCTTATGTTGGGACCATAAACAGTCTGGAACTTGTTGTAATTAAGTCTCCCTCTCTGTGCTGCATGACATTTGCACAGTGTTCTTACCATCTACTGATTGCTCCACATACACTGCTTCAGCTTTTCCTTGATCACCGGTCTTATTGGCTATTCTTATTAACTGCCTGTCTGCTGAAATGTGTATGTTTGGATTAGATGTTTGTGTCCATGTCTGCACTTGCAGTGCTTGTTTTGTCATTGGACCTAATTTGTGTGACTCGCGTCCTTTTGCTACCATCAATGTAACATGCGGCACTGAGCCCTCTACCTGGAACCATGATGACAAATGGTCTGGGAGATGAACAGCTGCTGCTACTCCTTGTGGTCCCACATAGATGTCTTCTGCAATGATATGAAAATACTTTCCACTAATTACTTCATTCCAGCATTCCGCATAATCTGTGTCTGACTGATCTTTATCAAACTTCACGGTGCAGTGCAATGGAAGGGTAGGCTCAGTGGCTTCACCCAATTGTGCCCTTGCCCAAGTTTTCCACTGATTCCATTTATGTTGTAATATTGACTCTTGTGGTGTAAAACACATCCAATAGACCAATGAGTTTTCAGGAAGTGGCTGCTCTGCTTCTGGTTCTAGTACTGACATTATTAACTGCGACATGTCTGGTGAGTCTGGAAAACTAATGTGGATCCCATTTGGTGTATACATTATGCTAGCATTTAAGGAGCATAATATATCTTCCCATTAGATTGACTGGGGTGGTTTCAGAATACAATATTGGTGCAACTACTGTTTTTCCACCAATTAGCATAGGCACTGGCTCTGTGAGAGGTATTATTTGACTTTTCCTGGAGAAGCCTAACGTCTTGACTGATGACTTTGAGAGGGGAAGATCAGAGCCTTGTTTGCCAATACAAGAATATGTAGCTCCTGTATCTACCATAAATGCATGTTCTTGTTGGTTTATGATTACTGATATTGTGGGTTCTTCATGGGGATGCACTGAGACTGCTGGTAACATCCCTTTCCCCTCTGACTCCTCCGGGCCTCCCTGTTGTTGCCAGTTTGTGGCTGGCCCATCCCAAGGATTGGTCGGGCAACCTCTTCTTATGTGACCAGATTGATTGCACCCCCAACAAATACCATCACCGTCATGTTTTGCATTTGTTGTGGGTCCATCTGCCCTTGCCCCTGCAAGGGTGGTCTACCTCTCCACCCTCCTCTCTGGGCTTTACCTCCCTTTGGCATTGCTCGCCCTCTGCCTCGCGGTGGACCATAATTGCCTTGTGGCCACTGACCTTGGTGTTGTACTGGAGGACCATAACCTGGCCCCATACCTGCTACCATAGGAGGAGCGGTAAGTAAAGCTACTTGAGGTTGTGGTGGGGTTGTCATAGCTACTACTGGTGCTTGCACTTGGGCTGCTGGCTGCACCTGGAGTGGGGATTGGGTTTTACCTTTATATTTGTCTTTTTTGTTCTTGGTCAGTTCCCCCACCTGTAATTTAGTCAATTTGTTAGCCAGCTGCTTGTTGTGTTCCTCCTGTTTTTTCTCATCTCTTCTATACTGTTCCACATAGTGTATGATGTGTTCTTGAAACAGTTCCCATGGCATTTTCATTTGACCTACCACATTATTCAAGTGGTCTTGCACCTCTGACAGCGTGCTTTTCTTTACCATTACTTTAACCAGACTTGCTGTCGTGTGGTTTGCATCCCATACGCTTCCAGTTTCTGATTTCCATTTGCGTTGGAAGGCATACAAGAATTTAGAGGGGCACTCTTCTTCCCCAATTTTGAAGGATCCATTCTCTCTGGGAATTTTTGTCGCAATTTCGCCCAAATCTGTGCCCTATGACCTCCAAAACCTACGTGATCTGATGTGTTACCCTGCACCACAAGCGCTAGCCCTGCTGATGTGAATATCTCTTCAGTTATGTGTTTTCCAGCCACTTTCATCAAAAGTGCCTTAATGTCACCCAAGGCTAGCCTTTCTCCTGCTCTACTCTCTTCGAGAGCAGTGATCCATTTGTTTGCACCCTCTGTGAGCTCTGGCAGCCTCTGAATCAGTCCTTCCATATCCATAAATGACCAAGGTACATATCGAGTATTACCCGATTTGGTCAATAGAGGGAACTGCAAGCCGCCCCCCTCCTCAATCTCCTCACCATCCTGACTTGGATGCAATGTATAGGGGCAGCCACTTCTAAGTTTACCATGATCCCTGTGTTTCCTTATTCTCTCGCGTATTTCCTGACTCCGCCGGTGACATTCTGCTGTGTCTATTTCCTGACTCCGCCGGTGACATTCTGCTACGTCTATTTCCTGACTCCGCCTGCGACATTATGCTACGTCTATTTCCTGACTCCGCCTGCGACATTCTGCTAAGTCTCTCTCACGCTGTTCTCTTCTAACTTAGACTTCTCTCTGGCTCGTCGCGAATACTCCAAGAGTTCAGCTATTTCTTTTTGGGTATTTACTTTTGCTTTATCATTGGCTTTCTTTCTTTCTTTCGCCACTTTCTGATCTTCTACCCAGATACTCCCATGCATCCTGCAGCTTTAACATCATGATCTGAGTCTTCACTGCTATCCGATTCCTCACTAGAGCTACTGGTCTCAGTCTCTGGCTCCCCTCGATGTGCTTTCTGCGCTTTTACGGATGCCGTACTACACGGCTTGGGTGTGGATGCATGACATGGCTTGTCTCGTAATGCGGCTTGGCTTGCTTCTGCCTGTAAGTATCCGGGTGTGGAGCTTGTCTCTCTCCTACAGGCTAGCTTTTGATATTCCTCTCTATCCTGTCTGTTGTATTGATCACCATCTCGGTTGGTAGCTCGATTCAGCAGAGCTGCATAGTCATGTAATGGCTCCTCCTGATGTGAACTTCCCTCTTTCCTAATTGTCAGAATTGCCTTTCCTTCTATGCTAATATCCCCTGTCACCTCCATGCTGTCTTCTGGCAGACTTGCTCCCTCCTGCACCGGATATTGTCCAATGCTGAACAACTTATTCATACTTTTGAAAGGATTTCTCTGTTCAGGATAAGGTGGTGGATCTATGGTCCATGTTGGCTGATCAGTACTTTGTGGTGCTGATGGATGTTCTGATGTGGTTTGCTTTACCTCTCCTTTTTCTTCATTCAATATTGCTGTCATTGTTTTGATGGGCTGTGTGTAGGCAGCACTCTCTTCTCTGAACCAGTCCAACACCTCCCATCTGTTTCTTATGTTCTGGATGTTTATTGATGATCAGCTGCACTGGCATAATGACCACATCCTTCTTGTTCTGTTTCCCCACCATGTCTCGTGCTCCCAGATATCCTTGTCTAACGTTGGGAGCTCTAGGAATTTCAGGCTGGCTATCCAATTCCCTTGTCCTTATTAGTACTAATATTTTCCCTGCTGTCACACCAGTCTTGTATTTTCTTCGTGAAACAAGATCTGGACCCCACTCTAAACGTTCAGCTCCCTCTGTATCTGGCTTCTTAACAATAGAATTTCCCCTCTGGATCTTGGCACAAATACTCTAACACTTGAGCTAGGGTAGTCACTGTCCACAGCCTCTGCAAAAATGGTCTCCACAATACATTTGGGAAATCAGTGTGCACTTCTTGCCAATTAACCCATTTAGTGATTTGCCAGAGTTTTAGGTTAATCAGTTGTGTGTCTTGAAAATGCTCTTCTCCATCCCGATCCACATATGTTCTTTCTACATCATCCATTTAATTTCAACAACCCTCCAAATTACGGTTACCCATAACAGCACAAAAGTTACCACGAAAATGCTCAAAAATATCCTGGTACCTTTGTTCGTTTGCTCAACTATCCTACTTTGATCAATGAAGCCCTCATCTGAGGCTGCTTGTGGCACTTCTGCCAAGTCGATGGTTATTTATTTACAAATTACTCAGTTTACTATTAACATATCACACGTACTACAACTAATCCACTATGAGTTAAGGGCGTTATTAAGCCATTTTCAGCAAAGGTTATATACATGTGCACAAGAATCAAGCCACTTTAAATTTTTACAACCTTTTTCCCTGTTTGATGTCTGATCCCTTATACCAACATTGGTTGACTCACCGATGACGTCTACTTATTTGGTTTTAAGCTTTGTGAACTATCACTGTCATATTCAATGATTTCTCATGAGCCAATTAATCAGCTAGCTTTGCGCCTGTTTTTCACTCACAGTTTCATTCCACTCCCCATTCATGCTTTTCCACTCACACACCCCCTACCTTCGCACATGACGTCGCATTCACTCCCCCCTAGCCGGCTGTCACTGACCTCAGTGACTTTTACTTATAACCTGTCCGAGCAGTCCTCCTACCTAGGAGTGGTAACCACAGAGCTATTACTTTTACTTTTTCTCTAGCTGCCCGTTCAGACCTCCTGACCTCAGGAGCGGTATCCACAGCTTTTTCTATTTCTCTAGCTGCCCGTGCAGACCTCCTACCTAGGAGCGGTAGGTAGCGCAGGTGTTTTCCATCATCTGACCGTTCAGACCCTCAGACGTCTCAGAGGCGGTATTCCTCAGATGTGGTTTCAAATGCTTGCCCGTTCAGACCTGCTCTAAATCATTCTATAAAGCAGCGGTATCTACAAGACTTTTAACTCATACTAGGTGCCTACCCATACAGACCTTCTCTGCTACGAGAAGCGGTATCCGCAGGACTTTTCTATACCAGTTATTAGGTTTTCAATTCAAACTGTTGTACTATAAAATTTTCTTCATCTAATTAGCTATTCATGGTATTTTTCAGCATCAGCTAGATCTCCTGATTCTGAAAAAAATATATATATATATATATATATATATATATATATATATATATATGTATGTGTCTTTTAGTGCACTTTTTATGCTAAGCTAATGCTAACGCTTGGTAAACCTGCTAATATGGGGTACCTTTGTGCTCTCTGAGTACCAGTGTTGCTGTTTTCGGCCTTCCCTTCAATGCTAACAGGCTAAAATGCTATGCTATCCAGCTAATATGGGATACTCCCAGCACCCCCTGCCTCCAGAGGCACCAATTCTTGCCTTTCCACCAATGCTAATTATGCTAAGCTAACATGCTGGCCAAATTAACGTGCTGACGCTAGGCCTTGCTGGTCTCTGTCCCCTTAAGGCAGGATACAGTCAAGTCAGGTCCGTCAAGTCAGTCAACACACACAAATCACATCTGAACTCTTACTTTAAATCTAGGATCTTTGGAGGAGAGGCAATGCATCGTCTGTGACCTGGGCAAGGACACACTGTGCTCAAAACAACAAGAATATGCAGACTTTTAAAATGGCTCTGCTTACCTGTAATTTGGGGCGCCCCCGTTGTCAGAGCTGCAGTGGCCTCGTCCAAGCCCCAGGCCCCACGGCCTCTCCTGGCTGGCTTGCCAATGTAATGTGGGAGAAAAGTCGAGAAGATGGGCCAGATGTCCTCAGGATCTTCACCACACTTTGAAAAACTAACAGATTCTAATAAAGAAAACACTGAGTCCGGATGAGTTCAGATGTGAGCAGAGTTTACTGTTGAATCAAGCAGTACAGCAAACACGAGTCCTTCCATGGAACGACTGAACATGCAATGCACAGATCCTTCCTTTTATACTCCCCTGTTACCCCTCCTTCTGTGGTCCTGACAGCATGGTACCACCTCTTGACCTTGAACTGCTATTCCTTGCATCCTATGCCAGACACCATTGTTTTTTGTTGTTTTACTAATTTTCCTTTGTTCAAAAACAATGGTGTCATCTTCCGGATGATCTCAGGCTCCAAAAGCCTGATCTCACCGGATCATGATAAATGATCGCGTCAAATGCCAGGTAATTTCCAAATCCTAGGAGCCTGACCTCATCGGCTCATTAACTAATGGTGTCTGGTGAAAAGTATTTGGATCTGAACGACACTTTGTTGCACCTCCACCTAAAAATTACCAACGCGGACGGTACCGACCTGCAGGACAGAGAGCCAGTGGCGCTCATCAACTATCCTCTGAATACCATTTTTAGCCAATGCAACGTTACTCTGGGAGATAAGTTGATTTCACAGTCTAGCGCCACGCACCCTTACAGGGCTATGATCGAAACTCTGCTCAACTATTCAGCAGATACGTTAAACGGACAATTCAGCGCGGGCCTATTTTACAAAGACACGGCCGGGGCTATAGACTCTATAGTGATCAATAACGGGCCTAATAGAGGTCTAAATCAGAGAGGTCGGTTTACCGTCGGTTCTAGAGAGGTTCAACTGCTGGGTCCTCTCCACGGGGACATATTTTTCTGCGAGAGGCTTCTTTTGAACTCTGTAGACTTGAGAATTAAACTGACCCGCGCTAGCGACAACTTTTGCCCCATGGGACCCGGCAACTCGACTTTCTGTTTCTCTTTATGAAAAAAGTGACCGTTGCCCCCACCGTTCGTTTAGGCCACGCGTCTGCTTTAATGAAGGGTAACGCCCTATACTCTCTATCGCGCATTAACGTAAAAACCAACTCCATCCGTCAGAATTCTAGAATATGTAACCAGGAGAACCTCTTTCTGGGTACCATGCCAAAGTAAGTGGTTGTAGGGATGGTTAACCACGAAGCCTTGACAGGAAGAAGAGACCTGTCGCCCTTCAATTTTGCCCATAACAATGTGGAATATCTAGCTCCATGTCAGGACGACAGACAGGTTCTGGCCAAGGCTTTCCAACCCCAATTTAACCAGGGGACTTTTGTCAGAGAGTTTTACAACATGTTTGTCGCCACGGGGAGACATCTTAAAGATTTACCTCTGAGCATCAACCGTGAGGAATTTCAGAATGGATACTCTTTATTTGTTTTTAATCTCAACCCGGACGAGGACATCAAGCCTTGTCCCCCGTGTCCAACGGAACTTTAAGACTGGAAATGAGATTCAGAGTTCCCTTATCGCTTACCGCATACCGCCACTCCTATTGTTTACGCCTGTTATAATTCCATTCTAGAGATCAACTCTAAAACACAGGTGCTAGTGGATTATTATTAAAAACAAGAAGTATGAATAATCATCAGTTGGAAGGTCTTTTGCGGCATCTGCTGGGTGATGTTTCTTGCAGTGTGTGGGCTTTTGACCAGTTACCTTTACTGAGTTGTTCATTTAGACTCCCCACTTACGTTATCGTAAACACGCATAAAGGACACGAACCTGGGGAGCACTAGTTATCTTTAACTCTGGAGGAGGACGGTAATGCCACCTTTTTTTACTCTTTTGGACTACCTCCGGATTTTCCTCATTACCCGTCAAGCATCTTACAGGTTTTGGAAAACCATAACGGGACTCGCCGCGTGTTCTACCACAACCGTCAGCTTCAACACCCTCTGTCCACTGCACGCAGTCAACACTGCGTATATTATCTCTGCCACCGGGCATACGGATTATCTTTTGAACGAGTATTGTCTTTGTATCAAGATGATTTGTTAAAAAATGACCTTAAGGCGTCCAACTTTGTGAAAAAATATCAACATTGTATCAGAAATCAAAGCTCCGTGTCTTAACCACGGGGCTTGTTCTTTACAAATGTTTAAAGATTGTTACAGTTTGTGAGATGCATGTACTCTCTGTAGACTTTAATTGTTTGTTTGTTTTTTTACACCATTAAAAGTTGTTTGTAGCCTTTTAATTTTTTTCTACTTTTTGTTTTTTAAAATAATAATGATAATGAATTGTCTGTAGCCTTTAATTCGTTCTGCTTTTGCTTTTTCTTCTTCCATCGGCGTAATCCAACGTGGGGATAATGTTATTTTCTTTTTTACGGTCTGTGCTTCGGGAGAGACTTGTTCTTCCACCAGTGTAATCCAGCGTGGGGATAACGTTATTTTCCTTTTTACGAGCCGCGCTTTGGGAGATACTTCTTCTTCTTCTTCTTCTTCAGGTTCAATCTGGGCTCCGTCCGTTTTGAGACGACGATATTGATCGCGAGCTTGAGGATTATTTAAACAGGATAAGGGGATGTTGAGTTCCATCAAAGTACTTAAGAAACTCGTCCAACCTTTAGGCGGCGGGGTTCTGGCTTTTTTATAAGAGACCGATCAATCATATGAGAGCCTTTCACAATCTTGCCCTTGCCCCCCTCTGAGTCCATCCGTCGCCGCTCTCGGCTAATTTCTTCATGATGTACCTGGCGTTCTTGTGAGTCAGCCTGTTGTTTTTCAGCAACGCCGTCATCCTGGGCCTGAGCCTCAGCCTGAGCCTCTGGGTTCTCAGTCAACGGGTCTTGAGATAGAGTCAATGTAATATGACATTCTTCTTTTTCCCCTTGCTTGATCAGCAAGCAGTATCTTTGCAGCAGGGCGTTGTATTTTTTTTTTTTTTCCGTATGGGCTCAATCCCGGCTCGTTTAATATTACTCTCATTCTCGCATCCAAATCCTCTTCGGCTGTTTGTCTAATAGATGACTCCGAATGAGTCAGACAGCTTAACTGGTGGGGTGAGATGAGAAACATTTTCTGCGCCGTCCTCAGAGACATTTTAATTTCTTCTAATGATTCCTCCTAGAAGCTCTCCAATCGTAGGAATGGCGGCTGTAAGCAGGGGTAAAATAAAACCTCTTGACTGTTTCTTCAGAGTCTGCTGTTTGCGTTTTAGGCAGTTTTTTTTATCCGCCAGCAGTCTGATAACTTTCTTTTGTTTTTTTAACTTCTTGTATTGAGTCAGAGACAGAGGAATGTTTCCTTTTAAAAGATTTAAAGCAATCTCGCACAGAGCCTGGAGAAAGTCGGGGGAGCAATGGGTGAGAATGTCTTTACGTTTCTGAGGCGTGGCGTGGTACAGAGCTTTTAGTAAGGGAGCGTTTCTTTTTAACCGAGTCGACATGATGGCTTACTTTGTTTTGGGGATATAAACGACCGGCCACTGATGAGGAAGCACACCCGACCTCAGTCTGTATTGTTCTGGGCAGGCGGGCGTGAGGTCGATGATTAAATATCCGTGGGCATCTTTGGTGGCGTCTTCGAAACTTTCCAAGAAAAAGGACTTTTGTGAGGGAAAGATTTGATGAGCTAATACGCTCACCTGTAATTTGTCGCGAGGGTTTTTAAACCAGATAATTGCTGTTCAAACTAATGCTACGACTGTTTACCCTGGTGAAATACATTTTGCGTCAGCATCATGACACTCATTTTTATTTTGTCTGTACTGCGTAAAAATTTTAACCACTTCAGGGTGATCGGAGGCTTGAAAAATAACATCGTCAAGAATGATCAAATGAGTTTGTTCAGGAGGAAACAGATTTTCATCTTCAAAAGAATCAGGCAGTCCCTTGACAAATTTAATCTTTTTATTCATCTATTGCAGTTCAGCGTACATGGGTTGAAAAGAAGTATAAATCCACACGTTTTCTGGTTTTGAATTCATCACATGTTCACAGTTTTCCAGTACACAGACAAAATAAGTTTTCCCACATCCTCTGGGTCCCACAATCAAACATGAAAAAGGCGTGACATTTTTTTCAATATGTTCTAATAGCCAAAAGGCAAAGTTTTTCCATCAGCAAACAGACGTCTCTTGTCGTACACCACTCTAACCTTTTTCAGAAATGATGAGTTTTTCAACAGAAACCCTCTTTTATCACGAGTGATGTTGTGCTGAGGGGTCTCAATCAGACCCTCTTCAGAGTTGTTCAAGTAACCCTCCACCAGCTCTCTGATGCTATCAAAGTTGACCCATTCACAGCATTCCTGGGTCTGTGTAATACCCTTTACATGCAGCACTACTTTCTTTTCTCTGACCGTCTGGTAAGCGTAACTCTTGGGACCAGCAGCCACAAATTCCTGAATGCTGTCACCCCCCAACTCGTCCATCAACTGACCCAAGTAGTTACCCATTTCTAGGGGAGTCTCTCCATCTTTCACCACGCATATCAAGCTGTCGGTGTCTGTATACAAAACATTCTCTTACACCCGCTCCAGATAACTGTACAACTTTAAGCGAGCATAACCGGTAGTGAATGCGGCTATGAATACGTTATTCATCTTGTTGGGGGGCACGACACAGCGCTCGCTGTAGGTCCATCGAACCATAGCGGTTTTGTCGTTGAGGAAGCTAAAGTAATTGACTCTGTATTTCCCTGAAAACATAAAGCTGAGAAATTCTTCAGGCTCACTGACAAGGGTGGTCTGGGTCAGGTTACTTCTCTGGGCAAACTTGCCCCAGAAGCTGTTGAGACACAGTTTGGACACTTGTCTCTTTGCAGGGTTTGCCTCAATTTTGTCGGCGTCTAACTGAATGCCTTGATTGACCCTATAGTCTCTGATGTACTTTTCCCTGCTTTCCTGATCCGATGCCTCGGGCGGGTACCTCGAAGCTTCCTGCTTACCTTTCAGAAAGGTGTGTATGTAGTTGACAAAAATGGAATCGCTCTGTCTGTCAAAGTGCCACACCTCCGTGATCTTTGCGACTCTATACCCCAACTCTAGAGCCTTGTTAAATTCAGCTGTGACCCAAACCCCCGTCAAAGCTCTGGCCTCGTCGTCGTGGTTGCAAGGACCCTGCTGATTATTGATTTCTGCGTAGGTGCAGCAGAGGGTAAACACCAATTTACCATGAGACATTTTGTGGGGTAAAACGGGGAAAAAGAGCGCTCGTGGCGGGTACACCACAGCTCTGATCAGACCAAAATAGTTTTGAGGCTCGTCAAAGTCTTTGTAGATGATGGTAGGGTGACCTAGTGGGTAAGGAAAGCTGCAGTTGACAAACGGATACAGGGAAGTAACATCTACGTAGTGTACTCGTTCATTTTCACCAGCCATGTACCTCAACCTGACCACGCTCGTCCTACCACCAAAAAGAGCTTGGCGGGGGGAGAGAGGTTCCGGAACCTTGAAACACTTGAGGAATTCTTTCACCCCGGGATGCGATTTTTTCATCTCCGTCCATTCGTTCTGTCTTATGACAACCGTACGGATACCGTAAACAGCCCTTAGCGTCTATAATTTCTCCTCACTGGCCGCGTGCAGCTCGTCAAAGGGAGCGTCCGTCAAAGGACACGTTTCGTGAGGTTGATAACAAGACGGACAGCCATGATAAAAGCATCCCAGAAACTCCCAAGCGTACTTTACACCCTCAATCTTGGCGTAGCTGTCTACATGGTACTTGCCAATCTGTTCTTCCCCCATGTTTAGAGCATGTTGGATAAAGATGTTTTTGCTGTGCGCTATCCACTCCAACCACTGGATGGCGGCATTGGAGAAGGTTTTGCATTGGCGCCTGTAGTCGTCGGGTGAAGGTATCGCTAGGGTTTTAGGAGGCAGAAAAGTGGTGAGAAACACTTTCATGCAAGCAGAGGCTATGATGATGCAGCTTAGAGGGTCCACACCTGTTTCTCGAAGAAACTTGTTTCTGAAATTTGTACAGCCAGTTAAGAGAATGTCAACGTCATTTTTACAATAATGTTTGGCTTCCTTCTCAAAGTCAAAGGTTCCCCAGCTAGCTTCTCTGTACCAACCATAAAACTCTTCCTGCTCACGGGGACTCATGCGCTCTACGCCGTAATCTTGCGGTGGAGGGTAGGGCCCCGTGTAGTTTAAATGCTCCTCTGAGCTGAACCCGTGAGGAAAATACCCCTTGGATTGATTGAAGCCTAATGCCTTAGGCATGGCACTAAGCCGCATGGTGAGGAAAGACAGGGAGTCTATGTATTTTATCTCATAATCAGGGTCTTGGAAGCAGATGACTTTGCTTCCATGCATGATGAGAGAGGGTTTTAAACCCAACTTTATCATACTGTTGAGGATCAAGTAGCTGTTAATCCTTTAGCATGGTGTGCTATCAATATAACTCCTCTATATTGAGGCTTTCTGAAATGCAGGAGGATTTGACACAATCTAAACCATAAGAATCCCACTCTGAACTTTTTTGTACACACCAGGTAAGGGTAAGTGCACACCATCCTTGCCTACAAACGTTTTGAAATCATAGAAAATAAATTTCTCAGTGTGTTCTGTGGTTGCAGGGAGAGGTTGAATGTTACACTGATGATTGCTAGCGCTTATGTCAGAGTCCGGAGGTAATTTCTCTTTGAAAATCTTACATTTTGGGGCTGGACACTTGTCGCTTGCTATGTTTAGTCATAGCGACGTAGTACATTTGTCCGCATTTCATGCATTTTTTATTTAACTCGCATTCGCTGGCATACCCTCCAGCCACCGGCCTTGCTACAGGCTTTTTGTGTCTAGACAGACACAAAAGGAGTGCGACATGTCCTGTTACAGTCATGGCAAAAGACAGGATCCAACTGATCACGGGTACAAGCTTGGTCATTGCAGACGGAGCAATACCTTCCGCATCTGTGTTTAATAGGTGTGCCGGGTCCCTAGAAAACCTTTAAGATTTTTCATACCGTAGTAGTGGTTTTGGGATAGAAACAGGAATAGAGGCGGTTCTGAAGTTTTGGGGAAATCTGTCTCAAAATGAGAGAGAACCCGATTCTCATTGCATTTTGGGTTTTAAAATCTTTTCAAATTTGTTGACATCGCTAAAGGCCACAGACATCTGCTCGTTCAAACCGGCACAACATTGAAACTCTCTGCCTATCTGGGCGGCCTGATTATCTGTGAGTTTAGGATCGATGAGATGTGCTAAGCTGATGGCGAAACAGAGGTGGTTTTGTGTATTGTTTACATCGTACAAGTGATGAGGTTTCTTTTTTAAGATTTCACATTCTAGAGTTTTTTCAGCCATCCTTTTAACCCCTCCTCTGGGATTCCGCACCACCTGTACAACTAGTTCTAGGTTGGTGTTGGACATAATTGACGTTTGATTGTACTAGCTGGTCCAGTAAGACTTGAAAAGCCGGTAGGACGGTATCATCCTTATTGTTAACAGTGACGGAAATGTGATTTTGCACATTTTCACCAATCAACTCCAACTGTATCACATCATTGCTTCTGACCTCTGACGTTGCTCTATTGGCCAGATCCAGCCAGATGTGAATAAAATGAAGAATAATTGGGCACACTTTGAGGAGGAGGAAAATTTAACATTCGTCTAATTTCAAGATTGTTAAAGCGGGCCTGAGATACCATTCTGGACGGATCTACCCACTCATTTTCATTAAATGCTGAGGAGGGACCAGCGTTCAGTTTCCTGACCCGGATTTCCTCCATGTTGTTGCGGGGGAACAGACTTGTCTAAATTAGGGGTTGGGGTTGATAAAACGCTTACGGCAAAGGAGGGCTGAGAATGATTTTGCTGTGAGAGAGTAGGAGGTGAGCTTTGTTCGTAGAGCCGTAGGGCATCTTCTGTAGGTTGAAAATAGTTTTCACCGTTATGGTCTCGAATGATTTCTGAAAAAGGAGGTGAGCTTTGCTCGTATAGCCGTAGGGCATTTTCTATAGGTTGAAAATAGTTTTCACCGTTATGGTCTCGAATGATTTCTGAAAAAGGATCAGCGTCTACTTCGTCTGTGATACCGACCAATTCTGCCGGGGGCAGCGAAATTTGGTTCAACAAAAATGTCACACCTTACTTTCCAACAACTTCACAACAACAAAAAGGTCGCACCTTACTTTCCAACAACTTCACAACAAGAAAAATGTCACACCTTACTATCCAACAACTTCACAACAACGAAAATTTACAGTATTTTCTCGCATATGGCTGAAAAGGAGGAAGAGATGGTTTGTCTTACGCTTATGATTTCTCTGACGAGAGCCAGCCTCTGCGCATCGTAGGAAGGGGTTCTTTCACGTCTCCAACGTTGAGGGTGAGCTTGTACGCCAAGATGCAATGTCCGGTCTCTTCTCTGCCGTGCCTCTGTAGTGAGAGAGAATATTGAGTTAAACTTCCATCTGTGTGTGTGTGTGTGTGTGTGTGTGTGTAAAAATTTTAAGACATTATTTAAAATTGTGTTGCAGTAACTTTTACTCTCTTAACTTTAAACATAGAAAGTGGAAAATGCAGCATGCACAATAATACAACGGTAATATTAATAAAAAACAAACCAAATGCAAATGTTACTTGATTTAAGTAATCTCTTTTGAATATGTTACAAAGCAATAACATAAATATCCTATAGCATATGCTATTACCACCCTCTGCATCACCCTCTTGCATTAGATGCATTAGACCTCCAGTGTTAGGTGGCGCTGCTGCAGCTACTCCCCTCCCGTATGATACACGTCACCGGAACTACGCTCTTGTCACCCTCCCCGCTTTGACTCAGACAATAGGAAGTCGAGTTTCATTTGAATCCTGCAGGCGGGCTGACAACATCGGGCTATTATCGAGTTTAAAAAAAAACAAATTAAAAAAAAAGTTTTACAACTTACCGCATTCAGCTTGCCCGGCGACGGGCCCTCTTGTCGGGCCTTCTGTCTGGAAATCGTCCGCTTCTCGATCCAAATCCGCTCCCACGGATGGAGGTGGAGGAGAGGGCTTCTTTCTCTTCAACACCCCCTGAGACCGCTTCCTCGCTGGGCCTTCCGTTTGGAAATCGTCCGCCGCCTGATCCAAACCCACTCCCTCAGCCGGAGGTGGAGGAAGACACGGCTTCTTTCTCTTCAACACCCCGAGACGGCTTCCTTGCCGGGCCTTCCTACTGGATGTTACCGCTGGATGTGTCCGCTCTTTTAGACGGCTTTTTTCTTTTCAACTTGCTCTGAGATGGACTTGCCTCGACGGCTGCTGGATGTTTTAACCCTCTGACGGAGCTCGGACCCTCTAGGCTTTGAGGTCCGACATTCTTCTCTTGAACAGCTTCTGGATCACCGTGACAATTGGGAGGGTTTCCAGACCGGAACCGGCATTCCATAGCTTTCAATAAATCTGTAAGTAAGCAGTTTCAAAGTATTAATATAAACGCTGTGGATGTTGCAATTTACAAAGGGAGGGCCGTAGCCTACTTACCAAATTCTGACTGCATGAAGCTTAAACCTTCCAGCTCGTCTGAAGTAACTGTTAAAAGAAAGAAACTGGTTTTTAAAAAGTACAACGCTGCAGAAAAATGAGACTGATTTAACAAATACATATAAGCTTCACTTACTGGGAAACAGGGATGCATTCCTTGGAGCGGCATGGATTTCTCCCAACACTGTAATTTCTATAAAATAACCTAATATTTTATTCTTGATGAAAATACTGACGAAATAGTTGTATAAATATTATTACCGCTGCCCATCTTGCGTCTTCAGTCGTCAGTCTCGAGTGAGTCTCGTGAGGGGTTTTCTGGCCCGTATTTTGTATTGTAGCGCTCTCATAACAAACACAGCGTTGCAATAAACGAGCGAGCATATGTCTCTTATCTTTTCATGATATTTGGTCTTTTTGATCCTGTTGTTTGTCAGCATGTCAGTATATGACAGGAACTAATGTGGGAAAACAGAGGTGCTTCTTCTCACACCTTCAGTGTGCTTGATCTTATTGTCTTAACTATCCTCACACAGAAAAACCATTTCGACACACAGTAACGTAACTCTGTTGTCTGCTGGAGTGTGAGTATGTCACAGGGACATCTGCGGGAAAGACAGATGTCTCTTTTCACAGCCATGTGTTTTGTCGTCGTCTTGACTTTCCTAATACACAAGAACCATTCGGGACACGTCTGCAGGAAACATGACCCCCTGTACCCCCCCGCTTCCTGAGCTGTTTTCACAGATGTGTTAATCGGGGGGTTGTTGTTGTTGTTGTCCAAAATTTGAAAAAGAGCGGGAATTATGGCGATTGGACACGGCAGGACTTCCGGTAGTGAATGGTACGATTTGATTGGACGGGGCGGGACTTTTAGGGGCGGGACTTCCGGTGATGACGTGGCACATTCTGATTGGGACCTGTCAAAATTTGATGAAAGGGTGTCTCTATATCTCTCTCATGTCCTACATATCCCCATCTCACACTCTATTAAAAATGTAACTATATACAGTAGAACCAAGGGAGATTACATTTCCATCAAGAAGAGGAAAGGAACAAAAAACATTAGTGGAGTCATACAAAGCCTGCTCGCATTGGGGATATTCTATCCATTTAGTCCAAATTTGGTAAAATTTGTCTTTTTAAATCCTCAAAGAATAAGTCGACTTCCATCCATCCATCCATCCATTGTCTATACCGCTTATCCTCTTAGAGGGTCGCGGGGGGCTGAGAATAAGTCGACTTTTCCATTTTAAATATTTCCAGAATTATTCCATACCATAACTTCCATTGTAGGAGGTGCTGGACTTTTCTAGTGACTGATTTTTTACTTGTAAAGAGCCTCCAAGTTCAAGGGTATCTGAGTCTTGAATACCGTGCCTAATGTTTTGTGAATGCCATTCCTGTATAAACTCAGTTTAGGACAGTCCCAGAATATATGTAAATGATTTGCCTCCCTTGATTGTCTCCAACATATCGAACTCGTATCCTTATATTTTTCCTGGTGTGGGGTCTTCAAATATCTTATATTTTTCCAGCAGTGTTCTCTCCAATCCATGGAGTTAGTTGAGGAACATTGAAAACTGCAAATTTCCCCCCAAACCTCCTCAGAAAGCCTCATTCCTGCTTCTTTTTCCCACTTTTCTTTAATGTACAAGGTGTTTTCATGTTTCGAACAAAAAAGAGCATTATACAGTCTAGAGATGGACTTATTTGGTATTGAACTGAGGGGCTGATTTCAGGATTTTATAAAACTCAGATTCTGCTGATGTTAAGTCCGTAGGTCTGCACTTCTGATTGAAATAATGTCGTACCTGGAGGTATCTGAAAAAGTAATTCTGCTCCAGGGCCGGTTTTAGCCTGCTATATTAGGGTGGGCTGGTAGAAATAATAGGTGAGCAACTTGGGCGGTAGGTAGCCCAGAGGTTAGAGAGTCCGAAGGTTGTCAGAGTCAAGTCCTGCCATTGTGCCCTCAGGCCTCTCCAGCTTATGGCTGTGTGTTTGTGTACGGGGTGTTTGGATGGGTTAAATGCAGAAGATTAATTTCTCCATGGGGATTAATAAAGTAGTATTCTATTTTATTTTATTCTAATTTATGAAGTAAAAATTGAAGCAGGGAAATTGGGAGGCACTGAAGCAGCATTTCTAAGTCCGCTGCTATACCCTATGATTTGAGTCAGTAGAGGGCAGATTGATTTACCCTAAAATTTAAAAAGAATCTTTCAAGGAATTCCAGTCCAGGCTAAGCCCAGACCATCTGGTCCCTGCTGTTCAGACTGGAACACTGCCTAAGTTTCATTTAATTTTACTGCATCGTATGACTACTGCAAACATTACATTTAATTTGAAATTTAATTTTTTATAGTAATGTTAAGACATTTGCTCTGGACAAAATGGACATCTGCAGGGCAGCTGAGAATTCTCAAACCTATGGAACCAGTGTTAAATGGCTACTTTACTGTCATGGTCCACGAAGGACTCTTGTTTGGACACTGTGTGTTTTGTCTTGTTTCCTGTTTTATTTTGAAATCCCTGTTGTTTCGTTGTGTGCTTTGTTTACTTCCTGTCATTGTTCTGTTTCCCCTCCAGTTTTGATTAGGTTCACCTGTGTCTCGTTACTCACCTGTTTCTGTTTCCCTCGTCAACTCCCTACCTATATATACGGGTCCCTTTCCTTTGTTCGGTGTCGTGTCATTGAATTGTGATTCCTTGTGGTTCCTAGTGGCTCCTCTTCGTGTCAGTATCTGGATTTTGTAAGTTTAGTGTGTTATTAAATCTTTGGACTTATTCCGCCTCCCTGCCTGCATCTGTCTGCATTTGGGTCCTTCCCCTGCTGCCTAAATGGCTCTTCACAACAGAATGACACGACCAAGCATGGACCCTGCAGACAGTTGGTCCGATGAATTGGGGGATCTGATGGAAGACCTCCTGACCCTCCAAACCCTTTGGAGGAGGACACCGGACCCTCCTTACCGAGAGGCAATTATGTCTGTGGGACGCAAAAAACTGGCCACCCAGCCTGAATTGAAGAAGTTAATTCCTAAGGGGATCACCTCTTTCTTCGATGCCCCGGACCAGTCTGCTTCGTCTCCGCTGCCCAGGACTACAGACCGCCCTGGTACTGTTCCCCGGTTGGTGGTCCGGCCGACTCTGGTTCCTTGTCTCCAGTCGGCAGCCCGGCCAGCGGGGAATCCTGTTCCAGAGTCGGCAGTCCGGTCTACACCAGTGCAGCCACCAGTGCCAGTTCCGGCCCAGCTCCAGCTGCAGCCGCAGTCTCCAGTGTCCGTCGAGCTGCAGTCGCAGCCTCGAGCGCCGCCTCCAGTGCCCGTCCAGCGGTTGCCGCCGCCGCCTCCAGTGCCCATCCAGCGGTTGCCGCCGCCGCCTCCAGTGGCTTTCGAGCTGCCGTCGCAGCCTCAGCCTCCTGTGCCCGTCAAGAAGTATAAAAATCATATGTAGCTATATTGCTTCCCCATTCTAAAAAACAGTAAAACTAATAAAAGATGATGAAAAGACGACATCACATAAAAGCAAGTCCATAAAAATCGGTTGCTTATCTCCTAAGGCAGGTTGTTCCAAAGCCAAGGGGCCCTGATAGCAAAAGCATGGTCACCTTTACTATAAGCCTCGACTTTGGAACGGCCAGAAGGGCCCCACCCGGGGATCTAAGGCTGCGAACTGGCTCTGGCTCATATGGGGTCAACATTTCTGTTACATAACTTGGGGCCAGACACAGACATGCTTTAAAAGTGATCAATTCAATTCAATTCAGTTTTATTTATATAGCGCCATATCATAACAAAGTTATCTCAGGGCACTTTTTCGAGTAGAGCAGGTCTAGACCGAATCTTTATATATACACAGAGACCCAACAATTCCCACCATGAGCAAGAACTAGGTGACGGTGGCAAGGAAAAACTCCCTTTTAACAGGTAGAAACCTCGAGCAGAACCTGGCTCTAGGTGGGCGGTCATCTGCCTCGACCGGTTGGGTTGAAAGGGGAGGGGGGGAGTGGGAGAGAGAGAGCAGGAGGAAAAAGAACATACAGCAGCACAGTACAGTTCCACATAGAGATGTAAAGCAATAGTTGTTGCAATGGTATTAATGTTAATATTAACAGAAATTATACTAAGAGCAATATTATAATAGCAATAACAGTAATAGCAGCAGCGGGTGCAGAGCAGGAGCACGGGGGCAGCAGGTGGCCGCAACCATAGATCCAGACTCTACAGCTCCGGAGGCAGAAATACCTGCAGAAAGCAACAGAAAGGGAGAGAGAGAGAGAGAGAGGAGAGAAAGCACAGAACTACGGGAAGAAGTTGAATTAGTAACAAGCATTGATGGGATATGAGGGCGTACAGATGGAGAGGAAGAGGAGGAGAGAGGAGAGAGGAGCTCAGTGCATCATAGGAAGTCCCCCGGCAGTCTAGGCCTATAGCAGCATAACTAAGGGGTGGCTCGGGGGTCACCTGAGTCAGCCTTACTATAAGCTTTATCAAAGAGGAAAGTCTTAAGCCTACTCTTAAATGTGAGGAGGTTGTCCGCCTCCCGTACACAAACTGGGATCTGGTTCCACAGGAGAGGAGCTTGATAGCTGAAGGCTCTGGCTCCCATTCTACTTTTAGAGACTCTAGGAACTACAAGGAACCCTGCATTCTGGGAGCGCAGTGCTCTAGTGGGGTAATAGGGTACTATGAGCTCTTTAAGATATGATGGTGCCTGACCATTTAGGGCTTTGAAGGTGAGGAGAAGGATTATAAATTCTATTCTGGATTTTACAGGGAGCCAGTGTAGAGAAGCTAATATTGGAGAAATATGATCTCTTTTTCTGGTTCTTGTCAGTAAACGTGCCGCAGCATTCTGAATCAGCTGGAGAGTCTTAAGGGACTTATTGAGGCAGCCTGTTAATAGAGAGTTGCAATAATCCAGCCTAGATGTAACAAATGCATGGACTAGTTTTTCTGCATCTTTTTGAGACAGGATGTGCCTGATTGTTGCAATGTTACGTAAGTGAAAAATGGCAGTTCTTGAAGTTTGTTTTATGTGGGAGTTAAAGGACATATCCTGATCAAAGATAACTCCAAGATTCCTTACGGTGTCGCTGGAGGCCAGGGCAATGCCATCTAGAGAAACTATATCTTTAGATAATGTGTTTCGAAGGTGTTCGGGGCCAAGTACAATAACTTCGGTTTTGTCTGAGTTTAACATCAGAAAATTGCAGGTCATCCAGGTTTTATGTCCTTAAGGCATGCTTGAAGTTTAGCTAATTGATTGGTTTCATCTGGCTTGATCGATAAATATAATTGGGTATCATCTGCATAACAATGAAAATTTATGGAGTGCTTCCTAATAATATTGCCTAAAGGAAGCATATATAAGGTGAATAGAATTGGTCCAAGCACAGAACCTTGTGGAACTCCGTGACTAACTTTGGCATGCATAGAGGATTCATCGTTAACATGTACAAACTGGTATCGATCAGTAAAATCTTAAAATCAATTCTAAATCGAACAGGGAGCTAATGAAGAGAAGCCAGGATTGGAGTGATGTGATGTTGTTAAAACCAGAAAGAAGCCTAGCTGCTGCATTCTGAACTAGTTGGAGGCGAGAGAGTTTAGCTTTGCAGAGCGTTTGAGGTACTGGTGGTATATTTATAGTCTAAATACTAAATTAAGCAAATTGACGCCTATTTCTAGCTCCATAGTTAATGCACAGAATCTTCTCATATTACTTTTCAAAAAAGTGCATGTGTATTTCCTAAAATGTTCTCCTGTTCCTTTAACAAAAACATTCAACCACCAACCAGTTTCTCAAAATAAGAGAAAAAAAGAAAGAACCCACCAAAAATAAAGCTAAAACAGACGAACAGAAAGGAAACAAAACAAGAAAAAAGAAGCAAGACAGAGAAAAGTCCTACACAAACATAAGCGTCTTCATCTCTGCCTCTGGTTCTCCAAGTATATCCAGCTGCAGCCGCAACACATACGTGGAGGACAAACATGAAGGAAGTTGAAGGATGTTGAACTTCCAAATATGGTTCGTGGGCTGGTTGGGTCACAGAAGAGACTGCGCCCAAAATGTTAGACGGAGGAGGAGTTGGAAGCCCAGGAGATGGAGTGTGCTATCCGGGATGTGTTCACCAAGTCAGGTTTTGGTGAAGCATAGGGCGGCAGATCTGTAAAAGTCCGTATTTGTTCTGTTGAGGAGTAGCAGTTCGTCCATCTTGTTGGCTAGAAAGCGGACATTTGCCAGATGTATTGTCGGGAGCACTGTTCGAAATCCCCGCTGTCTCAGTTTAACTAGCGCTCCAGCTCGTTTCTCACGTCGATGTCTCCAGCAAATCCTGGTGAGAGCTGCTGCTCCTCCGACTAATAACTCCATGAAACTTTCCAGTTAGATGAAAACCGGTGAAAATGTTTGAGGATAGTCTGATGTTTAAGAGTTCCTCCCTGGTGAATGTGACCAGAGAGGGAGAGCAAGAAACTAAACAAATAAACAAAAACACAAAAAGTACCAGAGAGTGCAGTACAGAGGCTGCCATCAGCAACGCCATTTTGGTTAAAAACTAGTTATTAGGTAACAATTTAGCAAGCTTTAGCATTATGAACTATGTGCTATTTTCAAACTTGTCTTTTTTTTAGCCTGCATTTTAGCTTGACAGATAGAACAATGCAGAGAGCTTCATTTGTACAAGAGTCTTGCAGATTTTGTGTAAGTTTACATTTAAACTGCAAAGCAGGTAGGCTGTGAAGGAGAGCCTCTCACTTTGGACAATCTTAATGTTTTATATTTTAAACATTTATCAGTTGTGTTATACTGTAGACATGTACAAATACAATCTTCTTTATTATATTTATTCCCTCTAGTGCAATGACTATTTTAAAGTAACATTGTATAAATTGATTGTTGGGTGCAGCCAACTAACCAAGGTGGATGCAATCTGGAAATTAGGACAGAGTCTCTGGTTTTAAATGGGGTTTGGCTGAGTCTGGGGAAGAATGTCCATGTTGTGAGCCTCTCAGTTTTAGCCTTGTGCTTTTAAATCATGTTGGAAGCCTGCAGTTTTAAATAAATTATCAACTATTTTTTTATTTGTTTAAGGTCCCCACACCTTTGAGTCACAAACTGAGTAGCGGATCTTTTCAAGGTATAAAGAAGAGAAAATGTCCCTCAGCCACTGGGCGTGGGTGGGCGGGGCAGCATCCCTTCATCTTTGTAATACTGCACGTCTGGCCAAAAGAGAGGCGAAGGACAGTGTGCGGCATTTGGTTTGAGTCAGGCGCATGTCATCCTCTCCAGTGATGCCAAAAAGGGCAACTAGAGGGTTGGGTTCTCAGTCAAAATTGAGGATTAGGGATAAGGTTTGGAAAATGTCCCTCCAGTATTTTTCCAGGCTGGGACACGTCCAGAACATGTGGATAAGGGAAGCCTCACATATTTTACACTTGTCACAACAGGGATTCACATCTGGGTAGATACGAGATAGTTTGGCTTTGGACATATGGGCCCTGTGACATGGACTGGATCACAGGACTCAGAGGCAGACTCTTAAAACAAAAATCACTTTAATAAAATGTCCAAACTCAAAACCACACGGGTTGTGGTAGACAAAGTTATCCAACAAAAAAAAACTCACTTCTGTGGAAAGATAACAGAACAAGTGGTTCTATAAAGATCTCACTGAAACTCATGGACATAACAATTCTCGAGGCACAAGGAAACGCTGGCTTGTACTCAGACGAAACACGACGAACTGGTACAGGACGGGAAGACGCAGACAATATATACACAAGGTAATGGGACACAGGTGCAAACAATCTGGGCAGGGAAAGATAATCAAACTGGTGGGAAACACATGAGGACAGGAAGTAAAGGGACCTGAAACGAGAGGAAGACGTGAATACAAAATAAAACCGGAAATGACGAGAGGAACACAAAACCAAGCCTAACCAAATGATTCCAACTTAACATACTTGACGAGACACAACAGTACCCTCCCCCCAGGGACGTCACCAGACGGCCCAGACAGGTGCGGATAACGCTTGTAAAAATCTCTAATAAGTCTTTTGTCCACAATAAAACTCTATGGGATCCAGGACCTCTCCTCAGGACCGTAGCCTTCCCAGTCAACCAAAAACTGCCTCCCTCTTCCTCTTTGTCTCACTACCAACAGCTTCCTGACAGTGTAGACAGGTCCTGCCTCGATGACTCGGGGAGGCGGAGGAGGCTTGGCTGTGGGAACCATACCACTTTCCACTACTGGCTTTATTTTGCTGACGTGGAACGTGGGATGAACTCTCAGGGACCTAGGGAGGCGCAGACGCACAGAGACAGGGTTTATCACTTTCGAAACAGGAAACGAACCCACAAACCTGGGAGTAAGTTTCCTCGAGGCAACATGGAGTGGTTATTAATTCAATGCCTTCCCATAGTTGTGTGCTTTCTCTCCTCTCTCTCTCCCTCTCTCCTTCTGTTGTTTTCTGCAGGTATTTCTGCCTCCGGAGCTGTAGAGTCTGGATCTATGGTTGCGGCCACCTGCTGCTCCCGTGCTCCTGCTCTGCACCCGCTGCTGCTATTACTGTTGTTGCTCTTATTATTAGTATTGCTATTATAATATTGCTCTTAGTGTTATTTCGGTTGGTGTTAACATCAATACCATTACCACAACTATTGCTTTACATTCCTATGTGGAACTGTACTGTGCTGCTGTATGTTCTCTTTCCTCCTGCTCTCTCTCTCCCGCTCCCCCCCTCCCCCTTCAACCCAACCGGTCGAGGCAGATGACTGCCCACCTAGAACCTGGTTCTGCTTGAGGTTTCTACCTGTTAAAAGGGAGTTTTTCCTTGCCACTGTCGCATAGTGCTTGCTCATGGTGGGAACTGTTGGGTCTCTGTAAATATAAAGAGTCGGTCTAGACTTGCTCTATTCGAAAAAGTGCCCTGAGATAACTTTGTTATGATATGGCGCTATATAAATAAAACTGAATTGGTTGCAGTAACCCCACTTGACACCTGGAAGAAACTTTACTGTGAGCACAGACAGGACAGGCAGCAACATATTCCTTCACATCCTTCTCAAGATCTGACCACCAGAAACATTGCTTAATCACATACATGGTCCTTTTCACACCAGGATGACAGGTGAGTAAGGAAGTGTGAGCCCAGTTAATTACCTGTGATCGCAATGACTCAGGTACATACAACCTGTTCTCCGGACAACCACTAGGTGCTGGATTCTCACCATTCACTTGCTTCACCTTGTTTTCTATTTGCCAGGAAACCGCTCCCACCACACGGTTCAGAGGTAGGATAGGTTCTGGTTCCTTGGATACAGGCTCAGGGTCAAACAGATGAGACAACGCATCGGGCTTGGTGTTCTGCAAACCTGGTTTGTAAGACAGGATGAAATTGAATCGATTAAAAACCAATGCCCATCTGGCCTGACATGAATTTAATCTCTTAGCCTTCTTGATATACTCCAAGTTCTTATGATCGGTCCATACCAGAAATGGCTGTTCCGCTCCTTCTAACCAATGTCTCCACTCCTCTAAAGCAACTTTTACCACCCTGTTACCAATGTCGTAGTTCCTCTCAGCAGGAGTCAATATTCTTGAGAGGTAGGCGCAGGGATGCATCTTATGATCTTTCTCTGATCGCTGAGACAGCACCGCTCCTACCCCATCATTCGAAGCGTCCACCTCCACCACAAACTGACGACGGTGATCAGGTAGAGTGAGCACAGGGGCGGAGGTGAACAGCTTCTTAAGGCATTGAAAGGCTTCGTCAGCCTGTGGACTCCACTCAAAGGTACACGGGGAGAGGTTAAAGCATGTAAGGGTGCAGCAATGGCACTAAAGTTCCTTATGAATCGCCTATAGAAATGAGCAAATCCCAAGAACTGCTGAACCTTCTTACAGTTTGTAGGAGTTGGCCATACAGAAACAGCCCTTACCCCCCCTGGTTCCATCCTCATCTGCCCAGGAGTGATAACAGAACCCAAAAAAGACACTGTCTGGACATGAAACTGTTACGCTGGCAACAAGGCAGGTAGACCCAAACGCAGACGCTGAGATCAGGCTGGCTTTTTAAAGGTTTTAATAAAAGAAGAAGAGTTCTTACAGTCAGGATTTTCAATTGATCAAGGAGCATGACATGAAGACGTTGAGTGTTGAAGACGATCTGGCAACGAGACAAGGGAAACGCCGACAATATATACACAGGAGATAATGGGGAACAGGTGGAAACAATTAGGGTGGGGCAGACAATCACACAGGCGGGAAAACAGACAAAGGCAGGAAGTAAAGGGACCTGAAGAAGGACCTTATTTCCAAAATAAAACAGACATGCCAGAACAGGATACAGAAACATGACAGACATGGAACTTAACATAACCGACGAGGCATGACAGAAACTCACATTTCTCAGCCTTAACGTAGAGCTGGTTCTCGAGCAGGCGTTGAAGGACTAGACGAACATGCCGCTGGTGAGTTTCCTTATCAGGAGAGAAAATCAGAATGTCATCTAGATACACAAAAACAAACTTAATCAAGTAGTCCCTCAGACCATCATTCACCATGGTTTGAAATACTGCCAGGGCGTTAGTCCGAATGGCATTACCAAGTACTCGTAGTGACCACTGGGTGTGTTAAAACCAGTCTTCCATCCCCCTCCCTTATTCTTATGAGGTGATAAGCGTTACGTAAATCCAGTTTTGTCAAGATCTGAGCATTCTGTAAGAGTTCGAAAGCAGATGAAATGAGTGGGAGGGGGTACCTGTTTTTCACCGTGATCTCGTTCAGCGGACTGTAGTCAATGCATGGTCTGAGGGAGCCATCCTTTTTCTCTACAAAGAAAGAACCTGCAGCCGCTGGGGACGAAGAGGGCCAAATAAGCCCAGCCTGTAAGGAAGATTCTATGTATTCCTTCATGGATTCCCTTTCTGGTGCAGAAAGGGAGTATAGTCGGCCCTTAGGAATAGCTGAACCTGGGATTACGTCTATCGCACAGTCATAGGATCTATGAGGTGGCAGAGACATGGCTTTAGCTTTGCTGAAAACCTCCTTCAAGTCTAAATAGCATGAGGGTACCTTAGAAATGTCAGAGAATTCAGCCTCTTCTTGGTTTATAGTCGCATGATTCACCTCTATGTTCTTAAAAGGTTTTTCTTGCAAATTATTTCCCAAAGTCTTTTCCTTTCTTAAACACTCCTTTTCACATTCTTTGCTCCAACCCCTTACTCTCCCCAATCTCCAATCTATGTTCGGATTGTATTTAGACAACCATGTAATTCCTAAGATTAACGGGTGTTGATCCGAGTCAAATAAGTAAAAGGTAGCTTGTTCTATATGAGTCTGTTCGACAGTTAATTGTAGAGGCTTGGTACAATAAGTAATATGACATAATGATCGTCCATCTAAGGCACTGGCTTTTAGTGATTGTTCTAAGGCCCCCGAGTCAATTAGAGCTCCCTGTTCGTAAACTTGGTCATCTATAGTTACCTGCACTGGAGTCAAGGTGCGAGGAGGGAAGTCAGGGATTAATTGGCTCACCAGCATCCTCCTCCTTACTGATGAGCCTTTCCTTTTACTGAACACGATGCGAGAAGTTGTCCCTGTTCCCCACAGTAAAAGCACCTTCCCTCCCGAAAATGTTGTTGTCGCTTCTCCGGAGATAGCTTGGTTCTTCCTATTTGCATGGGTTCCTCTGAGGCGTTCGGGAGCAAAGATGTCTCGGGTGGCGACGCATCCTCCAGCGGTGTCCTCCGGGCCTGTCGGTGGGATGCAGACCTCTCATGATGACGACTTGTACTCCTGGCTCTTTCCCTCTGTCTATCCTTCAGACGATTATCGATCCTAATAGCCATAGCTATGACAGAGTCCAAGTCGGCAGGAAGCTCTAGTGGTGCTAATTGATTCTTATTTGGATCTGAGAGTCCACTCAAAAAAGGCATCAAACAGCGCCGGAGGATTCCAGCCACTGTCAGCCACTAACGTTCTGAACTCTGGCGTAATCTGAGACTCGACGATGGTTCTGTTTAATTTGCACTAGAGCTCGTGCTGCTTCTCTTCCATGATAAGTATGATCAAAAATTTTCAAAAGAGAGTCTGTGAACACTTTAAGGGACCTACACCCGACGAATCCCTAGCCCATTCCGCCGTGGCCCAGGCTGCTGCTTTTCCCGTAAGATGTGACACCATAAAGGCAACTTTGGACTTCTCTGTGGAGAATGCGGCGGGGTTATGTTTGAAATGTAAGTCACATTGTACTATAAATGGTCGACAGTCACCTGATTCCCCAGAAAATCATTCCGGTGCCGCCAGATGAGGTGCTGGAGCTGGTTCCTGATTCTGAGCAGGCAGAGACACAGCAGCCATGGGTAGCTGGACTGAGGAGCTGACTTCCAGGTGAGTGAGTACTTGATGTATTTTCTCAGCAAGTTGGTTCACTTGCGTGTTCACTGCTGCGTGGACCCCCTGATTAATTGCGCTCAGCTGCTCTTCATGTTGGTGCAGCTTCGCTCCTTGTGAGTGCAAAGCACTCTTCAAGGATTCGGGGACTGCTGAGTCCATGTTGGGGCCAGTTTGTACTGACAAGGACTGGATCACAGGACTCAGAGGCAGACTCTTAATGGGATACAGGTGCAAACAATCTGGGTGGGGAAAGATAATCAAACTGGCGGGAAACACATGAGGACAGGAAGTAAAGGGACCTGAAATGAGAGGAACACGTGAATACTGTGGTGGAAATTGTGTATTTCCAATGGAGAAGCGAGCAAATAAAATGAAGATTCAACATGCCGTTGTCTTTTGTATATTTAATTAAGAAAAGAATGAAACAATCAGATGAAATTGTGAAAAAGAATAAAAGAGATAAATGAAAGGGGGGGTGCAGGCGAGCCCACAGAGTCAATCCAATTCAGCTGAAGGACAGAGATCATACACCAAAATGCATATGAAGCGTCTGACCAAGAAGGAAAGATACTGTCACATACTTATAACCTCACAATACACAGACAGACATATCAGAGTACAGAATCACCTCTAACAAAGATAGTCTGTCTCCTGCTAAGTTTCCCTGCCCAAGGCTGGAAACCCAGGGCCGACTGTTCCCCAGACTGCAGCTGTTTTTTCCCCTGATTACAAACAATTTGTCCTCCCACTGTAACCAACCAAGATACCAATGTACCTTAAACAGAGATGACCCAAAACAGAAATTATCTGAGTGTACAGAATTAAGACTGATTAACAGGAAAAAACAAGTTATCATACTAAACATATCTAGTGGACATAAAGAGAGAAATTGAATTACACTAAACACATCTAGTTAAGAGGAAAAGAGAAATTTTGCCCTTACAAACACAAAATAAAACTGAAAATGACAAGACAGGAACACAAAACCAAGCCTAACCAAATGATTCCAACTTAACATACTTGACGAGACACAACACCCTGTGCATGACCTTAAATTGTAACTGACAGTGACAGGCACAGAGGGATGTTGAATTAACTAGCTTGAAGATTGAATCCCATCCAGCAGTGAAAGGTTTAAATCCTGCTCCCAAGCAGTTTTAATTTTGTCAAGAGGGTTATGTCTTATACCTGCCAGCTTGTCATAAATAACGGATTCTAAACCTTTGCGTGATGGGCATAAACTAAGAAACTCATTGGCAGTGTTCGTGTCAGGAGCCACAGGGAAGTTTGGTATCTGAGAATGGAGAAAGTGTCTGGTTTGCAGAAATCTGAAAAAATGGGTGTTTGGTAGGTTGAACTTTTCAGAGAGTTGTTCAAATGACGCAACGGCATTACCAATAAAAAGATCTTTAAAACACTTAATACCATTTCACATGATTTAACAGAGTAAGGAAATTTTACCCTTGTGTTTTTTTGTGACTGTAATACCAAGGTAGGTAAATTGATTTTCCACAATCTTATAAGGGAGGTTAGAATACTCCGAAGCAGCCTCTACATTCACAGGGAAAAGTTCGCTTTTGTGTTGAATTGGGTGGTTGAATTGGGTGAATAATGACAGAATGAGGGGTAGGGAGGTATCCAGGCTTGATATGACAAGCAAAAGATCGTCCACATAGAGGGACACTTTATGTTCAACCCCTCCCCTCCAAATCCCTGAAATATCTTTGCATCCACGAAATGCAATCGCTAGTGGTTCTATAGCCAGATTGCAAAGTAGTGGGCTTAAAGGGCACCCTTGACGAGTTCCCCTTTGGAGGTTGAAAGGTTGTGACTGTTGAGAGTTGGTGAGGATTGAAGCAGTAGGATACAAATACAATTATTTTATCCACTTGATAAAACTTTGAATTTTTCTAAAACTGCAATTCAGTACATCCACTCCACCTGGTCAAATGCTTTCTCTGCGTCATACACAGGACACACTCAGGAACTGCATCCAAAGGTGAGTACAAAATATCAAATAAACGACGTATATAAAAATAGGAGTGGCGGTTTTTAACAAAGCTGGTTTGATCTTCGGATATAATTGACGGTAGAATGTTCTCCAATCCATGGGCCAGAACTTTAGCTAAAATGTTGACATCAACATTTAATAGAGAAATTGGCCTATAGGAGGAGCACTGTTGGATCTTTGCCTTTCTTTGCAACAAGAGTGATACATGCTTCATTGAATGATGCTGGAAGTTTACCTTGCTTAAACGAATCAGATAGCACTGAGCATAGTTGAGGTGAAAGCAATGAAGAAAATTATTTTAAAAATTCCACAGGGAACCTATCAGGTCCTGGAAATTTTCCAGATTGCAATGAAGAGAAAGCTGCAGTGATTTCCTCTTGAGATATAGGCTCATCTAGTCTCATTTTGTTGTCAGGGGAGAGTGTGGGGATGTTTAAATGACTTAAGAAATCCTCCACCAAAATGTTGTTGGAGATTCAGAAGTGTTAAGATGGGAATAAAGGTTTCTGAATGTGTCATTAATCTTGTAGTGATCCAAGGTGACACTGCCGTCATCCATTTGAATATTTGTAATGTACCACTTTGCTTTGAATCCCCTCAAGTGATTAGCTAACAACTTACCAGATTTGTCACTGTGGATATAAAACAAACTCTTGCTCATCAAAAGTTGCTGTTCAATTGGATGTGTTGAGAGGAGGTCAAATAGTTTGGAGTTCCACATGCTATTCATATAGTTCTGGGTTTTTAACTTGGGCGTATTGTTGATCTATTTCTTTAGTTCTATTTTGATTGACTAGATCTCTTTTTCATATTCACGGTGTAGGAAATAATTTGTCATCTAAGGTAGGCTTTCAAAGCATACCAAACAGTCAGGCTGGAGGTTTCAGGTGAGGTATTTGTATTAAAGAAAAAGGTTATCTGGTCTTCCATAAATTTCACAAAGTCATTATCAGACAGTAGGGTCAAATTAAAACGCCAGTGTCTTTTTATTAGAGGGAGGCCAGGCCAGGCAAACCTACTCACTATGGGTTGGGAGAAAATCGATCCAGAACAGGATCCAACCAGCAGTTAAAATCCCCACGAAGTGTGAGAGTATGAACTCAGATCAGATAAGGAAGAGAAAAAAACATTCAAAAAAACCCACATCATCCGTGTTGGGGCATACACATTGGCCAACTTCACCCTTGTATGATTTTCCTGAGACAATGATATAATGACCGTTTGTATCTGATATTATATTGTGATGCTCAAAGGGAATGTTTTGGTTAATAAGAATTGAGACCCCCCCTGGCCTTAGCCTGGAAAGTGGAATGAAAGTGCTGCCCCGCCCACCTTGACATGAGGCAAGAATTATTAGAACTATGAATGTGTGTTTCTTGTAGAAAAGCAATTGCTGTTTTAAATTGCTTGATGTGTGACCTTCCTTCTTTTAACTGGGTGATTTAAGCCCCTAACATTCCAGCTCAAGAAATTTAAGAGGCTATCCATTCTGCTTAGGTGACACTGATTGACAATCCAGTCTCCCTCTCTGTCGAGCCTCACAGATGAGAAGATCTTTTATCTGAGGAATGACCAGGCGCGGTCACTGTCCCGGGGCTGGTTTAGCTGCTTGTGAGCGGTGGGTTCTGTCGATCTCTGGCAGGGATGGGAGCGTATCCCTCCCAGAAACCTTGCATAACAAATCAGAGAAGAATTCTGTAGGGCGCCCACCTTCGATAGATTCCGCCAGACCCAGGATGCGCAGATTAGTAGTCGATGACTTTAGTCGTTAGCTTGGAGTTGTTTTCACGCAGGACGGAGCAAACATTTTCTAGCTCACTGACACGTTGGCTTGGGTCATACGAGGCTAGCTCGAGAGAAGCTAAGCATTGGCCATGATCCTCCACCGTGGACCTGTTTTGGCCGAATTTAGTTTCCAGCAAGCTAAAAGAAGACCTGAAGTCAGCTGCCAGTGCCTCTCGGTGTTGATCCAGTAGCGCAGAGAGACAGCGTAAGCCTTAAGCTAACCATCGAGTCGTCTTTCTTCCCGGATTTGCCACTCTTAGAAGCCATTTCAAGGCAAACGTAGATAAAAGAAGGCAAAATGTGAAATATGTAACACTTTGGTTGTGAAATAAAGGGGTGAATGACTGAAAAAAAAGAAAAGTAGGTAGGAGGCTGCCAACCAGAAGTCCCCATATATTCTTTTAAACCTTTTTAAAGTGACGAAGTTTGGCCAGCCATTTGTTACATAGGCTAATACAATCCTTTTTTTCCAATATCAAAACCACTAAAATGTTAATATTTTATCCTCCTCAAGAGATTGGACTTGGGCATTTTCCACTGTCCATTTTGTCACAGGGCAGGGGAGTACCCTAGCCTGATGGCTCATTTGCAGGGCCACCAGAGGTCTGTTGTAAAATATGGAGTTAAGTCCATTTTATATGATGTGATTATTTATTGCTGTAACACAAACACCTTTTTCAAATTATGTTTGTATTTTTTTTAATCTTCTAAATAACTTTTTCTGTCTTTTTTTTTAGGATATTATGTCTATAAATGCCACTTTGGCTGTGTGGTTATCAGCCATTATCACTATGGCTTCTATGTGAAAAAAGTGGCTCCACTCTTGAACTGCCAACTCCTGCATTGGATCCGGCAACAGGGACAGCAGCTCCGGCGAGGATAAGGATAGGGGTTCAGGGGGAGTTCCAAGGATCAGATCTACCGGATTTATGATTGTTGAGACCGGATTTTAAATGTTGACACTAAATTGATTCCATTATCTTAACAACTTGATCCCACATTGCTCTCAAAACAGGACATAAATAGATGACATGTGAATGGTGTTATATATATTATTTATATATATATAAATATCATAGTATTGCTCCTAGTATTATTTCTGTTGATGTTAACATCAATACCATTACCACAACTATTGCCTTACATCCCTATGTGAAACTGTACTGTGCTGCTGCATGTTCTCTTTCCTCCTGCTCTCTCTCTCCTGCTCCCCCCTCCCCCTTCAACCCAACCGGTCGAGGCAGATGACCGCCCACCTAGAGCCTGGTTCTGCTCGAGGTTTCTACCTGTTAAAAGGGAGTTTTTCCTTGCCACTGTCGCATAGTGCTTGCTCATGGTGGGAACTGTTGGGTCTCTGTAAATATAAAGAGTCGGTCCAGACCTGCTCTACTTGAAAAAGTGCCCTGAGATAACTTTGTTATGATATGGCGCTATATGAATAAAACTGAATTGAATTGAATTGAATGGTGTGCATAGCCCTCTCCACAGTATTGCCAACAACTAGTTGGCTAGTTGAATCGCCACCTTAACATGGTGGAGGGATTTGTGTGACCCTGGGAGCTGTGTTGTCCAGGGCACTGGCCCCTGGTAGGGCCTCCCAATGCAAATTGGTCCCAGGGGAGGGGACAGACTAAGAGCGATTCACAAACCCCTGATGAGTCGGACCATGCAGAGCTGGAGCACCTCGCCCGGAGGAGGGATACCGGCCCCCCCCCCCGGAGCCAGACCCGGGAGGGGAGCACGATGGCGAGCGTCTGGTGGCCGGGCCCGAAAAACCGACATGGAGCCGCCACCCTGTGGGCCCACCACCTGCAGGGATAGGCATCGGGGTCGGGTGCAGTGTAAGCCGGGCGGCAGGCAAGGGCAGACACCTGGGCGGGCCGACCTTCGGAGTCACAGACTGGTTTTAGGGACGTGGAACGTCAGCTCTCTGGCGGGGAAAGAGCCGGAGCTGGAGCGGTACCAGCTAGATATAGTTGGGCTCACCTCTACGCGTAGCTCAGGATCTGGAACCAAACTCCTGGAGAGGGGCTGGACTCTCTTCTTTTCCGGAGTTGCCCAGGATGAAAGTCGCCGGGCGGGTGTGGGGATACTCACGAGTCCCCGGCTGAGCGCCGCTGTGTTGGAGTTTTCCCCGGGGAACGAGAGGGTCGCCTCGATGCGACTGAAAGTTGCTGAGAGGAAGGCTCTGACTGTTGTTTGTGCTTATGCACAGAACCCGCTGGTGGACACCGGTGGTGAAGGAAGCCGTTAAGCTGAAGAAGGAGGCTTTTCGGGCTTGGCTAGCCCAGAGGTCTCCTGAAGCAGCGGACAGGTACCGGGAGGCCAGAAGGACGGCGGCCTCGGTGGTCACCAAAGCAAAAACCCGGGTGTGGGAGGAGTTTGGGGAGGCTATGGAGAAGGACTTTCGGTTGGCCTCAAGGAAGTTCTGGCAAACCGTTAGACGACTCAGGAAGGGAAAGCGGGGCTTGGCCCAGGCCGTGTTCAGCAGGGGAGGAGAGCTGCTAACCCGACTGGGGATGTTGTCGAGCGGTGGAAAGAGCACTTTGAGGATCTCCTCAACCCGACCAACATGTCCTCAGTGGAGGAGGCAGAGTTTGAAGACTCGGGGGAAGTCTCACCCATATCCCTGGCAGAAGTCTCCAAGGTAGTCAAAGAGCTTCTTGGTGGGAAGGCACCAGGGGTGGATGAGATTCGCCCTGAGATGCTGAAGGCTCTGGACATTGTTGGGCTGTCTTGGCTGACACGCCTCTTCAGTGTCGCATGGAGGTCGGGGACAGTGCCTGTGGAGTGGCAGACCGGTGTGGTGGTTCCCGTCTTCAAAAAGGGGGACCGGAGGGTGTGCTCCAATTACCGTGGTATCACACTGCTCAGCCTCCCCGGGAAAGTTTATTCCAGGGTGCTGGAAAGGAGACTATGACCGATTGTCGAACCTCGGATCCAGGAGGAGCAATGTGGATTCCGTCCTGGCCGTGGCACAGTGGACCAGCTCTTTACTCTTGCAGGGCTGCTGGGGGTTCATGGGAGTTTGCCCATCCAGTCTACATGTGTTTTGTCGACTTGGAGAAGGCTTTCGACCGTGTCCCCCGGAGGGGGCCTGTGGGGGGTACTGCGGGAGTATGGGGTACCGGGGTCGCTGCTACAAGCCATCCGGTCCCTATATAACCAAAGTGAGTGCTGTGTCCGCATTCTCGGCACAAAGTCAAACACGTTCCAAGTGGATGTTGGACTCCGCCAGGGCTGCCCCTTGTCACCAATTCTGTTTGTGATATTCATGGACAGGATTTCAAGGTGCAGCCGGGGGGAGGAGAGTGTCTGGTTTGGTGGTCTCAGAATAGCATCTCTGCTCTTTGCGGACGATGTGGTTCTGTTGGCTTCATCGGCCTGTGACCTTCAGCATGCACTGGGGCGGTTTGCAGCCGAGTGTGAAGCGGCTGGGATGAGAGTCAGCACCTCCAAGTCCGAGGCCATGGCTCTCAGCCGGAAAACGGTGGACTGCCCCCTTTGGGTTGGAGGTGAGTTACTGCCCCAGACGGGGGAGTTCAAGTGTCCATCAGTGAGATGGACAGGCGGATCGGTGCAGCATCAGCAGTAATGCGGGCGTTGTGCCGGACCGTAGTGGTGAAGAGGGAGCTGAGCTGGAAGGCAAAGCTTTCGATTTACCAGTCAATCTACGTTCCAACCCTCAGCTATGGTCATGAGCTTTGGGTAGTGACCGAAAGAATGAGATCGCGGATACAAGCGGCTGAAATGAGTTTCCTCCGCAGGGTGGCTGGGCTCACCCTTAGAGATAGGGAAAGGAGCTCGGACATCCGGAGGGAGCTCGGAGTAGAGCCGCTGCTCCTTCGCATCAAAAGGAGCCAGTTGAGGTGGTTCGGGCATCTGATTAGGATGCCTCCTGGACGCCTCCCTTTGGAGGTTTTCCGGGCACGCCCAACTGGTAGGAGGCCCCGGGGCAGACCCAGAACACGCTGGAGGGATTATATATCTCATCTGGCCTGGGAACGCCTTGGGGTCCCCCAGGAGGAGCTGGAAAGCGTTGCCGAGGAGAAGGACGTCTGGACAACCCTGCTTAACCTGCTGCCACCGCGACCCGGCCCCGGATAAGCGGAAGAAAATGGATGGATGGATGGATAGTTGGAATAGTTTGATTATATTTATGCTGTACAATTGGTGTTAAAAAGAGTGAAGAGTGAATTTGGATGTTTCATTCACAAATATGTCATCCTAAACATGAATATGATCTTGAGCCATGAGGCCTATGTGGAAAGTACAGAAACATTCACAGCGCATGAAGATTCCTGTAGAGGTTTTGTAATGGACCCCTATTACTGCTGACTTATCAGAAATTAAACAAATAATAAATGTAATGAATTGTTCAGCTCATTGGTGGGACCCTAATGTGGTGTAAAAAAGTAGACATTAATTAGTAATCATTGTGAAGGTGTGTTCAGCCCATATCAATAACCAAACTACATAAACTAATGTGAGATTCAGAAATGAGACCAAGACTCATGTTTTCAAGTTATAGTAGGCTTACGATAAATGCATTTGTTTTAAACTTAAATGATCTCATCTTGTGAAGTTGCAAACGTTATTCAGTTATTCACATTATAAAACATAAAAACTACATTTTATAAAAAAAATCATAGTTTATCCTCATTATTTCTGCTTAATAGTTTATAAAATGGCTATATTTATATTTATTTTTTCAAATGATTTTGCGTCCCTTTTAAGACACCTTTTGTTTTTTAATGGTGGGTGTGGTTGGCAGTTTGGTATAAATATTTTCTGTTTTGTTTTTTTAGCAGTTAGGCAACACATTCTATCGTAAATTAGACCACATTATTTGTTCTAAAAGTAAAATATTGTTGTGGCTCAAACAGACTAGTTTATCCTCATTATTTTTACTTAATAGTTGCTGAAATTGCTACATTTAATAATATTTCCAATTTATTTTTGATCTTCTGTGGTCTATTTGTCTTCCATAGCCACTGTAGCATTGTGTACAAGTGGGCGTGTTTTGGAGGAGGTGTGGTTTGGAAATAAACATTAATCAAACAGTACCACTCTCAGTAATACATCCTTGGATACTTCCTGACCCTAATGTAGCTCTCACACTGCTTGGCAAAAAGAACAAAGATAAGGAGTTACATCCATAGATAATAAAAACCTATATAGAAAATAACTTATACAGCTGTGTTCAAATTAATACAGATGCTTCAAAGAACCTGGCTAACAAAATTGGTGTTTCATTCATAGTTCCAGATTTCAGCATTAAAATTAGCAAACGAGTCAGTGATGGATTATTGGTGTATACTGGGGAGATGCTGGCAATTTTGTTAGCATTGCAGTGGGTTGAAGATGTGAGACCTTTGAGAGCAGAAAATATGCTCAGATTCCAGCTCGTTATTAACCAGCTTGAAGCACAGCCATTCAGAAGCAGACCGGGTGTTTTAATAGAGATACAGCAAACACAATAAAGAATTCAAATGATAGGACTAAATATGGCATTTGTATGGATACCAGCACATATAGGAATCAAAGGAAATGAAATAGCTGACAAGTATGCAAAAGAAGTCACAAAAACTAATCACACTGACATCACAGTACCCTTTAGTAAACCGGAAATTAAGACAACAATTAAACAAAAGTTGAAAGAAAGGTGGCAAAAGGATTGGGAATATGGAGCCAGGACAGTGACAGTAATATCTGGCATTGAAAAGAAAATTTGGCTTTGAAAACAAAACCTGAACTGAAAAAGGAAACATTGACATTGAAACATTTGTATTGGAAAAAGTTGTGTTGGCACTGAAACAAGTTTCATTGAAAAATAAAAGATAGGAATTTAAAAAAAAATAAATAATAATTTTGATATTTTTTGCATTCTGATGTGTTTATAAATGACAATGTTCAGTTTTTTTACGATGTCAGCTTTTTTTCAGTGTCAGTAATTTTCAGTTTAGTTCATAGAACCGGGCTTGGGGAAAGTTAACTTTTAACTGACTGGTCTGGCAGAGGTCCGCTGGAACGAGCGCTAACCTTTGCTAATACATGACAGCCAGCCCGGTTCTATGTGAGTGAACAACAGCAGAGAGAAGCAGACTTACTTACTGTTCAAGATTTCCCGGTGAACTCGTGGAGGCCATCGCCATAGGTTTGCGGTGATCCCAGAGGCTTCGGAGCGGACGAGAGGACGCCTGGTTCAGGAACAGTGAAGAGTGACATTCTCTCCATAGTATGCAGATTATATGTAAATCACGCTCTCCTTGCCCCTCCCCTCAAACCCCTATCTCCACGCTAAAACAGTGACAGAAAGTTGAAACTGAAAACTACTTACGCTGAAAAAAACTGACATCGTAAAAAAAACCTGAGAGCTGAAAAAAGAGTGACATGAAGAAAAAATCTGAACATTGTCACCGAAAAACAAAATGCAAAAAATATCAAAATAAAATTTGAATTCCTATGTTTTATTTTTCAATGAAACTTGTTTCAGTGCCAATACAACTTTTTCCAATACAAATGTTTCAATGCCAATGTTTTCTTTTTCAGTTCAGGTTTTGTTTTCAAAACCAAATTTTCTTTTCAATGCCAAATATTACTGTCACTGTCCTGGCTCCATATGGGAAGAAGAGAGAACAGGAAAGTTGTTATACAGAATTCAAAGAAAAGTAGGCATGATGAGAAACACATAATCAGAGAGAGAAGATGATAATATCCAGGCTACGTTTTGGTCATACAGGGTTAGGGGGGAGATCGGGGGAAATTGTAACATTTTTTGTATTTTATGTAATTGCTCAAAAACCTCTTGAACTATTTGGATACAATTTTTATGTAGGTAACTTGTATCTGGGGCGGCACGGTGGTGCAGTGGTTAGCACTGTCACCTCACAGCAAGAGGGTTCTGGGTTCGCACCCGCCGGCCGGCTGGGGCCCTTCTGTGTGGAGTTTGCATGTTCTCCCCGTGTCCGCATGGGTTCTCTCCGGGCACTCCGGCTTCCTCCCACCGTCCAAAGACATGCAAGTTAGGTTAATTGGTGATTCAAAATTGTCCGTAGGTGTGACTGTGAGTGTGAATGTTTGTCTGTCTCTATGTGTCAGCCCTGTGATTGACTGGCGACCAGTCCTGGGTGTACCCCGCCTCTCGCCCAATGTCAGCTGGGATTGGCTCCCCCGCGACCCTCTAAGAGGATAAGCGGTATAGAAAATGGATGGATAACTTGTATCTGTGTTCTACTTGTTAACAGTCATCAAATATTTGTGAGTATGATGGCATATCACTGCCAAAATCTGCGCATGCAAATGAGATCCTTGCGCGCGCAAGAATATAGATATGGTTAAAACAATGTAATATCCATTGAACAATTAATTCCAGTTTAACCACTCCTGCAAAATGTTGTCTAAAATGCCTACCCAAGGCACAAAGTAGGAATTGAAAGCTGTTCATGAACCATTTGGAGTAGGCCTATATGCATAATCTTGGGCTTAATTTCTTGCTGTGGCTTTAACAAACCCCATATGTTGCATATAATTTTTTTCTCCATTTCCTAGGCCTACATACATCAACAAATCAGTTCTGGATTTAGGTGCAATGATAGAATTATACAAATATAAAAACAATTTATTAAACAACAGCAACCGCATCACCAAAAAAGGGTTTCCTCCTCATCAACATTACAATGTCTGTGTAGTTGACAAAAAAATTACCTGAGTCACAAACCATTTCACCAAAAACCTCTCAACTTGATAAGCCATATAATTACCAATGCTCCCACAATTTACCTCTAGAAAAGAATTCAATTTCAATTCAGTTTTATTTACATAGCGCCATATCATAACAAAGTTATCTCAGGGCACTTTTTGCAGAATGCAGAATAACACTATAACCAACAGTTATAAAAAACATTTTCTGAAGTGAGGTTGGCAGGGCACATCTCAGATGCTCTCACAATTGTGGCACAAATAGTATTTGCTCCCATCTTTGCATTCTTCATGGGCCCAGGAGTGGCATGACACACAGGAGATCCAAATCTCCCTTGATCTGGAGTAGCTCTCCAGGCAGACAATGCAGAACACCTCCTCTTCACTTTCCTCATCATCTTCTGTTCTTTTATTAACTCTGTTCTTTTTTGGTTTTGGTTTAGATTCTGTGAAATTCATCTTCTGCTTGCACTTGGATCCAGTGGCTCTTTCCCTCTCCAGCTGCAGAGAGTTTCGGACAGGTGTATCTGTAAGGACTGCTGTGGTTCTTCTCCTTCTCTTGACTTGCGTCACTTTGCGTGGAGATGCTTTTGGATGAGGTCTGATTGTGACAGGTGAGAAGACAACCTCTAATGATTGCCCTGGTGCTAAAGTGGAAGGAGAACAAAGGCCTTGATATGAAGAGGTAAGTTCTGTAGGCAGAAGCAGAAGGTGCCTGGGGCAGAGGAGCCTGGAACAGAGAAGCCTGAGATGGAGGTTCCTGGACCAGAGGAGCCTGAGGTGGAGGTACCTGGAGCAGAGGAGACTGAGATGGGGGTTCCTGGAGCAGAGGAGCCTGAGATGGAGGAGTCCTAGGCAGACGAGACTGAGATGGAGGAGCCTGAGGCAGACGAGCCTGAGATGGAGGAGCGTGAGGAAGAGGGGCCTCAGCTGGAGGAACAGGAAGACAAGGAAATCTTCTGCTTGCATCCAGCCAGATCCATTTGCCGTCCTAATACATCCAAGTGGTCCATCTCTAATGAAGTGAAGATGGAAGTTCTTCCTTGGGAAGATAAAGTGAGGAGGAATGGTGTTACCCAAGGCACTGATGGCTACCATTGTGGTCACCAGAGAACCACGCTCCCCAGAGGTAAGAGCTCTAACCTGTTTGGCACCCCGTCTGGCCAGTACCCTGACGGGGTTCTGGACTGTAGTTATACCAGTTTCATCTGCATGCCATATATCTTTCGCATTGAAGTGATATCTCTCCACAACGTCTTCCAGATTACTGAAGAACTTTGCCACATTGGTTCGATTAAAGCTGGTGGCTCTGGCAAGCCTGAGGACTGTGAATAGAAAGTGCAGGGTGCCTCTGAAGAAAGCCAGTAAGCCAATCTGGACCTGCCATCTCATTGGCACTCCATGAAGCTGGGAACTTGAGATTGTATGCCATAGCCAGCCAGTTGGTAGGCAAGCTTGCGTGTCTGGGGGTGGGGTGGGGGGGTGTATGTTAAACATGGTTTTTGGTTCATGAAAATACGAATTGTGTGGCCTCTGTCTTTGTGTAGACATACTCTACTTTACCTCTTTAGGAGACAACCCATAATAGAGGTCTACTGCTTCCTTCAGATACTCCATAAAGTTGATCTCCTGCTCCATGGAGAAAACCAGCTGGGTTGTAGCCTGTAGTTGGAGCTGTCTTTCCTGTCTTTCTACTGTCAGAAACCTCGCCTTCTTTTTTACGAAGCGGTACAAAGTCACATGACAAATGTCATAGGACTTTGCCACAGCCCTCACTGAGTTGCCCCTGGAAACATCATTGAAAGCAACCTCCAATATGGACAGTGGCACTCCCCTTGCTGTTGATGCCTTGGTCTAAACCTAGGCATGCTGTGAACAGAGAGTGTATAGGGTGTACTCTGTAAAATGTGTAAAGATTAAATGGTTCCAACCAGGTATGGAATCTGAGTTTAAAATCTAGGCTATTACAAACCAAAAATAATAGTATTAGTTCAATAGGAATTGAACCCAGGTCCCCAGATTGAGAGGCAGCATTTTAAACTCTGGATTATGTCACTAAATATATTGAAAATATAGTAGGCAGATACATACTATTGTAGGCTAATAGTTTATTTGAGTAATACATATTTAAATATAGAAAAAAACAACAATAACTATTCTGATGTCATTATTACGCTGTCACTGGCAATTGTAACTTGCCCACACCATACCACCCATTGATCATGAACATTTGACAAAGATATCAAATGTTCATGATCATCAAAACTAGACAGATTTAAATTCATAGACATTAAAGGTTTAGACAGTATGAGGAAAAGACTGTAGTTGAAAAGAAAAAAAAGTCTGAAACTTTTTTTGAGGTGTGTATATATATACATATATCATATATATGATATATATATATAGATATAGATATATATAGATATATGTATATAGATATAGAGATGTGTATATATAGATATATGTGTATATATATATATGAGAGATGGATATATATATATATATATGAGAGAGAGATAAATATATAGATATATATAGATATATATAGATAGATAGATATAGATATATATATATAGAGAGATATGTGTGTGTGTGTGTGTGTGTGTGTATATATATATATATATATATATATATGTAGATATAGATAAATATATATATTTTTAACCGGTCAAAATGTCTGAACCACTTAGGTGTCCATATTCGAATCAAGATCATATTGAGGACTGACTCAGTATTTGGAGTATAATTGCACAATATACATAACATTATATATATTATGCATATATATATTATTATACTTCTTATACTATTATATTACCAGTATACTATTTACTACTCAATATTTTATTTTATTATTTACTATATTGTACTACTGTTATACTACTGTTCATACTGCATATACTATTTAAATCTAATATTATTATCATTATATTACTACTATAATATAATAATTCTCATACTACCTTATTGTATTTATAGACTATTAATAATAATAATATGCTATACTGCTGTACTATAGTATATAATATATATCTTTATATTGTTGTACTACTACTACATCTCACTTTATACTATTATATTTCATAGTGTTTACTGTACTATATTTTTACTATTTCTTACCATATCATGTAAATATGTTATAATGTTATATATTAAGACTATGTCACTTTACTTGAGATGTAACTGTTAGGCTAAGTGCAACACTGGTCGCGTGTACTGTAATTTTGAGTTTAATGCCTTGTATAGTTTCTATTGTTAGTCTTTATTTGTATTTTATTCTGTCTGTCTATACTTATTCTGTCTTGAGCTGCTGTAACACATTATAACAAATATGTAACAAAATATAGAAAGCAGACCCAGAGGGCTTATAGTAAAAACCTCACCTCGATTCTTTACAATTTATCCTAATACTATGGATATTTGTTTCCTTAAGATAAGATAAAAAAAGAAGAAGAAAACAAATAGTAGTAATATTAATAATTATAAATGAAGCAAACGTAAACACATAACACATAAACACTGAGCACATTAACTGTGGCACAGGCGTTTTTTCATGTTAGACTTAAACACTGACAGTGATGGACAGGTTGTGATAGAGAGGGGACTGGTGCTGGTATTCAATAACTCTGATTATAGCCTAACTATCAACATTCTAAGTAACTGGAGACAAAACATTTTTTTCTACTCCACGTAGATCATAAACCCTTAAATATAAAAACGAGTCATCGGCTGAGAGATGTAAACTTCATAGTGATTTTTATCCAGAAAAAACGCAGCTCCTCCGTTTACTTGTATTTGTTTACAGGCCAGTCTTGCCCTCTTCAATATGGTGGACGCGTTGACCTATCGCAGCAATGTTCCGAAGCTGTCAGTGCGGCGTCTACTATGATCTTTGATGCTTCGTCATTTCGACACGGCGCGTCCTGATGATGTAATCATCGTGAGACAGAACAGCCTGGGCTCCGGAGTTGGCAGCAGCCACGGGCAGAGAGATGACTGTGCCTACGGAGAGGTGCCGCGGCGGTGGAGGGTTTGCAGGTTGTCCGCGGACGGTGAAGCTTTGGTGGCGGCTCGCGGTGCTCCTGTTCTCCGTGTCCTTCATGCCGACGGTTACTGCGCTGGTGGAGGGTCTGTACTGCGGCACCGAGGTCTGCTACGATGTGCTCGGCGTCACCCGGGAGGCCGCCAAGGTGGAGATCGCCCGGGCTTACCGGCAGCTGGCCCGCCGGTACCACCCTGACCGATTCAGGCCGGGAGAGCCCGGCTCGGAGGGAGAGACCCAGGAGTCCGCCCAGAAGAAGTTCCTGCTCATCGCGACGGCGTACGAGACGTTAAAGGTCTGTGAAGTCAAAGTGTCTGTGAAAGATTCTGGGAAGTTTTCATTAAGATACGTATTCCAGCAGACACTTATGTCTGTCTTAATGTCTTTTATAAGCTGTTTATGTTCCTAATACTGTGTCGTTAATTGTATTTATCTCTGTATTATTTTCCCTTTGCATATAAATTCCCCTATTTAATTTATGAATGTATTTATTTCTGTATTTTCCATTTGCCCCCCCCCCCTTTTTTTATTTTTTATTTCCCCAAACTTATTTATTTGTCTTTTTATTTCTGTATTGTTTTCCCTTTGCATTTTCTGCATATGAAGTAAACACAGTACATTCATGTCCAGGCAGGGAGGAAAAGGGAAGAGAAAGCAAAAAAGCAAAGCAACGGGTTAGTTTGTGCGTCTGTGAGTTCACATATATTTCACATATAGTTCACGCTATATTTTATTTATGGTAGTGTATGGTAGTTCTTCGAAAGACTGGTGTTGACCCACCTGAAGGACATCACAGGCCCCATACTGGACCCCCTGCAGTTTGCCTGCTGGGCAAACAGGTCAGTGGATGATGCAGTCAACAAGGGTCGGCACTACATCCTGCAACACCTTGACTCTCCAGGGCCTTAAACATGATCCTCTTTGTGGACTTCAGCTCGTTGTTCAACACCATCATCCCAGACATCCTTCACACCAAACTCACCCAGCTCTCTGTGCCAGCCCCCACCTGTCAGTGGATCACAAACTTCCTGATAGACAGGAGGCAACAGGTGAGGCTGGGCAACATTACATCCAGCACCTGGACAATCAGCACTGCTCTCCCCACTGCTCTTCTCCCTCTACACCAACAACTGCACCTCAGAAGACCCATCTGTTCAACTCCTGAAATCTGCAGATGACACATTGGCCTAACAATCATCGTCCTCATCCAGGACGGTGACAAGTCTGCATACAGACGGCAGGTTGAACAGCTGGCCCTCTGGTGCGGTCAGATCAACCTGGAGCTGAACACGCTCAAAACTCTGGAGATGACAGTAGACTTCAGGAGGAGCCCCACAACACTGCCCCCCATCACCATACTGAACAGCACTGTGTCTGGTGTGGAAACTTTCAGTTTTCTAGGATCCACGATTTCCCAGGACCTAAAGTGGACGTCCAACATCGACTCCATCAACAAGAAGGCCCAGCAGAGGTTGTACTTGCCAGCTCAGGAAGTTCAACCTGCTTCAGGAGCTGCTGGTCCAGTTCTACACTGTTATCATCCAGTCTGTTCCCTGCACTTCCATCACTGTCTGGTTTGGTTCAGCCACCAAACAGGACAGGAACAGACTACAACGGACAGTCAGGACTGCAGAAAGAATCACTGGTGCCAATATATGTATGTGTGTGTATATATATATATATATATATATATATATATATATAATATCTGTACATAGTAGTTTGATGTTTATGTTTACCTTGTCGAGCTTGTTGTGCTGTTTATATCTGTGTGAGTCAAATTCCTTGGATGTGTACACATACCTGGCCAATAAATCTGATTCTGATAATATACTGTATCTAATTACACAAGGCCATTTTAGGACCTGTGTGAAAGAACTGTTCAGGGAAAACTGCTTTTAATGCTGGCACACTAAATACTTATGGTGTTACTTTTGTAGATGTTACAATAGTCTACATTTGGCAATGATAGCAACGCTGTTGGACCTTAAAAGCAGTGTATATGGTTTGGCAAGAGTATATTTTGAGTTCTGGTATTGGGCACACAGACCTGGTAACCCTGGGTGCCTTTGTCAGATCTCTTTTCCCAGGACTGCTACTGCACCGGGGAGCTGAACTGCTGCACACTGGCCACAGCGCACTGCTAGACGGCTAGACGTGTTGTAGACATGTTGACCTAGGCCGGCGTGCAGCGGTGCTTTGTTGCTTTGCCTTTTCGCTTTCCCTTCCCTTTTCCCTCTTCCTCCTCCTCCTTACCTGGACAACATGAATGTACTGTGTTTACTTCATATGCATTTACTGTAGTTAATGCAATACCTTATTTCAGCTCGCTGGCTGAGTTGGGATCAAGTGGCAGCATCGGCAGGCGAGCATTAAGGCACGTTGTGTGTGTGTGTGTGTGTGTGTGTGTGGGGGGGGGGGGGTGGGAGTTACTGATCGGGAGTCAAAAGTAGCCCAGTTCACAGACATCGCAACCCTGAACGCACTATGACACACTGAAAGACAGCCCCCCTCATTTTCATAATGAGGCAGAAATGTAAAAAGAAAAGGCAAAGGGAAAACAATACAGAAATAAAAAAGTTTGGGGAAATAAATGGGGGGGGAATGCAAAGGGGAAATAATACATACATAAATAAATACATAAAAACATTTATAAATAAGTAAAATGGAAAATTAAGCAGAAATGTAAATAGGGGAATTTATATGCAAAGGGAAAATAATACAAAAATATCAATTTATGTCACAGTTTTATCAATTAATGAATGCCTACATTTATTTTTAATATTTTAGGTGCATTTAATGGCATATTTATTTATTGAGTCATTTATTCATTTATTTTTGATTATGGCAGTTTCAGTCCCCCATAAAAACCCTGCCCTCGCACTCAAATAGCCCCTGCTTGCGCTTAGATTTGCTCTGCTTTTGCTCAAAGGTTGGCTGTTCCTTGTGATACCAGTGATATTCCTGTACGTTTGATTTTTGTAATGTTACCTATAATTTATCATGTTGTTCATGTACTAAGAAAATAGTTCTCCTACATTCTTTAACATCAGAATATAAGAAGCTTCCCACACTCTAAACACAGTATCTGCATTTAATTTGCACCTGAAAAGTGAGACAAGAGCAAGTGTATATGAGAGCGATGAAGCCTGCAGGTAGTAACAGAAATATTCCAAATGAAAAGAGATGAAACAGAAAAAAAAACAGTAAGACTGAAAATCTGAAAATACAGATACATGTTCTCCTGTATTTGTATTGAGGACACGTGTGTGTGTATGTAGATAAATGTGTGTGTGTGTATGTGTATGTATGTATGTATGTGTGTGTATATATACTGTGTATGTATGTGTGTATATATATATATACTGAGATAATCAATGTTCCTCCATTATGACCAGTCAGTGGTCATAATGTTATGGCTGATCGGTGTGTGTATAGAGAGATATGTGTGCATGTTTATATTCTAGTGATATTATGTGAAAATCCAATAAATAAAACAATACATATACAGTACATGGGTTTTGTTTGTGGCATTAACAACATGATAAAATATAAAGATAATTTTGGTTTGGGGATTTTTTTCATTTTGTATTTTTTTATGTTGAAACCAGGTTTCGCTGAGCTCCTCCTGCAGGTCTTCATAACTGAAAGCTTCAAGTGAGAACAAATAATGTCTCATTGTCTGTGTGTGTAGGATGAGGACACTCGGCGGGACTATGACTACATGCTGGACCATCCTGAGGAGTACTACCAGCATTACTACGCCTACTACCGTCGACAGCTCACCCCTAAAGTGGACGTCAGGATCGTCATCCTGGTCACCATCTGTGCTATCTCCATCTTCCAGGTACGACTGCAGCCTCCAGCAGGGTCAGAAACTACCAACAGGTTATAAAAACATCTCTCTCCATACTTCCAGCTAGTCTTGCTGGACCACAGATAAACCATGTGGGAAACATTTTTAGTCAGAAACTGAGACGTTTGACCCCTGACTCTTGGTCCATAAATGTTACCATTTTGTCTATTAAATATGTAATTTAGTATGTTGTTTTTTTCTCAAAAACACAAAGAACACAATCATACACTATACACATAATTTTCCATTTTCTTCCCCTCAATCATTCTTCCATCTAGTTCTTGCCTCCAAATTCCCCCCAAACAAAGAACAAATCGCACTGCCTCAAATGTCTAATAGCACTTTACAGTATTAATAACTCAAGGAGTATACACAAAATAAATAAATAAAATGCAGGAGGGTATTAAAGATAAAAAACAGATAAACAAGTAATGGGCTAAAAAGGAGCCTAAGGTGACAGGAGAGAGTTATGACTCTATAGAGTCAATTTATCAAAGTATTGGACCCAGGGTTGGAAATTAGCACCCGCCACCGGCCAAATGCGGGTGAATTTGTGAATTTCATCAACCTACCAGCCACGGTGGAGGGTTAGTTACGTCTCCTGATTATTCAATGGAGTTGAACAAGTGACCTGTAGAGGGCAGAGGGCCGCCTTTGCTGCGTCTAGTCGGGCGCAAATTTCATCCCCCGGAAGAAAAAGAAAGCCGGAGAATTTTTACGATAATTTGGCATTACCATGGATGGACATTACATTGCAGGTGCAACAGAGCGACTGATGTCAGTAGGCCTACGCAAGAGGAGACAACTCACGAACCAAAAAGTTAAAAGGCGATTTTAATGAGAAGTGGAGAAAACCAACAGCGTGGAGTTTCGTGACTGGCTAGTTTTTGATGAGAGTTAGTCAGTGTGTATCTTCTACTGTCGACAACACGCTTCGACCAGCAGCAAGACTAACAACAGCTTTATTCTGGGCACCAAAAATTTAAAATTGGAGGCTATCAAGGACCATGAAGCCTCGAAATGCCACAAGGAGGTGATCTGCAACATACAAGGAAAGTCGGCTCCGGAAAAAACGGCTGCAATAAGGGCACTCTCAAGCCTGAAAACAGCCCACGCCATCGGCAAGAAAGGGAGGCCGTCGGAGAGTATGAATGGCTTTGCAAGTAAGTATTGCTTTTACTTTAGTGGTTATCGTAACCTGAGTTAGCTTGCTTACATAAACACTGTAACGTCATGTTGTGTATCACTAGCAACGCATTGTAGACACAGTGTGGCAAACTCCTGTTGCGTATACAGTAGCGTATCATGACTTCGCCAAAGTGTAGGCAATCCGATGACTCTCCATGTTGATTTCTACCAAAAGGGTGACACAGCCTCCTTCCCACAGCCTGGCCTGAGATAAATCGGATGCTACACCACCATTGCCCTGATGTTCTCAGCCTGGTGGACCTCGTCCTCTCTCTTCCAGCTTCCACCGCTGACTGCGAGAGGGGATTTAGCGTGATGAAGCTCGTGAAAACTGACTGGAGGTCGTGCCTTGCTGCAGCCACCCTCTCTGACCTCATGATGGTCCAGCTCACAAGCCCGTCAATTGAGGATTTTGACCCCACCCCTGCCATCCAGCTGTGGCACCAGGACAGCATCCGACCCAGGCGGCCTGATTTCATGGAGGGAAGGAGGGGTCAGGAAACAATAACACTGACAGTATCTGATTCAGATTCTGATGAGGAGGAGGGATATTGAAGCAAGAGAGGGAGAGAGAGACTGTGTGTGTGTGGTAGATTGTTAAAGTTTTTAATTTATAAATGTTTGATGTTAAAACACTGTTGAAGTTCTGACTTAAACTACAGTGCACTGCTGTTTGGGTGTCTGTATTTTGTTTTCGTGCATTTGAAGTGTGTGTGTGTGTGTGTGTGTGTGTGAATTAAAAATGGATTACCATAAGTGAATACATATTTAATGAATTAATTAAATTCATACTTTTTATGAGGAAAATGTGTATTGGTTTTTTTTTTTTTTGTTTTTCAAAGTGTGGTGGAAATTGTGTATTTCCTTTGAGGAAGTGAGCAAATAAAATGAATACAACAAGCTGTTGTCTTTTGTATATTTAATTAAGCAAAGAATAAAACAATCAAATAAAATGGAAAATAAGAATAAAAAGTAAATGAAAGGAAGAGCAGGCGATCACACAGAGTCAATCCTATTTCAGCTGAAAGGACAGAGATCATACACCAAAATGCATATGAAGCATCTGACCAAGAAGCGAAGATGCAGTCACATATTTATAACCTCACAATACATAGCAGAGAATGGCAAGGATGCCAGAATCACCCCTAACCCAGATTGTCTGTCTCCAGTGTTCCTGCCCAAGACTGGAAACCCAGAGAAAGACGGTCCTCCAGACTGCAGCTGTCCTCCCTGATTACAAACAATTTGTCCTCCAGCCACAACACCCAACCAAGATACCAATGTACCTTATGACAGAGATGACCCGAGACAGAAATTATCTAAGTATGTAGAATGCAGACTAAATGACTAGGAAACAAGTTATTACACTAAAACATATCTAGAAACAAGAAAAGAGAAATTTTGCCCTCACACAAAGCAAGACAAACATTACACAAAAGTGCGATTACAGAATGGTGGCTGGTAAAAAAATATGAGTGGCTGGTAGAATTAAAGTTAATTTAAAGGGAAAATTCACTGCCTGTCAAGTGGCTATCCAGTCAGTGTTGATGGTAAATGTCGTTAATTGCAGCAATACATTCCTCAGTGAGTGCTATGTTGACCGAAAAAAACAAGTTGTCTTGCTCGCTGAGCTGTACCGGCAGTACCTACATGTACCGGGATGCATTGCGCGCAAGCTTCTAACCCCTCTGAGCAAGTTAGCTGCTGGCTGCTGCTAATCAAAGTTACATAACATTGCCAAGCAAATGACTTCCTGCAGTTTGACCATGTCTTTTTCACACCGTTACCGTCAGGGCATGTCTATTAGATACAACAGCAACAAACACACACACACACCGGCAAGGAGCCGAACGGGCTTCCGTATAACAACAAAGCTACCGCTAGCTGAACTAGTGCTGCAGTATAAAGTTCCACAAAACCGCAACATGAAAAAACAGTTACAGACATCCAACCTACTACTCTCATTATTTAGTTGGCTTCAGAGGAGGCTTAACGTTCATACAGTTTCTCCAGATTGTCCCTCTATATTACAACATTAGTCCAACATCACCTCAGCCTGTGGGACCAGCCTAGCCTAGCCTATAGCCATTACTTTGTTGACCAAAACATAGCGTTAGGTGACAAAAATACTCACTCAATTAATGTCGTATGCCCTCTCGGCCCTGCTGGTTGTGGTTGTCTTTTCCAGTTTATCTTCGTCTTCGATCATGAAGAAGGTCTCCAGCAAGCAGGTGGACAGCATCCAACAAAAACGACCCACGCTGACATTGATTGCAGCAGAATGATTCAGTTTCTGTTGCCATTTGGGGGCAATTTGAGCAAAGGCACCACCAGCTCAGGTTCGGGATGGTCCCTGCCGGCCATATCCTCTTGCACGGCTAACGCAGCTTCTGTCTCTCCTCTGCATTTCTTCGTCTGTGTACTCTGGCTAGAATAAATACGGCTGAATATCCAAGTCAGCCAAAACACCCCAGTAAATGTGTCCTCGTCTATAACATCCTCTGCACTCATATTTTGGGATGCCATTTTCACTGTTGGAAACGTAGCTAGTTTACAAGCTAAGAGAGAAAGTTTTGTTTTTGAGCGGCAGCACGCCCCCTGGCTCCTTCAGCCTGTAGTTCTTCTGTGGCTACATCTACGTCACTATCACGGCAGTGGTGCTGGAAGAACAGCCAATTTTGCAGCAAGAGAAAACAGCTTTCTCGGCCAATGTAGCACGCACCGAGGGATGTATTTCTTCAAGTGACTCAATATACCATCAACACTGAGTGGACAGCCACATGACAGGCGGTGAATTTTCCCTAGTTAAAAGTTAAAAGTTAATTTCCGACCCTGATCGGACCCCAAGTAGATGCCCCTGCAGTGAAAACTTAATTTTCTCCAATTTTAGAAAGAACACCAGGTCCCTCAGCCACAAAGAAGAATTTGGGGAATTGCCAAAAGATTTGAGAAAGGAATTGTGTTTTTCGTGTTTAGTTTTTTAAAGTTTGATCTTTGTCACCCCTCACACCAAAGATGCACATCCAGGTGTTGGGTTGAAGATGAGGGACTCTGATTAGACTTTGAATATTGTATTCCAGTAAATTGTCAGTTGTGGGCAGAACCAAAACGTATGTATGATCTGCTGGTGAGTTGGGACATCTATTGCAGCTATCTACTACATTTAAGTACATTTTTGAAAGTTTGGAGTTACAGCAGTGCAGATCATGCAGTACCTTGAATTGTAATATATTTAACCGTGCACACGATGAACTTTTAGTGACTCTTGGTCCATAAATGTTACCTTTTTGTCTTTTAAATATGTAATTTAGTATATTATGTTTATTCTCAAAAACACAAACAAGGTTGTGGATTGGAGCCAGGCTGGGAAAAGAAAAAGAGGAAACCAGTTGCTCCTTTGTTCTCCTTGCAGAGTTAGCAACTTGGCGCTAACTTACTTTGTTGCTCCTTTAGCTGGCAGACTAAGCGTATAGTTGGAGCCACAGAGGACATCGAGGCGGGGAACCCGAGTTGCTTTGCAGCCGAGTTTTTTTCTGAAGTGCTTGGTGGTGAAAACTTTGACTCGCCAATCACGATAGACTAGGCACACAGGAGTCTTGTCCTAAAACCACAGGGGGGAGAATGTCCGCGAGCCATGATTGTCCACTTACATTATTACTCTGATGAGGAAAAGATCCTAAATCCTCTACAAGGGCTCCCCCTTACACATTTTCCGGACATGAGCCTCAACCAGATGAAAGCCAAACTGTGGAGTGCTGGAATCCCCTACAGCCTATTTTATCCTGCAAGGCTGAATATAACTATGGACGGCTCCAGGCACTCATTTAGCGACCCACAAGAAGCTGAGAAATTCATCAAAGCTACCCCAGAGGCAGAGGCTCCCCGAGATCTGTGTGTCACAAGTAGCAGAACTTGCTCGTGTCTTGCATGCAGGTGGCACAAACTCCTTGTCTCCTCCTTCTTCATCCTCACTATGGAAACAGAGAGATGGATGTTGAAGACTCAATTTGCATTTGTTTATCAAAATAACATGCTTAGATGAATAATGAAGTCACATCAAATTCTGACTGCATAAGAGCTTATGAATATAATTATAAAGCTGTAATGAATATATCATGTCAAGTTAGAAACCAAAATGGTTTGCACAATAGACAGCTCCATACACAAACCTTGAAGGGAGGAGTTGATTCCTCGGCTGGAGTGTGGGAGGGCTGGGTGATTGCAGTGCTGCTGGTGCCAGACGATCCTGGGGCCTCATCCTCTTGGTCATCTTCTTGGCTATGAAAATGGAGACAAACAATGAGAATTGTTCCACAGACTAAAAAAACAGATTTTGTTACAAATCCTGTCCAATTCACAATAACATGTTTAGCCAAAAGAGACAAATCTTGAGCAAATATGTAACAAAAGTTTTATATGATGGAATTACACTGCAGAAATAACATTAACACAAACAATAGTTGCTAACTAGCTGTTTACATGATAGCTGGTCCCTTTACTAACATGGGGGGGAGGGGGTTTGGGGGGGGGGGTGTAAAGGTTTTCAGGCTACACGATAATAGTAACAGACTCATTACCATGAAATAAAAAGTTAAAAAAATTGGTTTATTTGGATTTGGTGATAAACATGCCGACAAAATTCAACAGAAAACAAACCTTCAAACAGCGCATATGTGGCACCATGCTTGTCCCTTTATATCGAAACAACTGATCGGTTGTTGTAGGGGAGTCGCAGCCATTTTGTGGCTTTACATTATCAGTGAAACTAACAAACGTACTGCAAAGTTGTTCAAAATGCAAAAGAAACACAATAACTTACTCATAAACTGGATCCAAATTTCTCGTAAAATATTCCTCCTCCTCAGTCATATTCGTCATCAGTCGTCAACTTCTCTTCCAAGGCCTCCAATGTGGTGTACTTCTTTTTCTCCTGCCTCTTAGCCATTGTAAAAGAGAACAGTTTTCAAACAATACAATGCAAGCAGTGTGGCCAAACAATGCAGAATGTTTACAGATGGGCAAATCTTATCCCTCTTGCGGGTCAAATTAATATTGTGAATGAATGTTTTGCCAAAATTTCTATTTCTTTTTCACTGCATTCCTATCCTTATTAATAAGGCCTTTTTGAAGAAAGTAGAATCTGCAATATCTCAATTTATTTGGAAAAAGAAAACTCCAAGAATCTCCAAGAAGAAATCTTTATTACAAAGACCCAAGATGCCTAGGAGGCATGGGATTGCCTTGTTTTCGGCTTTATTATCTCTTGTAACATTCGCTCTATGACATTTTGGTTTCACACACAAAAGGCTGATTGGTCAAGGATGGAAAATCAAAGTTGTTCCCCTTTTTCAATTCTAGCAATGATTTCTACACCGCCCATTCCTAACCTAAAGTTAATGAATCCAATAGTCTCACATTCAATCAAAATTTGGTCCCAGATAAGGAGACACTTTGGCAGAAATGCTCAGGGCTAACTCGGTTGACAATCATGCATTCACTCCATCACTCTTGACATTTCATCAATGGTACCTCAAAGGACACTTATTTATTGACAAGATTTTTTTCACATTCCATCAACTAAATGAAATATTTAACATAGCTAACAAGGATTTTTGCAGATATGTGCAAGTTCATAGTATTATTGAAAGAATATTTCCATCCTTTCCCAACAAGCCATCTGGTTCCACAGTGGATACATTGTTCTTGTCCAACCCTCTAACTAAAGGAGCTATATCTAAAATTCATAGCGCATTGGTGGAAATAGACTGTACAGCCACATTGAGCCATCTGAGAAAGGCCTGGCAGGAGGATCTAGGAGTGGAAATCACTGAAGATCAGTGGAGAAAAGCCCAAGAACAGACCCAGTTCTGACAGTGTTTGGAGTGAAGGCAGTTATGATAGAGCTGTCAAATAACTAACATAATATGATATGTTTTGTGACATTGTTAGCACAAAGACAGATTTATTTAAATTGGAAACAGAAGAACCCACCAGCCCACTTAACTTTACTGAAAGATGAAGCACTTAGTTATGAAAAATTAAATTTTCATTGAGAGGAAAGGTGAATATATTCTATTTGATATGGCAACCTTTTATAGATTATTTCAATTAGAAAAACTTGTGACTGGTAATTGATAACAAAATGTTATCTATGGTGATATCTGTGACATCCCTTTGTTTGTTTTTCTCTTACTTGCACTAATAAATGTACAAAATATACATACCACATCTAATTGTACTTTTGTAATTGTACTAAAAAACCTAAATAAAGAGTTAAAAAAAGAAGAAAGCATTATCTTTTGGGAAAATTTAACGTATATCCCAAGAATATCCCACATTGCTTAAGGATTCCGACTAATATATCCTACATTAGTCGGAATCCAACAGATTTCACCAGTTCAAAAATATGAACTAACAAATTGTCAGCATATAGCTCTGCATATAACTCTATGCTCAGTGCCCATCTATGGATTCCTTCAATGGTAGGGAATGCTTTAAGAGCAATGGATAACAGTTCAATAGCTAAGGTGAATATTAAGGGTCTTAAAGGGAAGCCTTGACGGGTACCTCTGTCTAAATTGAAATATGGGTGAGGGGTAAAGGAGTTTTGCCCATGCCACACACAAATTTAGGAACGAAAACAAACTTTTCCAAAATCCTAAGCAGACCATCCCACCCTATCGAATGCCTTTTCTGCATCCAGAGAGATAACCATCTCTGAAACCTCTCCAGACACAGGGGTGTAAATAACATTCAACGGGCAACAGATACTACCGAAAGAGTGGCGATACCTTATGAAACCAGTTTGTTTTTAAATTGTCATATTTGCTGAGAAGTGGATTTAACTTTAAGTTGGTGAGTCAGTAACCTTCCGGCTTTCTCACCATATTTAGTCTATGGGCCCAGATCAGAATTTTAACTGCTACCAGCCAAGGTGGCAAATTCTAGTTTGTTTATTTTGAAAAAGTCTATAGATGATATATCCTTCCCAAGTGGTAGCTTAGTCAGAGTTATCAACCTCCAATCACATAGGTATTCTCCAAGGAGCTAAGCAAGGTTGCTGATGTTGATGTCCCTTGTCCGATTTTGAGTGCCACATTTCTGATACAATTCAATTCAGTTTTATTTATATAGCGCCATATCATAACAAAGTTATCTCAGGGCACTTTTTCGAATAGAGCAGGTCTAGACCGACTCTTTATATTTACAGAGACCCAACAGTTCCCACCATGAGCAAGCACTATGCGACAGTGGCAAGGAAAAACTCCCTTTTAACAGGTAGAAACCTTGAGCAGAACCAGGCTCAAGGTGGGCGGTCATCTGCCTCGACCGGTTGGGTTGAAGGGGGAGGGGGGGAGCGGGAGAGAGAGAGCAGGAGGAAAGAGAACATACAGCAGCACAATACAGTTCCACATAGGGATGTAAGGCAATAGATATGGTAATGGCATTGATGTTAACACCAACAGAAACAACACTAAGAGCAACATTATAATAACAATACTAATAACAAGAGCAGCAACAGCAATAGCAGCAGCGGGTGCAGAGCAGGAGCACGGGGGCAGCAGGCGGCAGCAACCACAGACCCAGACTCTACAGCTCCGGAGGCAGAAATACCTGCAGAAAGCAACAGAAGGGGAGAGAGAGAGAGAGAGAGAGAGAGAGAGAGGAGAGAAAGCACACAACTACGGGAAGAAGCTGAATTAATAACAAGCATTGATGGGATATGAGGGCGTACAGATGGAGAGGAAGAGGAGGAGAAAGGAGCTCAGTGCATCATAGGAAGTCCCCCGGCAGTCTAGGCCTATAGCAGCATAACTAAGGGGGGGCTCAGGGGTCACCTGAGTCAGCCCTACTATAAGCTTTATCAAAGAGGAAAGTCTTAAGCCTACTCTTAAATGTGAGGAGGTTGTCCGCCTCCCGTACACAAACTGGGATCTGGTTCCACAGGAGAGGAGCTTGATAGCTGAAGGCTCTGGCTCCCATTCTACTTTTAGAGACTCTAGGAACCACAAGGAACCCTGCATTCTGGGAGCGCAGTGCTCTAGTGGGGTAATAGGGTACTATGAGCTCTTTAAGATATGATGGTGCCATTTAGGGCTTTGAAGGTGAGGAGAAGGATTTTAAATTCTATTCTGGATTTTACAGGGAGCCAGTGTAGAGAAGCTAATATTGGAGAAATATGTTCTCTTTTTCTGGCTCTTGTCAGTAAACGTGCCGCAGCATTCTGAATCAGCTGGAGAGTCTTAAGGGATTTATTGGGGCAGCCTGATAATAGAGAGTTGCAATAGTCCAGCCTAGACGTAACAAATGCATGGACTAGTTTTTCTGCAGGAGGCAGTTTATCTTCTTACAGTATTCCAGACAAAGGATCAAGACATCTGTATCCTCACTCACAGTAACTGTGGTTTGATAGCCATTCTGGCTGGCATGATTTGCATGTAGGAGCATATGGGTATCCACCCCCTCATGAGAAGATTTCAGCTCTTCAACAACATTCCAGTCTTTTTTGCTCCAACAATAGCATGTCTCTCCACAGGTTACAAATAGCAGCATGTCCTAAAACTTTACCCGGTTCTCTGCTAGGTTCCACTGGTCCACAATGAATGTTATCAAGGCTGTTTTGCTGTCTGTATTACTTAACAGCTTTTTCCACTGCACAACATTGTGTCCCAGGGCAGTGTTTATACGGAGACATTGCAACAACAGCAACCCTACCAAGGTCACCCGGACCTATAACCAATAAATTATTGAGAATTATTACATTTTGATGGAGCATTTTTGTTTTTAACCGCCGCAGCTTTTCTAGTCTTTATGGTGGCCCAGGAAACTCACAGACCAATTGCATGTGTTGTAAATCATCTCACGTGATGCTACTCAGCCAATCAAATCTCTGCATTCCGGTAATCTTTGCGACTGGAGTCAGTGAGCGAAATACACACAGACTCACACTGGTGTGTAACTTGTGCACATTTAGCTTTTATTCTAATTTTTATTTTATAAAACTATATTTTTCATTCCACAGGAAAGCTATATTTGTTAAGCTCTAAGTTGCTCTCAATAACCAAGCGTCGGTTGCTATAGTTTAAGTTGTGTCTCTAAGAGAGATAGTGTCTCTGTTGCCTGCCAATAAAGAAACAGTTAACAATTTGATACTTTCTCATCTCTTAATACTTAATATAGAATGTTAAGAAAAGTTAATGTCCTTGTTTTGTGGGTGACTTTCCTACAATTCCTGTAGAAAGACTGATGATATCCAACTGATTTGGACCTAGAGGGTTTAACCAGCTTTTCTCTAAGCTCTACAAAGGCATTTACATTCAATTCAGTTTTATTTATATAGCGCCATATCATAACAAAGTTATCTCAGGGCACTTTTTCGAATAGAGCAGGTCTAGACCGACTCTTTATATTTACAGAGACCCAACAGTTCCCACCATGAGCAAGCACTATGCGACAGTGGCAAGGAAAAACTCCCTTTTAACAGGTAGAAACCTCGAGCAGAACCAGGCTCAAGGTGGGCGGTCATCTGCCTCGACCGGTTGGGTTGAAGGGGGAAGGGGGGAGCGGGAGAGAGAGAGCAGGAGGAAAGAGAACATACAGCAGCTCAATACAGCATAGATATGGTAATGGCATTGATGTTAACACCAACAGAAACAACATCTGTCCTATTCTTCTCTATCCTGGGGTTCCGTAGATCATGATGACTGAAACACTCTGTAGACTCATTGCCTGTCATGTTCCTGAGTTGCCTCAGATACTGACTTCTGTTTTCTGAAGTTAGATAGTATCTGGTGACTGCTCCAGTTTTCAGGCTGAAACCCTTGGTTCCTCCGGCAGTCTGGGTGTCCTTGTTTAAACTCTCCTCAATTGTCTGGTCTGGTTCCTGCCCAGCTGGACATAAAAAACACCCTCTACAAAGTGTGCATGAATACTGGGATGATCAACCTTCGCGGGTTTCGCGGCCACCGTAGGTTCTCCTACACGTTTGGAAGGGGAGAGTGAGGAGCGGTGTTATCAGTTGGTTACAATCTGCAACCTCACCGCTATATGCCACTAAATTCTACACACTGGTCCTTTAATGCTCAGTTGTGAAAACCAAATACTCATAGAACCTGTTTATATTTTTTGTATATACGTTATAGTCTATGCATGCATAATTTTGTGTGATTCAGACTTAATTATTATTAAGTTTATTATTATAATTATTATATTGGTACAAAAGATCTTACAATAGACTGCACACAAACCTACTGTGCGGATACTGTAGGGCAAAAATGGCAAAAACAATGATTGTCCCAAAAAATGAGTGAAGCTACTCATTTGAAATGATTGATATTTTTCAAACTACTTATTTGGATCCCTCAAACAAACTGGTATTTTGTTCTGGTAAATTCTGGCCTGGCCCATGGACTCATTCATAATGAAATCCACGTGCCTTTAGTAGTTGTTTTTCAGCTTTGCCTGTTAAGTAAGTCATACTCCTTTTGTAAATTTAATCACTGTTTTGTAAATCTAAATCTCTGATTGAGTTTACAAGTTGATTTTGTTTCTCTCTCGAAATGTATTTTGTAAAGAAAAAGCTATAATTTCCCCCCTAATGACAACTTTAAGAGTGTCCCAAAGAAGAGATAGGGATACATACATCCAACTTTATCCATAAAACCCGACAGGGTTTTCGCCATCTTTGAAGGAGGTTTTAAAGCAGGGTTTGATCTATCCACACTGGGGTTGATTAGACAGTCGAAATATTGGCGATAATCTTTATAAAGTCTTCATCATCCCAGATAGGAGCATTAAACATTAATAAGTATCACTGGTGTGTGAAAAAGTGAACCAGAGATTATAATATACTGGCCATTTGGATCTGAGATAATATCTGCTGCAGTAAACATTACTTTTTTATGAAGAAGAATGGCCAACCCCTTGGTTTACTATAAAAACTAGAATGAAAAATTAAGAATGAAAATGTTTTCAGCTTTGGGTTTTTTCATGTGAGCAAAGACTTGACCTTTTAATGGAGCCATTTAGTCCTTTGACATTCCAATTGACAAATCTGGTAGTAGCTCCTCTTGACATTATTCCATTTAACAAAGGTCTACTTTTCCCTTTTTCTTTCAATCCTAGAGGCAGGGTATATCTCGTACAACTCTGAACCGCAGGACTCCCTTGTCTTTGTCCTTCCAGTAAAGTTCTCCCAACACATTAAATGACCAAGACCAGTTTTATAACAAAAAAATATTATAACCCACAACAAGTATATGTTGAAACCTATCTATACCACATGGTGATATACAAATAAGAGTAGCCATCACCTTAACAATAATAGCAGCGGGGATAACAGTAACCATATCACCAAAAAGTCTGCATATCAGGAAATGCATGTATATGCACGCCTATTAGGGCTGTCACTTTTTATTCAAAATTCAAATAATCGTTTGAACGTGGGGAAAAAAGTTAATATTCGAACTGTACCTGTTCGAATGCTATGGCGTTTAACTCAAAATACTTCACTGCTTCTCAGATGCTTTGGTGTCGTGATTGTCCGCTCAGTATGGCTTTGCTCACTAGTGTCCTCCATTTTCGTAGGAAACAACACAACATTAGTAGCTTAGTTTACTGATAAATCAATAGAGCATGCAATAGGTCAAGCTGACAGTGAATTTTTAGAGTGTTGGATCACAAGGCAAACTACTTCAAATGGTCTGTAGCGCTTATAGAATAATTTTGAATTCAAACAGGTCATTACAGTTGGAATATTAACTTTTTCCCCCATGTTCGAACGAATGTTTGAATTTTTAATAAAAAGTGATAACCCTACAGCACATTCCAAAAAAGTTGGGACAGGGGCATGTTTACCACTGTGTTACATCACCTTTTCTTTTAACAACAATCAGTGTCGTCAGTTCCTAAATGCTTACTAATTGTTTAAGTGAAAATTCTTAACCATTCTTGCTTGATATACGACTTAAGTTGCTAAACAGTCTGGGTTCTCTGTTGTCGTATTTTGCACTTCATAATGTGCCACACATTTTCAGTGGGAGACAGGTCCAGTCTAGTACACGTACTCTTTTACTACGAAGCTGTAGTGGTTATATGGCTTCATGGATACCAAAATATGTAACAATAATTCATAAACCTCAAAGAGGCACCAAATTATATAGTGTAATACATTAAGTGGTACAAAAAAATGAAGTGGAGTGATTACACTCACTTCAGGCTATTACTCAAAAGTAAACAATTCACCTCGGGGCACCACCTTTAAAGAAGGGAAAATTTTAGCCACTTAATTAATGAATCGGTCAGTCTCATAAATCGAAATATACTAACATATCAATTTGGAACTTTAACAATTAAATTACAACCAAACTACCCATGTCAATAATCTAGTAAAAGTTGAAGGGTTTTGGAGTTTTGAATAGTAGAGGTTGGCAAAATTCACTCTAAATATTAAATAGACCAGAATGTATATCCACAAGCACTTATTTATCAAATAACAAAGGTAAAACATAGGCCTGTTCGATTAATCCGTTTTAAATCGTAATCGGATTATATAGTTAGGACGATGTTAAAAACGTGTAAATCGTAAAAACGATTTTTCACTTTAACTAGGGTAATTACGGTACGGCCCCCTTCATGTATCTGGGCTGCGCTGGGTTGCCATAGTGACTTCCGCCTCCTTCCTCCCATCATACAAACATGTCGGCGTTCGCTAAGGCCAGCGTGGATTTCGTTGCCAAAAAGACCCAGAGCAAGTCCGTTGTTTGGAAATGGCACGGCGGCTTCGACGCTTCGGATGAAGAGCAAAATACTCCCCGTTGTAAAGTCTGTCTGAAGATCATAGCACGACAAACTTATTTCGGAATGGCAGCAGTGTGTTGCAGAGCGGACCGCACAAGAGAACGCGAATGCGGCTAAAATACCACCACAAACTCCGAAGCAGGCTTGTGTTCCTTGCAAAAAACTTGCAAATGTGACTAACAAATGTAATGACTGACTGACTGACTGACTGACATTACGCACCTCTACCTCTCTCATGGGTAGTTTTATTATTTAGCATGCAAAGAACCTGTTTCGTTAAATTAGAAAAGGTGTTTTGTTTTTTCATCAGGGATATAACATGCACATAACTTACATGCTTGCAACTTGCAAGTGTTGATTTTTGTCTCAGGGATACAAATTACATTTTTTCAAGCTTTATTTATTTAAAAAAGTTAAAGTTTTGCACTTTATTCATTCATTTTTGTTTAATCAAGAGGATGGAGAAACCTTAAGTTTACTGTGAAAGTGAGGTTTTCACTTAATCCCAAAGGGATGTTCTTTTGTTTACAAGAGGTCTACAAGAAGATAGCATGGAGCAAAGCCAGATGGCAAAAGTTCATAAAATGTTTTTTATATTAATCCCTTGAGGGATTTTTTGTTTAATAAAGAGCAAGGTTTGCGCTTTCATCCCAATGGGGAAATTGTTTGCAAAATGTGCAATAAAAATAGCATATTTGAAATAATTTCTTTTTGTCATTTCACAAAAAAAATAAATAAATAAAATCGTAATCAGAAATCGGGTTTTGAGAGAAGAAAATCGGGATTTTATTTTTGGGCAAAATCGAACAGCCCTAGTAAAACACCCAAACAGTTAATCTAACTAATATGTACTTAACTATACAAAAAGGAGTGTGTGTGTGTGTGCTCGCATGTCGGTATGCGGCAGAAAGAATGTGTATGTGTTCCTTTTGTTCTGCCTCTGTGTTCTGAGCCTGCATGGGTAAGAACACACATAGTTATAAAACATATACAGTACTTGCCCAGTTAGTTACCAGACTGTGAAGAGAAGATTTCCTTGGTGTGCTGCTGTCTTAGCTGGCAATTCCATCGGTTGCGGATTTGATCAGAACAATTCAGACGAGGAATTGGTGGGTGATATAGTTAACTGTGTATCACTGCAACAAAGTGCATTATTCTGGGACTCTGGCGGATGAGTGACTAATTTAAAAGCCATCACTTTCACCTCCATTTAATGAAATACCGTAGGCTATGACTTACATAAGATTGTGATGTTTATTGCAACTTCGGCAATATCTGCTGCCTTCCCTTTGACACACAGCTCTCCTCGCTCACTGGAGCAGCTCCAGTCTCTTTGCCCGCCTGTGGCACAGTAGCCTTCAGTACTGATAGGATAGGCTATTACTTGTGACATCAAACCAATCAGGTAGTGCTGTGGGAGGTATATAGAGCGAGACTACAGAGTGGTGACTACAGACAGAGACGGCTGCATCAAAGTGGTGCATTTTTAAATGAATTTATTCAGACTTTTTCCTTTAAAATAAAACAGCACATTGTTATTTCTGTAAATTGTCTATTTATTACCAAAGCATTTATCAGTAATATAGTTAAGATGGAAAAAATATGGATTTGTTGCGTTGCATGTTGATTTAAGTGGTGCTCCTAAATTTTGTGCTGGTGCTCCTAAAATTTTCAGTAGGGAACACCAGTGCTACTGGTGAAAAAAGTTAGTCTGGAGCCCTGAAGAGTCTATATATGACTATACTGAATTATTGCCCTGCCCTAGCAACAGTAGATTGCCTTTTTTTCCTTTAGTCTTGACACATCTACAGATGTGAACACAGCCTTAGACAGGCAGGTAAAACCCCATTAGCACATACCTCTTACCTCCCTGTCTCTCCTCCAGTACTACAGCTGGCACAGCAGCTACAACGAGGCCATCAATTACCTGGTGACGGTCCCCAAGTACAGAATCCAGGCCACGGAGATTGCCAAACAGCAGGGCCTCCTCAACCGCACCAAGGAGAAGGGCAAGAACCGCCGCTCCAAAGAGGAGATCCGGGAGCAGGAGGAAGATGTGATCCGTGACATCATCAAAAACAAGATCGACATCAAAGGAGGCTACCAGAAGCCTAACCTGTCGGACATCCTGCTGTGTCAGATCGTGCTCTTTCCCTACTACCTGACCAACTACATGGCCTGGTACGTCACCTGGGTTTACCGCTTTACCATCTGCAGGGAGGAATATGGAGATGAGGAGAGGCTCTACATCATCAGGTCAGTTCTTACAGAAAATTTTACTCAGATACAATGTTGTAAATGAGATGAATCTAGACACCTTTAGATGTGTCTTACCTCAGCATCCTCTCAGTGTGTTACCTCACAGTAGACTGTGTTTGAACTCTCAGGAGGTACATGAAGATGTCTCAGTCTCAGTTTGACAGTCTGGATGAAAACACCAGACAGTCCTTCCTGGAGAAACGGCTCTGGAACAAAGAAAACTACGAGGTTTGTCATTTAAAATTCTGTCTGTTTAGATTTCTTTGCATCTCTTGTCCTTCTTTGACTTCATCTATCTTCTGGAACTCTTCCTTTATTTCCTCTTCTCCTTTCTACAGTCCTTCCTTCCTCCTTTTGATTAATCCTTATGGGTTTTCTATTCTTAAGTTAAACAACATTTGTGAGCACAGAAAAACACCAGCTCTCATGAAAATTTACAAGGGCAGCAGCGCATTATGGGTAATGTCCATTAAATGCAGCTAAAAAACATAAATATTGAATACATGTTTATTAAATAGATTTTTAAAAATGACCGTCCTTATCTAAACCTATAAAGTGAGCTACACAATAGACTGTTGAGAAAGGCTCTGTTCCAAGGCTGTATTTTTAGTTATCAGCGTAGTTACAAATACGATGGGATTTTGAATGAGGTTTTCTTGCTTCTGGAACAGAACCTGAAGTTCCAGTTTCACTTGAAGTTGAGGCTTATGGTAGTTTAATTGTAAACCAAAAAGTATTGGACAAATTAGGATTTTGATGTGATGATGGCACTAGGTGAAATGTCAGGAGACCACAAAGTTTACTACAATTTATCCTTAAACCTGCAATAACTTTTTTAATTTTTTTTTGGCCACTTGGGGACAGTGAAAACAAGTTGTGAACACAACATTGACATATCATCACCTTTTAAGTTGATATGGTGAACTTATTTGCAAATAGTTGCTTATTTACACATCCAGCAGTTATGGAAATATCTGTCTTTTTAGCTGCTAAATGCTTCACTATGTCCACCAGCTAGTCCTTACTCTGTCTGTCTGCTGTTTGGTGCTGAGCAGGTAGTGTACAGTGGGTTTTTACAGCTTTTTTGTGTAAAACAGCTGCCCGCTACAGCCAAAAAACGCTTTCAGAGCAGTGAGAGTAACGTTGCAGTAAAGTTGGTCGAACAGCTAAACAATGAGCTGAAACTCACTATAAATCTCCATAAAGCCGGGAGCTTTAGATTCAGGTGATAATTGTCTGTAGGTTCTTCACTACAAGCCTTGCCTACAAGCGGCCCCTTTGACTTGTTTTTACATTGTCATCTAATACATTGTTATTAGAAAAATATCGATTGGAACTGTTTTAAGGTGGACATGAATGTGTGTACCAAATTTCATTGCACATCATCCAAACTTGGTGGCGCCAGAAGAAAAGTCAGAGGATGGCCAAAGTCGGTGGGATTCATCATCTGTGGACCATCAATATCTGTACAAAATGTCATGGCAATCTATGCAATAGTTAATGTGATATATATGTATATAGTATTGATTAGTGCAGCTTTAAAATTGGCTGTCTGCAGTAAAGAGCTGTTCAGCCTCAGTTACAGCGCCGTAAACTATAGAATTTGTGAGTGTAGACGTTTCTGATGTGTGTCTTCTAGGTGTACAGAAAAGAGCAGGAGGAGGAGATGAAGGTGAAGATGGCGACCGACCCGAGGATGAAGAGGTACCGCCGCTGGATGAGGAACGAGGGACCGGGCCGGCTGACATTCATCGACGACTGACGGCCATGAGCTCCGTCTGTAACATACACACCTGCCTCAGTGCCAACATACACAGACAACACACGCTGTGCAGTGTGGAAGAATACCTGTACAGAAAGATTAACTATGCCTGTTTATACAGTGAGAGATATTTTCATAGTGATCAGGCCTGATAAAGGGGATGACAAGGTGGAATAAACTGTGAGCCGGGGTTTCAGATTTTTGAGTAATTTTTTACATCATGCTATGTTTTTTTTCAAACCAGGTCAGTTTTTAATGAAGTTTAATGATTAATGATATTTTTTTTCTGCAATTTCCTATAGCCATTTTTTGCTTTTGAGTTTGAGAATGAGTTTTGGTGAAATGATTTTCTGTTGGATAACTGACATGATTAGATGCAAGGTGATTAACATATGGCCTAGAAACCAGAAGGCTACCAATTTAACTCCTGCAACAGCCAACAGTACTGTCAAAGTGTCCTTGGGCAAGTCATCGGATCACCACCTGCTCATTCTGTATGCTGCTCAACAGCATCAGCTAAAAGTATATTAGGATTTAGTGCTTTTATGATGAAACCAGGGCCAAATAGTATTTTTTTTTAAGAACAGTGACATTAAATTCTCACTTTCTTCCCCAGTCAGATGAGAAGAAGGATATCAATTTGAACTCCTGTGCTTCTAGAATGTGTTTAGCCTAGCTTAGCACAAAGACTTGAAGCAGGGGGAACTGTTAGCCTAGCTCCATCATAAGGAAGAAAATCCACCTTCCAACAAGTCCAAAGTTATCTGGTTTACATGTTTTTTTCTTTATAGAACAGGTGTAGAAATAGAAAAGGACACATTTGCTGACTAGCTTGCTAGCTAACAAGATACAAGAAGGAAGTGGTGAAGAGATGAAACTGATATTTATCTTCTCATCTGACTTTGGGGAAGATGACAAAAAGTAGGTTCCTTTGTTGACCATAATGAACATGTCATTTGTTCAAACATAAAAAGAAAATCAAACTGAGGACGCTGATAAACTGTTTTTTTACATAATATTTTAAACAGATGATTTCCTCCAGGGGTTTTCTGTCTCTTCTGATGTGATCTGTGTTCTTGAAGCTTTTCTATCAGAGTTCAGGTGACCGCTTACTGCATTTTAAATAACTTGGTTTTACTTAATATTATTTATTGTCTAACATTTCATTGGTCTTTTTGTTGTCATTTTGGTGGTTGAGGCGGCATTAAACTCATATTGTAACTACAAACTCATACCGTCTTTCATATGAACACAACAAAATCATTTTTTAATAAATACATTTTCTACTATGTTTCAGCGGGTCAGTTGACCATTTCTTAAATCTGTCCTCTAAACAGTGATTGTACAATCATAGCCTAGCAACCCTAACTAGGCATGACAGAACTGTCAAGACATGCAGCTATGCCTCAGTCTTTAAGCATTATATCATCTCTGTAGCCATTAAATGCATATTTAAGACCCTTTTACAAGATTCTTATTTAAAACGAATCAGCTGGAAACATAAAGGCAGTCAGAGACAGCGTTTTCAACCAACTCATGGAGCTAATGTTAGCCATGTTATGTCACTCATTTCAAAATTGATGGTCACCGGCTAGAAATGAGAAGCTGCTTTTGTCTAACTCAGACATTTTTGAAACAATAGGTTTTTGATTTTACATACGATGAATCTCAACCACATCATTGCCTTAAAGGCCTCCATATGGTTTGAAGTTCATCAATGTGAAAGTCATATCAAGGTAAGTGTTTTCTAGTTGTTCTGAATGACCACACTCAAAGGTAGGGTTAGAAGCCTGCCATCATAAAGTGTGTTCTTATCCATGAAAACCTGAGTGGAAAAGCTGGAAATTTGAAGGGAAAAAAAGTCAAAATATTGCAAAACACTTTTTATGCTTGACTGAGGTAAAAAGTGTGACATGATTAGCTGAGAGGACCCAAGTGCAGGACATGGACACCAAGTAGGATGAATGGTTAGTAGTTTATTGTTCAAGGGAAGGGGGAGTTGGCAGGAAAGACAGACGGCAGCCTGATCCAATGGAGGTGAGTGGGAGACGGATGAGGAGAAGGCGAGGCTGGCTGAGGCGGAAGGCAGACAGGCAGAGCACACAGGAGAATGGGCAAACCCAGAGGATGACACAAACCTGAGCACAGGGAAACAGGATTAGGTAGAGCACGAGAATAAACAGGAACTGATTATCAAAAAAATGGAGGCCTGAGAGCTTGCTACCAATCAAACTGGAGCAATGATCTGGCGATGAGTGGATGGAAAGCCGGGGTAGAAATACTGCAGGCTGATGAGTTGATGGATGGCAGGTGCGCTGATTGATTGCACAGCTGAGCAGGAGGTGAGATGGCAGCCCCACCTTCCCAGTAGACACACACAGACAGAGAGACAGCACAACACACAAGAGGGAGGGGAAAACACCAGAAACATAAGGAAACCCAATGAGCACGGCAGAGCCGTGACAAAAATTGGTTTATGGATGAACACAAAATGCGACAAAGTGCAATGGAAACAAACATAGTGAATAAATTATGAGGTACATATGACTTCATCTGTGTGAAGCGATTAGACTACTGTTCCTGAAATTAATACATGAAACAAATTGCGTTTTCCTCATGGTTTTCCCATGGGTTTCCTTCGTTTGAGATTTGACTGGTGCTCTTTAATTAATTACATCATCTCGTTGCACCCTCATCCTTTGCAGTGGTTTAATGGCACCTGACTGGAGAATTAATGCCACAAATTGTTAATCTCAATGCGCCCAACTCCTAATATTCACAGAACAGTAGCAGATGGAAACACAAATTAAGTTGCATTTTCTTTTGCCAAAGGTAGAGAGGGGCGAGACAGCGTGTATCGTACAAATGGAGATAATGGACACTTTCGGACAGTCTCTCAAAGGCATTCATATATGGACGAATGAAACTGCCAAGTCAAAAATAAATGACTCAATAAATAAATGAATATGCCATTTAAATTTAAATGCACCAAAAATAATATTGAAAATGAATGTATTAATGCATTAATTATTGATGATTGATGTGACAAATTGATTTTTCTGTTTAAATTTGCTTCTGTATGTATTTACCGTGGTATAAATTGCCCAATTTATTTACTTTCCCAATACATTTTTCCATTTTATTTATTAATTTTTTATGTAATGTATTTATTTATTTCTGTATTACGGCGGGTTCAGATAGGAGGCGGACATCCTGCAAAGCTCCACGATATGTCAATTCTAGCTGGAGCAGTAGCCTGGCTGTTCAGACCACAAGCGCATTTCTCCACACCGGTCAACAAGTGATTCTGCTCCTCTGCTCTTTTCTATAGGCTCATCATTTTTGCTGTTGTTATGTGCTGCGGGTCATACAATTCCCGGTGCTCCTCCACTTTGAGGATCAACTTCTTCTCTCGTTTGTGCGCCCTCTCGCTCTCTCAATTCAATTCAATTCAGTTCTATTCAATATGTTTTATTGGCATGGATGTAACCAAGACAATATTGCCAAAGTAAGTAATAATGAGATTAAAGAATTATAATAATAATTTAAAAAAAAGGTACAATTCAAAACATCAAGAAAATAGAAAACTTACGTGAGACTGTGGAAGTGTATGTTGAAGTTGAAGTGCTCTCACTCGCCCTCTCGTTCTCTCTCTCAGAGGGGCAGGAAAATCAAAAGGGTTGGCATGCAGGATGCATATTCTATCATTTATCAGAATCAGATCATTTATATTATTTCCAGATCTGTGTGACAAAACCAGCCCAATACCAGAATTCAAAATATTCCCCTGCCAAACCATATACACTGCTTTTAAGTCCAGCAGCATTTCTATCATTACCAAATGTATTGTAATATCTACAAAGTAACACCATAATGTTTAGTGTACCAGCATAAGACCGGGCTGTACGTAGTACGTTCCTTATGGCTGAACCAATTGGATGGTGAAACATAATGCACAGAAAGCATGCGTTGTGTTTACGTTCTAATCTAGGCTACTTCTAGAGTTTTGGTGAGGATGGCTGAGTGTGAGCAACCGAATACGGATACAATCTGACCAGCACAGCCTGGTTTAAAAGCTAGTGTATGGAAGCATTCTGGCTTCTATGAAGTTGAAGGGAAAAGGCAACTGGACAAGAGCCACACTGTATGCAACTAAAATGAAATATTTTGGGAACACAACAAACAAGAAAAAACATATTTCATGTTTCCACCCTGAGTTGGAGGAAAAACAGTCAGTTGTAGTTGCTGTCACGCTGAGAACAATTAATAAATAGAATGTGTAGAAATCAAAAATTTTGATGCATCGAGATCAGGGTCCGAAATGATTACCCACAAAGCTCCAAATGCAGGTAGATTTTCTGTTTGGTCTATTTGGACTATTGTGGCGGATAGTCTTCCGGATAGTCAGTCGTGTTGCAGCCAGAGACTCAGGGACGACGCTGGGCTGTAGTATAACTTGCAGTTTCTTTATTTGTGCACTTTACAACCACAACGAAGTAGTATATGTTGCTTACAGTCAGCCAGCATATTTTTCTACTTGTGCTTCAAAACTCTCACCTTACTCAAAGGCACAACTTGGTGGCAGAAGCTGTACAACACGTCTACAATACTAAAATACCAAAATAGTAAACAAACAACCTTGTAAATCAACTGACCTCTCACAATTGACCAAAATATCTGACATGATGGCTTGAAGGAAATTACTCATTTGTCATGTTTTTTATGCACGTCTAAACAGTGCTGCAAAACTGTAGGAGCACTTGAGACGGTCTGAGGCGAATTAATTAATTTTACTTTGAGCATGTTTACACTCCTGCCTACTTTTTGATACAAAGTCGATATAGTGAAGTACATCATGTACTGAAACAAATGTATATGTGACACAAATAGGCAATTTATTATTTTGTCCGGTAAAAAATATGCTTGGCCAGTGGATTTTTTCATCTACCAGTCCCCTTGGCAGGTTTGTCAAAAAGGTAATTTCGAACACTGATCAAGATGCATGGATAATCGTTTTATGATCACATCCTAGCCCTCAGAATCAGAATTGAATCGTGAGGTGCCTAGAGATTCCCACCCCTAACACCTCCACACACCTGGCCAATCAGTGCACGGTGCCAACCGTGGCCATGTTTAAGGGGGTTTTGACATGAAAGTAGATTTGATGTCACATGCAAAGGTGCAGTCACTCACTTAAAAACAAAGTCCACAACCAAGGCTTCAGGAATGACATCGGGCTATGCTTGTGTGAGTGCCAGGTAGTATATGAGTAAAAGCAAAGCTGGATTTCAGGAAGAACCCAGCCCCACAGGCCTCCATCACCGTGTGACCCCCCAGTCAACACTGTGGAGTCCTTCCACTTCCTGGGCACTCAAGTGGGAGCAACTCCATCACTAAGAAAGCACAGCAGAGGATGTACTTCCTGCAGCAGCTGAAGAAGTTCAACCTGCTAAAGACAATGATGGTGCACCTCTACACCGCCATCATTGAGTCCATCCTCACCTCCTCCACCATCTGGTACTCTGCTGCCACTGCCAGGGATAAGGGCAGACTGCAGCATATAATTAACTCCGCAGAGAAGGTGATTGGCTGCAATCTGCCATCCCTCCAGGACCTGTACACCTCCAGGACCCTGAGGCATGCAGGAAGGATTGAGGCTGACCCCTCCCACCCCAGCAACAAACTGTTTGAGTCACTCCCCTCTGGCTGGAGGCTGCAGTCCATGAGGACCAAAACCTCATGCCACAAGAACAGTTTCTTCCCATCCGTAGCTCAACAAGGCCCGGGATCTTCTGGATTACTATCTTACACATTGCAAATATTCTTTAAACTTCATACTGTGAACTTTTGCACCTTCCCTGGTAAATACTTGCACACCCTGCACAAAACTGTACAGCTATTTCATTTTTAAATAAGTCATATTGTACATATTTATTATTTTTATAATAATTTTAGCAAATAAGGTTATTTCCGGAAATGTTGAACTACTCCTTTTAACATCTTTTTTGCACATGCAGCCCAATAGGAAGTAGGATTAACCATTCAGCATGTTTGATGCACAAGGCAACTCAAACTTTTTTTGAGGTTTGGGAGAAGAGTACGACTGATGCTGTATTTTTGAGGCTGACATTCGATATTTGAGTGTAACAAATACAATAACTACATAGCAGACAACACACATATTTTTGACAAAGACCCCTGAAATGTTATTAAAAAATTGTGACCAAGATATGTACTGAGCAAGATATTTTACTGCTGAAAAGTAAACTTGTCAATTCAATTCAATTCAATTAGACTGACTCTTTATATTTACAGAGACCCAACAATTCCCACCATGAGCAAGCACTAGGCGACAGTGGCAAGGAAGAACACCCTTTTAACAAGAGCAATAACAGTAATAGCAGCAGCGGGTGCAGAACAGGAGCACGGGGGCAGCAGGTGGCCTGCAACCATAGATCCAGACTCTACAGCAGAAATACCTGCAGAAAGCAGCAGAAGGAGAGAGAGAGAGAGAGGAGAGAAAGCACACAACTACGGGAAGAAGTTGAGTTAATAACAAGCATTGATGGGATAGGAGTGCGTACAGATGGAGGGGAAGAGGAGGAGAGAGGAGCTCAGTGCATCATAGGAAGTCTCCCGGCAGTCTAGGCCTATATCAGCATAACTAAGGGGTGGCTCAGGGGTCACCTGAGTCAGCCCTACTATAAGCTTTATCAAAGAGGAAAGTCTTAAGCCTACTCTTAAATGTGAGGAGCTTGTCTGCGTCCCGTACACAAACTGGGATCTGGTTCCACAGAAGAGCGAAAAAAAGTGAAAGTGAAAAAAAGGCAATCCTTGAAGTTTGTTTTATGTGGGAGTTTAAGGACATATCCTGATCAAAGATAAGTCCAAGATTCCTTACAGTGTCGCTGGAGGCCAGGGCAATCCCATCTAGAGAAACTATATCTTTAGATAATGTGTGTCGGAGGTGTTCGGTTTTGTCTGAGTTTAACATCAGAAAATTGCAGGTCATCCAGGTTTTTATGTCCTTAAGGCATGCTTGAAGTTTAGCTAATTGATTGGTTTCATCTGGCTTGATCGATAAATATAATTGGGTATCATCTGCATAACAATGAAAATTTATGGAGTGCTTCCTAATAATATTGCCTAAAGGAAGCATATATAAGGTGAATAGAATTGGTCCAAGCACAGAACCTTGTGGAACTCCGTGACTAACTTTGGCGTGCATAGAGGATTCATTGTTAACATGTAGAAACTGATATCAAATTTCAGTGCTCTCTGGATATACATTCTTCACGGAAGTATAATTCCAGCTTCACTCCATAAGCGCTGCATGTTGCTGAAGTGCCCTTGAGCAAAGCAACAACCCCCCCATCTACCTGCTCACAACAAAACAGTCTTAGATGTCAAATACCTAAAAGTGAACCATGCTGGAAAGAAAACAAAGCACGCCATGTCAGGTTTTCCATTAACAACAGAAATTATTAACATACATTTTAAAACATACATAAAGAAACAATACAAGGCGTAAGGATGATAAAAGGCCCATGTCAATCCAACATTAACAACAATAATCTGTTACCATTATAACATGGAAATCAACTAACCAATCAAGTCTTAGTAACAATGTGTTATCTCATTAACTAATTAAAATAGTGCCTGTTGAGATGATCACAATCACATTTCTCATTAATGAAAAACAAAACAGATATACACGTGCAGAAACCTAAAGATCTCTGGGAGAGTGTCTTTTTTTTGTGTGCGGTTATAATAAGAGCTGTAATCTGCCTCTGCAAATCACTACATCACAGGAAGTACACAGACTGACGGTTTTTCATACATTACTGGTTTACTTTCCTTTACTAATGGTTCTCATTTTTCTTTAATTTCACATTCACTGGTTGCTGTTGCATTAAGTGCTCCATGGTCCAATCCATGATTTTTTCAACCCCAAAAACTTGACATATACTGACATACACAAATGAAGTCTGAGTTATAAATGGAAAATCACCATTGCTGCGTAGTTCAAAATATCAGCCCATTTTCCTGCTTTGTTTCCAAAAATTACGGATGCAAACATACTTATCATCAGATTACATTAATAATTCTGATTAATTTTGTTATATTGTCATAAACCAGGATTATCCTTTAAGGAATTAACAAGCTCTCAAACTGCCATAATTTTCAATGGTCTTTTGTTTTCATAAAGACTCTTCAAGGATTCTTTTCTATTCTAAAATTGTAACTGGCTGACAAAATACTGAAAATGGCAACTTTACTTGGGATATCAGTCATTTGCTAGTATAAACAGCTCAACTCTAACCTTACAGTATATTCAAATTGCAAATTTCGCTCAAATACTTGCCCTTAAACTACACATTCAAATCAGTACAGAACACGCGTTTATGGCAAACCTTCAGTCTCAAGTAAATCCAAGTAAAATAAAATGTACATTTAATTAAAAACGGAAATGTAAACCTTCACTGGTTGTTAATCTCTTAACACAACAGACTGTATCCTCTCTTACTGCATACATGCTGTCGAACAGACCGGATCATCTCATGGACAAATGTGTTTCTTCAGTTGACCAGGAGAGCATTGGAACTACACCATGAGGAGTCCAAAATCTTTTGGTTTGTGTGTAAAAACAAACTAGGATACAAACAAAACAAAACTACAGTAATAAATGTATCAACTGAGACATGGAAGTGAACTGGAATCAGGCTTCCAATGCTTAACATCTTGACAAAAGTCGAATTGATGCCTTAAAAACTGAAAACTTGCAACACTGCATCACTACAGTAGATTTGTTTTTCTTGTAGATTCTGGTGACAAAGTCACCAGGTGGTGAAGTCCAACATACTTATGAACAGTCCTGGGAATATTCTTCATATCTCCTCCCCCAGGATTTAAGGTGCATTAAACCATGTTTTCCACTTCTTAAATCAACAAATTGTGACATTTAGAATCCATCACTGTGTTCAGTCCAAATGGTGGAACAACCACCCAAGAAATCGCAGATCCAGATGTTTGTCTGTAACAAGGTATTTAACTGCCAAGGACAGAAAGAGCTTTGGCAAAGTTTCAGTTTCGTTTCTCCATCCTTTTAATCCTTCATTGATGACTTAGAAAAGACAAGACCAGAGCACATCCAAAGGCTTTAGTGAAATCACAAGAAAAAGCTCTCCAATCCTCTTTAACACCAAACAACTTTTAGCAATGATAAAAGCAAAAAGCGAAAAAAAAAAAAAAAAAGCCCCCATCTTTTTTTTTTTATATCAGTTTTTAACTGCAGACATCTTTAGATGAGGATTTGTCGACCCTCTTCATTAATATTCAGTTGAAGTTGGTGAAATGGAGCCTGTGTAAGTACTACAATATATGATGAAGAAAACTGTTTTTGTTTTTTTGTATATAAAGATGGATGATGCGTCTCCACTTCCTCCCACTGTACAACAATGAAGCCAAAATATCCTGGATATGGACGCTGCCATCTTGCACTGGTGACGTCATTTGGAGCCAGTGTCTGCGCAGTAGTGATCCGAGGTGGAAGAAAGGCTCTAAAGTCTAACTCTGAGGTTAGACTGGGACCAATTTCCTTTCTTATGGATCTCAGTTAAATGGAAGCCCATTTCAGCCAGGAAAAGGGAAACATAAGTGATATATTAGGCATGGTAAACATTAAATCCTTTTGGTAAGTCAGAATTATGAGCTAATAAGTCAAAGTAATGATTTTTAAAAAATCTAAATTATGACAGAAATAAAGATTTTGACATACTAATGCAAAATTATGAGACTTACTAGATCAATAGTTTGACGTAAGTAAAATCTTTTACTAAAAAATGCAAAATTCAGAGATTAAATCAAAATTATGAGATTCAGTAAATCAAAATTATGATTTTGTAAATCAAAATTATAACAAGTGAAATATTTTTGGCTTACTTAGTCAAACCTATGAAATATTAAGCCATGCTATGTGATTTACTAAGTCAAAATTACAATTTTTCCAAGTCAAAATCACAAAAAAAGTCTTACCAATTGGAATTTGAGATTCTTAGTGAAAATGAAATATTGACTCAAAATTATGATAGTAAATAAAAATCAAGACGTACTGTATTTAAAAACTTTTACTTATTTATTTACAAATTCTAAATAGTAAAAAAATATGAAATTATGAGATAGTAAGATGAAATTCTTTTGACCTGGTATCTCATAATTTTGATTTAGAAAGTCCTAAATTTGATTTGTATTTTGTTTTTTATCATTACTAACTATCCATCTGTTTTTTCTTTTCATGGCAGAAATGGGCTTCCATTCAGTTGTGATGCCAGTCCTGGATTGGATGAGGCAGTTGACAAGGATTACAGAACGATCGACACTGAGCTGTGTTGTTTGTTCCTGTCTTAAAGAATCCCAAGAACAAACACAAGCTCTTTCTCCATCGTGATCGCAATTGTTGGTTTATCCGGCCCAAGAATTCTCCTTCCTCTAGTCTTCATTTTAAAAAACCCTTCCACCAACTCCAGACTTCACTTCTTCACTGGGAGTCTGCCCATTTTTCTGAAGCCAGAAGTGACCTAGTGACCACATTTCCTCATCTTGTTTCTTTGATTTTTAGCACAGAAGAGTTGGTTACTATCAGACTTTTCAATTACATGATCATTAGGAGGTAATCTCGAATTAGCTGTGCCACATATCACTAAGACCAACATTATCCTCTGCAACCAGCCTGCTTGATGAAATCAGATACTGAAAATGAATTTGAAGGTTTAGTTTCTCTTTCTAGAGTAAAACAAAATTTTAGTACGCCTTTGCTTTTTTCTGAAAGGATATTCAAAATGTTTTGGACCTTGTAAGGGTAACATACAACCATGACCAACGTCACCAAGCTGGATTTTTTCCATCTTAACCATTGCCCAAAGGCTTTAACAAGCCGATTCTCAAGAAGTCTCTAGTCTTTTTCTGTTGTGAGAATTCTTTTTTCGTGTCTTTATTTTTGTCTTTGATGGTCTGAGGAATAAGCTTGATCAAATGCTTCAGATGTTTTCAAGATGTGCTGCATCCGCAAAGTCTTATGAAGTTTTGACCAGGTCGTAGACGTAAATGAGGAAGTCGTCGTCAAATTTGATGAAGTAGACGGAGGGCTTGGCCTCCACCTGGTGGATGACCATGCCTGTTCGTTTGCCGCCATCCTCTTTGGCATACTCGACCTGTTTACCCACCAGGCTGTCCACCACCTCACCAGGTTCCCTCTCCAATGGGACGCTGTCATCTACAGGGAGACAGAGAGAGATGTTACCACTAACTGGTATTAACATGTCCTCCATATTACCTGGTTTTTATTCTTCAAGTAAAACAGGGTTAGATAAAGGACATTTCTGATGGATTTAAATTAAGTAGTAATTAGTAATAAACTATTCTGATAAATACTTGTATGCCACAAATAAGATCTCTATCACATACAAAATAAGTCAACTGAGAAATAAACAAAATAAATCTAATACAAATTTAAGTATTAACATAAAAAAGATATAATATATATATTATAATATATAATATACAAAATAATGTGATAATATAAATTGGAGTAATAAAACAGAAAAAATTAAATGTATAAACAATGTTTTGTTAGAATAGTTTTTTACAATTGCAAAGTTCACTTTTTCAAAACTCTTCACACAGTTCTCTTTACCAACATGCAGCTCAGCTCAACAGTTTATCATCCAAAATGCATTAATGCAACCAAAACACTCCATACACAGGTAGCATTACAATTAGTGTCTTTGTAAAAGAGTATTAGTATTTATTCATGTAGCATAAACCAAGATTCCATTACAACAAAAATAAGGTAACTTTTTCATTGCATGGATTATGCTACCTTACAGTTTGTCACAGAAATAAGCTTCAATAGGTTTTCATGTTTTGCCATTTTTTCAGAGTAATTCCACGTGCACAAAATGAAACTAAAGAATTGCAATAATGCGATACAAAACTATACATATGCACTATACATATAGAAATATAACAGTGCTAGTCAACCCTGTCTTGTGCATTTGGCCACAAGTTCTCATCCACATCACACCTTTTGTACTCTCTTGCAAGACACCTGGGAAAGGATCTTTTTGCATGTCTGATCCATCCATACAATCTTCTGCAGATATGTCCATTGTCCAGACATCCAGCATTCATTGTGCCCAAGAGGACATCTGATCTCATGGCTGGTGGTGAACTTTCCACCTCCAACCTCTGTCGGGTTGAGGAATGGAGAGTAAGGCCATATTCACATAGATTCAGGTGCTGCGGCGATTCGACGCAGGGTTTTGCAGCGGTGTGGGAGTGTCACTACATGGCTCATTTGTGTGACGTTGTGTTGTGAACTTTAACCCCCCAATCCAGAAGGTGGCGGTAATGCACCTAAAAACTGTTTTCCAACCGCCATGAAACAACAAAGAAGGAAAAGTAATTTAACCCCTGACCCAGGCCTAATCCTTCATTTACTGTCTGCGAACACAAACAAATGGACGCGAACCAAAGGAAGCTTCTTGCCATCGTTATTTTGCAGCATAGACTGAAAGCCAGACACAGATGTCCAAGCTGGGTACAAGAAATAAACCTAGCGAGGACACAACTGGGAGAGTATCATCATTTGGTCTATGAACTCCACCTGGATAGCACCTGGTTTCAGCGATATTTCAGGCTGACTGTGGAACAGTTCGACATATTGCTTCAGAGACCAGGCCCACACATCACCGGACTGGAGACCAACTTTAGAAAGCCAATCTCCCCATCTCAGCGACTGAGTATATGTCTTCAGTAAGTTTGTTGATGATGGCTTATAAGATCTGTAGAATTCCTTTTAATTTTCATTACTGTAGTATCTTTACTGCCACAAAAGACACACGTGCGTGCACACACAAAGTGAGTGCTCTCCTTTGTATGATTGTACTCACGAGCTGTTAATACGTACTTTATTTCTTTTACTCACTATAGTATTTAACCATAGAAAGAAACTGTATTACTGGTTTCATTTCGATATTGACAACGTATGTATGGATTAAAAGATCTATATCGAATTCCTTTTGATTATCATTACTGTAGTATCTTTACTGCCACAGAAGACACATGCTCACACACACAAACAAAGCGAGTGCGCACCTTTGTAGTACACGCAAGCTGTTACTTATTTCCTTTACTCACTATAATATTTAACGATAATAAGAGACTATTACTTGTATTACTGGTTTATTTATTGACAATGTATGTGTGTGTAAGTATGTAATTTTTCATGTCTACTACTATAATAAACTCTTAACACTTGTCTATTGTGTAATTACAGGTTTCTTGCTACCGGGGATTCTTATCGATCCATTGCCTACAGCTACAGGATGGGTGTGTCCACTGTGTGTGGCATCGTCCGGCGAGTATCCCAGGCCATTTGGGATTGCTTGGTGGATGATTTCATGCCAATACCCAAAGAAGCAGACTGGAGGGCGATTGCAGAGGACTACCTGGAGTTGTGGAACTTTCCAATCTGTGTTGGAGCTGTGGATGGCAACACGTTGTTATCCAGGCTCCAGCAAATTCAGGATTGTTGTTCTACAACTACAAGGGGTCCTTTTCGATTGTGCTTATGGCAGTGGTTGATGCCCAGTACCGGTTCCGCCTGGTGGACATAGGGGCAGGAGCAGCGATGTAGGTGTACTGTCCAACACAGTGTTTGGCCAAGCCCTCGGGACTGCAAGGCTCAGCATCCCCCCAGATCAACATCTCCCAGGTGCAGCGCATCTTGGCCCCCTGCCTCATGTTTTCATGGGAGACGAGGCCTTTCCTTTGCTGCGGAACCTCATGAGGCCGTATCCAGGAGAGCACCGCCTGTACAACTACCGGCTATCACGTGCTGGGAGGCTCGTGGAGTGTGCCTTCAGCATACTTGCCAGCCAGTTCCGCACCTTTCAGCGGGTGATGGGTGTTGAACCAGTGACAGCAGAGTTGGTTGTTAAGGCTGCTTGCATTCTGCACAATTTCATGCAGTGGGACCTGAAAAATGACACCCAAAACTCCATCAGCGATGATGCAGCTGGTGAGGGACTGTTGCCTGTCCAGTAGCATGGGAGCAATAGCTCTTCCAGAGAGGCTTTCTCCATCCGCAACAAGTTTTCAGAGTATTTCTCCTCACCTGCTGGTGCAGTCTCCTGGCAGCACAATGTTGTTTGAGGGACCAAGCAACATATGAGAGACACTGAGCAATTTGACGGACCTCTGAATGTTTGTGAATGTCTTTTTTGGCCTATATAACTGTTTCACCTTGACACCGAACATGTCATGTTAACCAATGCTCATAAGAAAACAAGTGGTGCAACAAGTGGCACTATTCTGCACCTTCTTAACATCTAGTGAAGTTTCCACATTTGAAGGAATTTTGGATATATGATGCTTTGTGGAGAAGTCATCTGGTATTTCACGATAATTGGTGGTTCCATTTCTTCTCTTAGACCTGTGGAAACTTAAAATGTGTAACAGTCAATACGGTTGACCATAGAGGTCAGACAACTCTATGGTCAACAGTGTTGATAGGAATAGATACACGTTGATACAAGTAAGTGCTCAGTGAGTGTATTAAAAGTTATGAACATCTACTTAAATCATCATTGAGTACATACTGACCAATGGGTAAGAAATGATAAGAAATGTGACACTAGTATACATTGAAAGTTTTTTATTGCACTGAAGTATATTGCACTCAAATTTTGCAAAAGAAAAAAGACAGAAAAACCTGTGTGTAAAAAAATTAACAAATATAAACCCACCACCATATAATAAATAAATGTATAAATCTAACATTTCAAAGTCCATCCCCAAACTCGACCATCTAACCAGACCATCTATTCCCTCATGGCAGGGTTGTACGGCTCTAGGAAGGTCATCACGGCAGTGATCAGTCTCTCTTCCATCTTCACAGTTGCTCGGTAAATAGCAGAATGCTACACAGCGAATGCTACATGGTGAACAAGGTTCTTCTTCCCTTGGGCGTCTTCTGGTCTGATCGCCGGCTGAAATGCTGAAAACTGAAAGCTGAAATGCCCATTGCTGGAAATGCAAACAAACTACTCTGCAATGCAGAACAGTCAAGAGTGGGGATTTGAACCGCTGACCTTGGGGTCTAAAGAAGATGTATAAACAGGTGTTCTAACCACTCTGCCACCAAACAGCTCAGCAAAGTTGGAATCATTGCTACTGTTGAAAAGATCCTAATACTGACACACCAAATAGAAAGTGCTAAAGGTGTAATCGATCATCCAAACGAAGAGGGTTTGATATAAGAGTGCTACACTGAACACATTGGTAGACAGATCTTGTAAAAGCTGTGGTAGTGGTTGCCATATCACTACTACAACAACGTAGTAGAAGTAGTAAGTAGTAGAAGCAGTAGTAGTAGTAAAAGTAGTAATAGCAGTAGTAGTAGCAGGAGTAGTAGCAGTAGTAGTTGTAGTAAGTAGTAGAAGCAGTAGTAGCAGCAGCAGTAGTAGTTGCAGTAGAAGCAGTAGTAGTAGCAGCAGGAGTAGTAGCAGTAGTAGTAGCAACAGCAGAAGCAGTAATAGTAGCAACAGTAGAAGCAGTAGTGGTAGTAGCAGAAGTAAAAGTAGTAGCAGTAGTAGTAGTTGCAGTAGAAGCAGAAGTAGTAGCAGTAGCTGTAGCAGTAGCAATAGCAATAGTAGCAGTAGTAGTAGCAGAAGTAGTAGCAATAGCAGAAGTAAAAGTAGTAGTAGAAGCAGTAGTAGTAGCAGCAGTAGCAGTAGCACTCATAGTAGCTGTAGCAGTAGTAGTAGTAAATGTAGCAGTAGCAGCAGTAGTAGTAGTAAGTAGTAGCAGCAATAGTAGTAGTAGAAGTAGTAGCAGTAGCAGAAGTAAAAGTAGTAGTAGTAGTAGTAGTTGCAGTAAAAGCAGTAGTAGTAGCAGCAGGAGTAGTAGCAGTAGTAGTAGCAACAGTAGTAGCAGTAGCAGAAGTAAAAGTAGTAGCAGTAGTAGTAGCAGTAGTGGTAGTTGCAGTAGAAGCAGAAGTAGTAGCAGTAGCTGTAGCAGTAGCTGTAGCAGTAGTAAAAGCAGTAGCAATAGTAGCAGTAGTAGTAGCAGAAGTAGTAGCAGTAGCAGAAGTAGTAGTAGCAGTAGCACTCGTAGTAGCAGTAGTTGTAGCAGTAGTAGTAGCAGTAGAAGCAGTAGTAGTAGCAGTAACTGTACCAGTAGCTGTAGTAGTAGCAGTAGCAAAAGTAGTAGCAGCAGTAGTAGAAGCAGTAGCAGTAGTAGTAGTTGCAGTAGAAGCAGTAGTAGTAGCAGGAGTAGTACCAGTAGCAGAAGTAATTGTAGCAGTAGTAGTAAGTAGTAGTAGCAGTAGTAGTAGTAGCAGTAGAAGTAGTAATAGCAGTAGTAGCAGCAGTAGAAGTAAAGGTTGCATTAGTTGCCGGAGTCGGCATTCAAACCGCCAACCTTGTGATCATGTGTGCTCCTATTAATTTCTATGGCAAAATCTTTGTGAAAAAAGCTTAATATTTCAAAAACGTATAAAAGGTAGACACATGCTGGTCAGCATTCACACTAATAAAGATTATTATGCTTTCAGCATTCACACTAATAATAAAGATTACAATAACAATAGTGTGAATGCTGCTTTCAACATTCACACTAATTCCGCCTAAGGGGGAGGGAAAGTGACACCATCCTGGGATGGGCTGTAAACCACTCTGAAAGAGAACGCTGAAACACCCATAACCATACAATTACAAAACGTTCTGGATTCTGCCTCACTTGCCCCCTTTCCCCACCTGGCACAAGTCTTTCATAGAGATCATTAAGGAATAAAAATAGGCGCTCAGTGTCCGAATTAGGAGTTTATGCATTTGTGTTGTGTGTATTTTTTGTTGTGTTTTGAACGTGAAGTTTTAGCAATAGTATGTAAACGTGCAAAATGGAGTGTAAATACACAGAGTTTTGGTGGTGGTTGAGTTTGAGTGAGAAAACAGTTCATAAAATTTGAAAGATGTTGTCATTGAATGCATTGTGTAAAAGCATAAGAGTTTTGTAATACAGCTGTGCCCCTGGCTGTACTCCCCTGCCCTCATTGCTACTTTCCAATCACATGGCTGGTTGATATGGCTAAAATAGATAAGACACTGATTTTTGCACAGTGCAAGGTATTGCCATTGGACACTGGGCATGTGTCATCGCAAGGTATTGCCATTGGACACTGGGTGTTTGCACTGTCCAAATGCAAGGTATTGCCATTGGACACTGGGTGTTTGCACTGTCCAAATGCAAGGTACTGCCATTGGACACAGGGTGTCTCCAGTGCGGGCTGTTCACTGCAAGGTATTGCCATTGGACACTGGGTGTCTCCAGTGCTGGCTGTTCACTGCAAGGTATTGCCATTGGACACTGGGTGTCTCCAGTGCAGGCTTTCACTGGAGGGTTTTGCCATTGGACACTGGGTATCTGTGGCCGCACTACAGACACCCAGTGTCCAATGACAATACCCTCGAGTGAAAACCCCATACTGGAAACACCCAGTGTCCAATGACAATAACTTGCCCGCATTGCAGACATCCAGTGTCCACTGGCAGTACCTTGCAGTGAAAATCCCGCACTGGAGAAGTGGGCAGAGGCCATATCTCCACAGTTCTTGGGGCTAGGAGGCTGCAACTTCCAGGACATGCCTCACTGAGTCAGGAAGGGTCTGCTGACCCTCCAGGGGACCCCAAGCCCACTTGGTACCCATGACATGTGTCACTGAGTACAGACAGGCTCTGCTGACATGTCTGGTCAAAAAATTGGACCTCCAGGGGAACCAAGCCCATGCCTTACCCCCCTTAGGCATTACATCAGAATTAAACTCATTGTTAGCTTTCAATTACAATTAGCTCGGAATAATTAATGTAAACATCAGAATTTTGAATAAATTAATCAAATATGATCATATCATTGCAATGCCATTCAATAATTTGGTTATTACACAGCCCTACCTGTGTGCATTTAAACTTGCATTTGTAATACCTATTTAGATATAATCCAAATGTTCAAGACATACAGTAAAGGGACCAGGTGGGTTCAGGTAGGTTCCTCTTTAAATTCCCACCTCTTTAAAATTCCCACCAGTTTAAATAAAGGCTGATTAAGATTAGTTCACTCACTGGAGTCAGACATGATGCGGAGGTCTCCCTCTTTGTAGTCGTCCAGCAGCTGGTACATGTAGAGGACGGGGTCTTTCTCGTAGGTTATGTAGAACCAGGTGGTCATGATGGGAGCCCGGGCCAGCACCATCCCTCTCCACTCCTCCTTCGGACCCTCCTCAGTCTCAAACATGTGCTCCACCGCTTTACCTATCATGGTGTCTGCTAGGTTGACGTCTGTTAGACGGGATTTAGCTGCGGGGATAAAAATTAAAATCAAGACAAAAGTCACTTTCCAGGCAGTTATATGTACATTTTAGAAATATGAACAAGACTTCAAAACCTGGGGACCTTTGCTGCATGTCTCTAGCCATTTTTCCTGTCTGCCTCTTCACTGTTGACAGTCTACTAAAGGCAAAAATGCCAGAAAAATAATTCCACAAAATAAAAAATAAATGTATTTCTGTCACACTCTCGCTTATATGAGTGAGCTGCATTGAGCAAAAATTCCTACTCAACTGTCAGGACCGAGAACCTCACATTACATCACTTGTTACGTGGTTGTTAACTCTAGTCTTGCTGGAACGAGCAAAGGTTATGTGTGTTATATCTTTTTAGCTAACGTTATTGTCCTCGGTGTCAGAGCAGCTTCTCTTATGCTAGATTTCCATGTGTAAAATAAACTCGACTGATCCCATTAATTTAGTTGGCCATACAGCAAGAAAAGTCTGCTTTCCATAAGCAAAGGCTGCCGGTCAAACTGCCGACTAATCAGTCCAGCCAGCTACCTTATTATATTCATTTTTGATTCTAATAAAATAGTTTTAATTAACAAGTTGTGATTCGCTATGTGTTACATTTTACGACCACTAGCCTCTACTTCAAACAATGCAAGCATGATGATAGAGAAATGTGTCTGTCTCTGTCAGTCCCGCCCCCACAGATGTTTATGGACTTAATGAATGAACAATCTTTATTTACATTACGCTTTTTACAGCAGAGCCATCTCTAAGATGCATTGCAAACACACGACAACAGGCACTGTTGTCAAAGTAACAGGCCTGTGTCATGAGGAAAATGTAGGCTATGCCGATCAGCCTCACACTGCAATTTTACAGTTTAAAATGTCCTACAACGCTTTTGTTTTTTTGCCATTGACCAATTATCCAAACTAATGTCAGATGCCCCAAATCATGTTTTAAAAATAAAATATGATGTAATGGAACTTCCTGCACTAATATATGATCAAGTATCAGTGTATATGATGGAATAGTGGCATTAGAATGTGCCAGAGGCCACCACATTTGGGCTTTTATGGCCAAACATTGGCTGGCTACTCTATATCCTTGTTGAAAGCCCTGGTCACATGGTTATATGATATTACTCTATTACGCTGTCTCTCTTTTTTCACCATACACGTGTTTGAATCCTTGTTCACACATCCCCGCTCCCCCCCTCCCCCTTCAACCCAACCGGTCGAGGCAGATGACCGCCCACCTAGAGCCTGGTTCTGCTCGAGGTTTCTACCTGTTAAAAGGGAGTTTTTCCTTGCCACTGTCGCATAGTGCTTGCTCATGGTGGGAACCGTTGGGTCTCTGTAAATATAAAGAGTCGGTCTAGACTTGCTCTATTCGAAAAAGTGCCCTGAGATAACTTTGTTATGATATGGCGCTATATAAATAAAACTGAATTGAATTGAATTGAATTTCAGACTTGGCTCAACTTTCATCAGTCTAAGCTGGACTTTGTTAGCCTCACCTGTAATTTGAGCTAAATGCTAATCTTAGCATGCTAAAGAGCTACCATTAGTATGCTAACATGTCTATAGTTAGCATGTTAACATACATGTTAAAATCTATCAAATGTTATGCTGATTTTTAGCATGTAACATTTGGAATTTTAGCATGCTAAATTTGACCATATATGTTTTGTGGTAAGTATATGTGATTTACATTTTTGTTGGTAGAAAATCTTTCTTACTTTATTTTTGTTGCAAAACCGTAAAAATAAATACTTTCTTCCTAAAACTAGTAAACTAATTGTGCACCCTTCAAATCACCACTGTGTTCAGTCGGTGTGATCCTGTTCTCAGTTCAATCTTACCCAGTCTGTCAGGGAGCACCTCCAGCCCTTGAACCCTTTCGTCTTTATGAAGCTCCAGACCATAAACGCAGTCAAAACCATCGTACTTTATCAGATAGAGAGACGGGTTCACTGGCACCTGGTGGACACATACATTTGAAACACTGTTTTTCTGTTGTTTTGGTACTTCTTTGCACACATCCTTAAACAAACGTTTAAGTCAGGTAATTTGCATCAACAATAATACACATTTTTGTTTGCTGGAAGCAGGTAGCAGTGTAGCAGTGAGGATGTAGAGCGCAGCAGTGGTGTATGTAGGGATGGGTACCAAAACCCAGTATTAAACGGGCACCGGGGCTAAATTATTAAAGACCGTAGTATCGATAACCTCTGACGTTATTGGTTCTGCTCTCGGAATTGGAGACATTTTCTTATTTATTTAGGCTACATAAACGTTATCTTGTCATCCACTTCACTATCGCGAGGCTACAAACAGCATCCTGAGGCCTTCATTGTGATTTCTGGAGACTTCAATCACGCCACACTAGACTCTACACTCTCTGACTTTTATCGGTTTGTGAATTGCCCCACCAGGAAGAACAGGACAATAGACCTCCTCTATGCTATTGTGATGGACACATACGGTGCCACCCCCCTGCCCCCACTGGGGAAATCTGATCATAAGCTGGTCCTTCTTCAGCTCTAGTACAAGCCACGTGTACTAAGGCAACCCACAACCACACACTCCTTCAGGAAGCAGAGGTGGCTCTGAGGGACTGCTTTGAGTCTACTGACTGGAGTGTGCTGCAGGAACCACACAGTGAGGACATTGAGTGGGTTACGCACTGCAACACTGACTACCTTAACTTCTGCATGGACATTGTTGTTCCCATCAAAACTGTACACTGTTTCCAAATAACAAACCCTGGATTACCAGCAATGTCAAGGACCTCCTTAATAAGAAAAAGAGGGTGTTCAAAGATGGAGACCGAGCAGAGCTCAATCAGGGGGAACTCAAGGTCCAACTGAGAGAGGCAAAGGAGTCATACAGAAGTAAGGTGGAGCAGAGGCTGCAGGATATCAACGTGAGGGAGGTCTGGGACACTATGAAAACCATCACAGGCTGCAAAAAGAAGAGAAGTAGCTCAGCAGACGGGGATAGGGTGAGAGCAAACCAGCTCAACCACTTCTTTACCAGGTTTGACAGCCCTGCTCCTGCTGCTACAGCCTGCCCTACCCCCTCACCTCCCCCATCATCATCATCAGGCGTGAAGTCTAACCACCAGAATGACTTCAGGCCAGTCGCTCTGATGTCACACATAATGAAGACCCTGGAACGGCTGCTGCTCTATCTCCTGAGACCCCAGGTCTGCCATGCACTCGACCCACTGCAGTTTGCTTACCAGGAAAAGGTGGGATCTGCTACATAGGGCTTAGGCTATATTCAGAAAGAATCAGGTGTTACGGCAAAAAAAGGGGGTGCCACAAAAAAATGCAGTGGCCTGCGGTGAAAAGTTAAAACAGAATCAACTTTTAGAGAAACGCAACCTGACGTCACGCTGTGGCAGCCAATCACGCCGGCAATCAGACCGGCAGACGCCCAGGTGAAGAAGAACTTTGTTTACCATGTAGCATTGTAGCATTAGCTGTTTACCATAATATTCCACTGTTTACTGAGCAACTGTGAAGATGGAATAGAGACTGATCGATCTCCGCCGCAATGACCCTGCCACAAGGGAGTACAAAGACGTTAATCGCTGTGTAGTCACTTGGCTTGTATCGGTCTTCAAGCTGGGATTACTGGTTAGTATGTGACACTCCCACACTGCCGCACAACCCTGCGTTGAATCGTCTCAATGCCTGATTCTGTCTGAAAGCGGCCTTACTCTCACCTGAACAAGGGGAGCGGTGCTGTGAGGATTATGTTTTTTGATTTTTCCAGCACCTTCAAAACCATCCAGCCCCTCCTACTGAGAGACAAGCTGACAGAGATGAGGGGGACCTGGGTCACGGAGAGACCACAGTATGTCTAAGGGACTGCGCTCTCCCTTTACCCTTTACACTTCTGACTTTAAGTACAACTCTGAGTCATGCCACATGCAGAAGTTCTCAGATGACACTGCGATTGTGGGGTGTATTAGGGGTGGACAGGAGCACGAGTACAGGAGCCTGGTGGAGGACTTTGTGATGTGGTGCAGGTTGAACCATCTGCAGCTGAACACTTCCATGACCAAAGACATGGTGGTGGACTTCCCGAGGACCCCATCTGTCTCTATTGGATACTTACACTCTTACTTACACTCTTCAGCCAGCTCTATTTCCTGAGGAGGCTGGGGTCCTTCAACATCTGTAGGAAACTACTGCTGATGTTTTACCAGTCAGTTGTCACCAGCATTCTCTTTTATGCTGTGGTGTGCTGGTGAGGCAGCATTAAGAAGAGGGACGCTCTGCGGCTGGACAGGCTGGTGAGGAGAGCTAGCTCTGTGGTTGGCATGGAGCTGGATTCCCTTATGTCAGTGGCAGAGAGAAGGACCCTAAACAAACTGTTGTCCATCATGAACAATGCCCGCCACCCTCTGCACAGCACATTCACCAGGCAGAGGAGTAGGTTCAGTGACAGACTGCTGTCTCAGTCCTGCTCAATGGACAGACTGATCAAGTCTTTTGTCCCCGAGGCCATACGGCTATTCAACTCCTCCCAGTGATGACGGGCAAGAAGTGAAACTGAATGCTCAACTTCATTCTGTTATCAGGCTTCTGGACTGTCAGCTTTGGGCTATGTTAGCCTTATGCACAATTTGCAGAGTATTTGTTTATATATTTATCTTTAACTGTATTTTATGTATATTATCTGCTGTATCATTATTCTTGCACTGTTTTTAGTTTTTAATCATCTTACATTGGCAGTAACTGCACTGTAATTCACCTCACATTTGCATCTATTCCATTTAGCACCTACTATATATCAGTTACCCCTTTTCCACCGGAGCAGTTCCAGGGCCGGTTCGGAACCGGTGCCTAATCTGGAACCAGTTCTTCCTTTTTCGACCGCCTAAGAACTGGCTCTCGGCCAGGAAAACTGGTTCCACAGCGGCACCAACTCTTTGCTGGTCTAGAACCAAGAACTGCTTACGTCACGGGCTGGGGGCGGGATTATCGTGACCAATAAGACCAACCAAAACTTTGAGGCCGCCATTTCTAAAAAACCAGCAAGAATAGAAGAGAAGAAGCGAAGAAAAGAGAACAATGGACGCTAAACTCAAACAGCAGTGGTCCGTGGAGATTAACTGTCTCCTTGCACTGTGGTCTTCCACAGAAATTCAAAACAAACTCGAGGGAGCAACGAGGACAAAGCTGGTGTTCGTTGAGCTCCAGCGGGATACGACCGCAACATAGAACAAATAAACAACAAACTGAAAAAGCTAAAAAAGGAGTACAGGGACCAGAAAAGGGAGCTGGGGAGAAGCGGCGCTGGTCGGCCAAGGAAAAGTCCACATTTTGACCTGCTCGACTCGGTCCTCGGCGACAGACCGGCATGCCAGCTGACCGGGGCCCTGAACTCCGCAACAGCGATGCTCGAGTGTATGGTGGATGATACCATACAAAGTTCTGCGGATCCTAAGTTTTATTTTTTATGTTTCGCCTTACTGACAATGAAGTAGGCAATGTCTAGCAGTTTTACGAGCTAATATTACAAATGTCTCACATCAGTATACATTGGTAACGCCAGAAACGCTGGGCTTGCTTGGGTAACGTTAGCAACAGCTAGCTAGCTACCCGTGGTAACAATAGATAAAGTTAGCATGCTACTTCCAACGTCAGTTAGCCTTTTCCTTAACAAAGCTCTAACATTGTATAAAGTGTGTTACAAGAGTTTGTGTTCTGAAGCACTGATTTCTTGTTTGTGTTGTTGTTGTTTAAAGAGCTGTCTGCCATCGAAGACGTTGATGATGCCGACCAAGGGCTTCCGCCGCCACGGCAATGCAGCTCCCCCGCACCATCCACCGCGTCATCATCGTCAACCAGACGAGGTAAGATTTATTGTTAACACATGAAAGTCTACCTGACACAGAATAGAGCCTTAATACATATAACACATACACAACATGGACCGTGTAAACGGCAAATACAAGTCCAACGTGTAATATGATATGTTACATGTATATGTAATATGAGTGACGGAACCTACTTTTGTCTTAATTAATATAGAGATGTAATGTAAAAGTATGATATCTATCAGTTCTACAGTGTGCTGTGGTATAGTATAAGTATGTTGTACAGAAATATAACAGTAGTATATACTCGCAATAGACAATATTTGAGACAATTGTTGTTTTGTACACAGGAAGCGCGACGACAGCCAGGAGCTGCTGCATTATCTGGAGAGGGCAGACGAGAGGTTCTTGCAGCACAGCAAGGACATGAACGACGCCTTACTCCAGAAGATGGAAGCAGACACCAGCGCTTTGCTTGGGCTAATGGGACGCATGGTCTCATTAATGGAGGGCCAAGCCAAGAAATAAAACAAAAGACTCTCTTTTTATTTTTTTAATGTAATTTTTTAATTTGTGCTTGTAAATTTTTTCACGTTTTGTATTTATCTGTAAGAATAAACACTCTGTAAACAGACATGTCTGATTCAGAATGCTTAATGAACAGAAAAACGTCACACAAAAACACATTCACTCATTCCCCCTGTTAAAGTAAGAACTGTTGTGGGCTGAAATCCGGAACAATTGTGTCCCACCAGTGATGAGATCGTGTGTAAGCCCCAACAACAGGTGACCTCCGCCTTGCCATCAGCCGCAGGATTACCTGTAAAGGTAGAAATTGGTGTGTCAGTTGTTTATTAAATTTGTTTAATTGCAATGTGACCGATGTGTAGTCAATGCTAGGTAGCTAGCGTGTTAGCTTACAACAAAGGCTAACAATAACACCTTACGTTCAGAATAAAAATGTGTTAGATAATTACCTTTCTTCTTGAATGTAATCGCCGCATATAGCAATCACGCCGAGCAGCAACAACGCATCGGAACAGTCTTTTCTGGATGCCAATGTAGATTTTCAAAGCCAGGAACAACACCTGAAGAGGTACGGCGCCCGCCATTGTTGTTGTCTTCTGCCCGAAGTTGGCGCTAGTGTTGCTGGGAAACCGAAGACGTACAGAGTGACGTAATGACGTGGCTCTCTAACCCGTAAAGCTGGTGGGAACGCAAACGAGTTCTTGGTAGGTTTGCAAGTTGAACCAATTGCGAACCGGCACTAGCACCAGCCCAGAACTAGCACTAGGTTCACTTCAGTGGAAAAGGGGTAAGTGAGAGCTCTCTGTAGTAGTTCTGGTGGTTAGACTTCACACCTGTGTTTTTGTGTTCTTATTCTTATATTCTTGTGTGTATGGTGATTTTGTATTTAAGCTACTGGATGCCTAAATCAATAAACTACCTAATCTAATGTCCATGTATGTCTCACAGATATATGCTTATAGATGTGATGAACATATGTCACCATATATACTCATATCATACACTTCATCAGACTGCATCCAGAAGACGTCAAAATTGTTTGATTAAACACATGGTTTTTTCAATAACAAAAAGAACCGATAAGAGTAACGTTAAAGTACAGGATCGATAAGCAGTATCGATATCTTTAATATTAGAAATAGGTCTACACATTTTATTAGACCGTATATGGAACATGTGACTATAAAACTACTTCCGTGCCTGCCTGAACTACTGCAAGTCTCAATTAATCCCTTACCCCCCTAACTACTCAACCCTCTGCTTACCTGGTCGAGCACTGTTCCCTTCCAGACCACATGTCCTCCACCTCCTTCCTTCCAGATGTGTTGGATCCTGCAGCCGACGATGTTGCGTCGTGGCTGCGACAGAACTTTGGTGGTAGGACCCAGACTGCTCTTATGTTTCCTTCCAGGAAACATGAAACAACACAGTCAACATTGTCTGCTTTGAGATTGTGTTAACTGTTTGTACTTTGAGTTGCTGTTATTAATTCCCTAATGTGGGAACAGAAACATTATCTCATTATGATCTCATGTTCCCTTCTACAGGACATTTGAGTCCAATTATTTAGGCCATAACAAAAATAAATGAGCTACAAAACATTAACTTACTTATGAGGATTCTTTTTCTTCATCATATTTGCAGAAACACCTGCATGCCCTGAGGAGAAAAATAAATCACAGCACATTCATCATTCAAACACTGTACAAATTACAACTTCCTGCTAAGATAAAATGGTGGTGGTTTTGTGTATTCCAGCCCATTTACTACAGATCCTTCATTTTCAGAAGCATTTGAATAAAAGGGAAAATCTCCTGGTCACATATGACCTCAAATGCCAACCTCCAGAGACAAGACTGAAGACTTGCTACTAATAGATTATCCATCACAGTCAATGTTTAGTCAACATTGTCTTTCTGTCAAGTTATTTTCATGCAGTAATAAAGTTGTGAGCAGAGACTGTAATGAAAACTCTCCTTGGATGTGTGTCATTTTTGAGTCAGCTCCTAAAATACATTGCATTGACAAGCTCTGTTCTATGAAAATCAACCCAAAAGACAAACATTCTTCAGACATGGACATGGTGAAAAGGATCATGTGAATTTGGTCATTTGCTGCATTGAAAATGTGGCTGTTTAGCAGACGATTCTCAAATTTCATCTTTCATTTTCCTCTCATTCCTCTCAGTTTGCATCACCACGTGATGATAATCCATCTTTTACAACAAAATAAAAGCTGACTAAACACGGACTGTGATGAATTATCTCTATGCAGCAAGCTTCAAATCTCTGCAAGTCGATTTTCATATGAATGAACTGAATCCAATGGAAATCAATCAGAAAACAAGTACTACCACCATGGAGTGTCTGCAAGTTAAATGTTAATAGCTGTGTATGTCCTGGCAGTGAGGATGACCTCTGACCTGCATCAGCTGTCTCTCTGTGTTCCGGAGTGCTCTTCATTCATCTGGAGGCTGGGAGGCAGCCAGGCAGCCCAGCCACACAGCTACAATACAAACCTGTCCAGGGCTTAAACAACAGGAGGAGAAAACAGGAGGAGAAAAACAGAGAACACATTATCTCCTGTGAGAAATAACAAAATGACTACTAGCCGCAAAAAACAGCTGAAATCTGCCCATGGATCCTATCTTACTGGGATGAAATCACATCATTTATGACCTTTACTGGCATCTACTGGTGACAAGCAGGAATTACAACAACATCAACAGACCTCATCTAGTGTAACAAACTGCTGACAGAGAGCATCATTTTGTGTCATGTTGACTATGAATCATTACTAACTGGTCACAAATATTCAGCTTGATGTTAAATATCAGGATTTCTTGATGAGGATATTAATTTGTCTGAAGCTGCATGCTGGAACGCTGCATTACCATCTTCTTATTAGCTTAGCACAAAGACTTCCAGTCAATCAGTGTCTATCTGCTCTTTCATCTAAACTTATAGACAAATTAGTAAAAGTAAAAGATAAATGCAGGTTTAACAGTATTTACCCAGTCTCCAGTATTCAGGAGTGTTGATGAGATGTTTAGCAGTTTTCTGTGTTTTCAGGATTCAGGCTGCTCATCTGCAGAACAAAAACAATCCAAACAAAAAATACAAGTTATACATATAGTATGTACATATACATATATACATGTACATATAAAGTTGACACCAAAGTCTTGCCCTGAATTTACTGAAGATAAAATGTTAGTATTTTAAAACTAATCTAAAAAGGTGACTGAGTAGACTGTACTGTGTATCTCAAGGTGAAAAATGAAAAAGCAAAACAAAATGTGGATTGGTGGGGAACAATCAGAGCAGTGTAAGTTCAGCCCACAATGGATCAGCCTCCAAAAGGTTTCATGTCCTGAACATGAGACTTCAATTATTGATCAGTGGAGCCTGTGAGGGAGGCCTGCAGTGTATTATTTATCTGCAGGCAGGGTGTTATGTAACACATCTGACACTCTAACTGCTCAGTGTCCCCTTCACAGTCCACTCTGCTCAAGACCTTTCACCAAAAAAATCTTCCAACCACAGTTACTAGTGTAAAGGAAAACAGAAAATTACAAATTAACAGTCATCAACAACAGTGAAAATAAGAACAAAACACCTGACTTGACTGAACTCGTATACAGCCAAATTTGACACGCAAACCTGAAGCTTCAGTATATTTTTGCTTTATTCCTTTCCTGGTGACTGTTAATTCAACAGGCTAACGCAACAAAATGGCTAGCAACGCATGGACACAGATGGTACAGTCAGATATATGTAATGTAATAAATTACATTTGAAAATAAGAACTTAATCTGACATTTTACACAACAAAATTGCCACCAGAAACCTGATTCTTTGTTGAGCCATCAGGTTCAGGTCAGGTAGCAAAACTCTAAACCCAAAAGATATAAGCTCATCGGTCATACAGACCACTAAAAAGTATATTTGTCTTTGTCTTCCTGCAACAACTCAACCTCTCACGAGATTTCAGAGCGAGACTTTTCCTTGAGCGAGACTTTGTTTCTGGTTAAACAAAAAGGATCTTACTCTTTAACAAAACGGTCTGTCTCTGTAGGGATCCTTTCCATAATGTTGTCAGACACTTCGAATAACAGTCAGTGGCAAAAACAAGCACTTTTTGTGCACGTACTTTTTACGGGCGCAATTGCCCGCAAGGATTACGTTGCAGTCATTGCAGCCCATTTGCAGATGCCAAAGGAGGTGATCTACTGGGTTGAAAATTTTCAACTCGGGAAATAAATTCGCATGACGCTGTGTTGCAAAAAGCAATCGGTGTTGAGATTCTCCTGACGTGCCTGATGTCACTAACGTTTGGATGTTGAGTCAGAAATGGAGGACAAATTTATTGTAGCGGTATGTGGGCACCGAGAGCTCTATGAGACAAGCAGTTATGCGTACAGAGATCGGACAAAAAAGGAGCTTCCTTTTAACTTGTGGAGCACTTTTGCAATGCTCAGACTTACGGTCATACCAGGGATTCTTTTTCTCATTAGGCTTACTAAAGTCAGGCATTCGCGCTATGTCATCTCTGCTCGTGGTCCGCGTAACAGGAGCTATGGGATACAACTGAAAACATTCAGGCTGTTCTGAAATAGAAGGTGAGGATGTAAGAACAGGTGGTGGGGGAACACTGGCCCAGACGCAACTACCAGCCAGACAGTTTCCTAGAATGACAGCTATACCTTTAATCGGCAGTGCGGGGCGCACACCCATCATAACCTCACCCTTCACCAAATCACACTCTAGCATCAACGTATTTAGTGGAACTGGAAATACCTCCATACCCATATCAAGGGCCGGGATAACATCACCAGTCTTACGCTCCTTAGAGAACGGCAGAACAGAGGCCAAAAGAAATTAATCCAAGGGACCAGTATCCCTCAAGATCTTAACCGGCACTCTTACAGAACTCCCTATTAATGACAGGAAGCCATCTGACACATACAGTTGGTAATCTGAAAGCTTAGCCTGGCTTTCATATCTACCTGGCCACAAGACAGAGCAGAACCTGGCACAGTTCAGAGAGACGGCCAGCGCGGCAGATTTAACATGCACATCCCCACTACGCTTGCTCATTGCTTATATAGCATTCAGCTTTCCAGTGCCCCTTTCCTTACAATACATACACACTTCAGCATCAGACTGTCCTCCCAAAAGCCGTTCTGACCTACCAGCCTAGTCATCAGACCACTTCCCCGACTGCACCTTAACACCAGCATCACAAGTACAGGACTCAAACTCAGTCTTGTGCATCAGGACATACTCGTCTGTAGTTTTGACTTTACGCTCATTTATATAGGTAGTAACATTGCTGGACAGTGGCTGTCCATTTGTGGTTTTTAATTGCTTTGGGTAAAGTGAAACAGCTAGTTACTTAACTTGCCAGCTGTTAAACGTAGGCCTACTGTCAGTCAGTTCTTTTTTATTGCTTTTTGTGTCAGCCAGCTCATAATCCCTGCCTCAGAACTGTAAGTAACGTTAGCGACAATAAACCATGCTCACATAACATTAGCCAACATTGTCACGACCCGGCTCTGAGGCTGCAACAAAAACAGGAGACACATGGGTATACTAAACAACAAAGTAATTTATTAACAACAAAATAATCAAAACAAATAAGTGAGAGGAATCTGTAAAGTCAGTAGTGTAGGGAGTGAATGAGTGAAAATGTGCTGTATGGATGTTATGCTGTGAAAACAAAGAAAAGGTAACAAACGCAAGCAACGCAGAGGTGTGTGGTGAGAGGAGATCTGCAAAGGACTGGCTGCTGCTCTGGCTATATGCATGGGGCACACCGGGCCCAGGTGTGTCCAATGCTGCTGATTAACCTGCCAATTGGTCTGCAGCCCCAAGGCCTGTACTACAAAGCAATTTCAGCGTACCCAGGATATCTTTTCCTTATCTGGCTTCACTAAGCCTAACAACTGCGATCACGCTAAGCGGTCACATTATGGTGGTTATCAGCTCGGTAAGTCAACCCAGGGTTTCCTAATCTAGCCATGAGCGTGTTAACATGAAAGGGGTGGGGTTTGCAGCATATAACCAATCGCAAACATGACAAGTCTACTGGCAGCAGAGTTACACACTTCACCAACAAAGAGCAACATGCAACATGGGGAGGTTGACAATTGTTCAACTATATACAGTATAGTGGCAACATGAAGAAATAACTGCCCAATCAGAGCTGAGTACGTATTTTACGGGCACAATGCTAAACATGCCTTCAAGCTTCAAACTCGAGGTGCAATTGTGAGAAAAGAGACAGCCTGCTACTTTTGAATATGTACTGTGAACACAATGTAAGGGGTGTACAGTGTGGCAGGCGTTTTTGTATTTTGTTAGCCAGGCATAAAACCACAAGCAGTTTTTGAACAGACAGGCAGACAAGTGCTCCGCGAGTAAACACTAGGCACTCTATGCGTGGTAACCACCTTCTGTTGACTACTGTATCCCTGCCGGTAGCCTACTGTATTTTCTTAGGCTATAGCAACATATTAAAATAAGCTATATCTTCTAGAAAATATTGCAAGAAAGCGTCTATAACTAAATAACAGCTTAAGTTAAAACTATACGTGACATTACCTGATTCATCCAGTCTTGCACCGATGTTCTGCCACGTGAAAGCCCTCCCGTTTATGTCCCGATAACAGTTAGAAAAGGGTGCTCTGATTGATTGGTCTCTATAAAAGACCAATCAGAAGAGCCGATCAGATGACGAAAAACACACAAGACAATTTCTCTACGCACCGTTAAAATGGCTGCTTAAATGGCTTCACTGGTCTGGCAGTTCTATCCATGGATGTATAAAGAGAACTGGATACATCGTCGGAGGTGGGGCCCCGTTCATTCCTATGAAAGTTGCTCAGTGATGCATGAAGCCAAAAAAGTTCGACTTCTGGGTATAAAATTACTCTGATCTTCCGCATAGCCCATAGAGCAAGCACACTAGCATTTCCTTTAACCCCGCCTCCCAACTGCTTGGTCTCGGGCTCGCTCACATGACCAACAGTGACAATGCCTTGGAAATATGGGACTTTTTTCCTATCTTTAATCAAGAGCGTGGTCTTTCAGTTTGAGAGCATGATTTATTGATTTCATGTTCAGATTTTGTCATACTCTCCCTGAAAACCCTGCTCTCACACCCATATGGGACGCTGTAAGAAGTAATGCGAACGCACCCGCAACGAGGCAGCGATGATTTCATTGGTTAACACTACAGCTGGCATTCTATTGGTTGGGGAATTTTGACAGGGTTGTTGCACAAAAAATCTGAGAGAAGAGCAGAAATCTGAGAGCAGACATTTCATGAGCGCACAGAAGCAGGCTGAGTGCGAGGAGAAGGTCTAAAGCTGGAGCGCAGGAAATCTGTGTGTAAACAGTATACCTGAGTGCAAGCATATAGTTTGAGCAGAAGCAGAGCAAATCCAAGCACAAGCAGGGGCTATTTAAGTGAGAGAACAGGGTTTTGAGGGAGAGTATTACAAAATCTGAACATGAAATCAATAAATCATGCTCTCAAACTGAAAGACCACAGTCCTTGCAGCAGACGGGCGTGTGTGTGAGACAACCACGACTGCGACAGTTGTGCCCACTTGTCACTCTGCCTGTGCCCACTTGTTGCTCCGCCTGTCAGATTGCCCACACCTTCCTACCTGCCCGCTCGCCTCTCATTGAAAATGAATAGTAGTCATCACACTATTGTTGATATAGTTGGGCAATTTTAATACAAAGTGGTAACCACTTCATGTGAATGCATGAAAGGGCCAGATCTTTCAAATGAAAGTAACTAGTAATTATTACATTTTGAAAGTAACTTGCCTAACATTGTACCCTAATGTAACTGTCTTTGGCTAGCAACAACGCTACACTGCAGCAGAACGGAGAGGAGGAGGAGGAGGAGACGTGCTGAGGTAAACGTATTGTTTCATTTCTGGTTGCCGGTGCTTCTGTGTTACTGGTAGCAAATTTTGCTGCTCTAGCTAAACCCAGTTAATTTTGTTATTTTCTTCACTATAGCGGCTAATTACCCGCTATACATTTGAGTGTACACTAGTTCTGTTTAAGCACTCATAGCTCTCTCTTGTTAGCGACTTTCCACTAATCCCACAATTGTTTAAACACTATTTAATTGCTTGCTACTGTAGTTTAGCTTTTAGCTCAGTTAGCAATGGCTTCTCTCTCCCTCCCACTCCTTCTCTCTCTTGCTTGGTGTGTCAAATGTCTAGTTATTCCTCTGCCTCCTTTAGCGATAATGGTATGTGTAACAAATGTACTTTATTCACCGTGTTGGAGACGAGGCTCAGCGAGTTAGAATTGCAGCTCCGCACCACGGAAAGTCAGTCAGCTGTAGTTAGCCAGCCCCTAGCCAGTGCGAGCCAACCAAAGGTAGCTTCTGCTAGCCGTCTCCCAGCAACTCCCGAGCAGCCGAAAAGCCAGGGAGGCATCTAAAGCTGTTCTAGTAAATATCAGATCATAATATTGATTTATTTTGTCTTACTGAAACCTGGCTGTCATGATGAATATGTTAGCCTAAATGAATCCACTCCCCCCAGTCACATTAATACTCACATTCCTCAAGGCACAGGCCGAGGAGGTGGAGTTGCAGCTATCTTCGACTCAAGTCTATTAATCAAACCTAAACCTAAACTGAATTATAACTCATTCGAAAGCTTTGTTCTTAGTCTTTCACACCCAACATGATAAACACTACAGCCAATTCTATTTGTTATATTGTACCGAGCTCCTGGACTGTATTCTGAATTTTTATCTGAATTCTCAGAGTACTTATCAGGTTTAGTCCTTAAAACGGAATTATTGTAGGTGATTTTAATATTCATGTGGATGTAGAAAATGATAGCCTTAGTGCTGCGTTTACCTCATTATTAGATTCGATTGGCTTCTGTCAGAGTGTACATAAACCCACTCACTGTTTTAACCACACCCTCGACCTTGTTCAATTTCAATGCCACAGACAAGAACATCTAATAGTCTTTCCACAGAATTCTTTTTTATCAGACCATTATTTAATAACTTTTGAATTCCTATTACTGGACTACACACCATTAGGCAAACATTCCTACACTAGATGTCTATCTGATAGTGCTGTAGCTAAATTTAATGAAGTGATTACATCAGCATTTAATTCAATGCCTTATCTTAATATAACAGATGACTCCTATGCTAACTTTAGTCCCTCCCAAATCTTGTTGATAGTGCTGCAGGCACACTGCGAATGACACTCGAATCTATTGCCCCTCTAAAAAAGAAGATAATAAAACAGAGGAGGTTAGCTCCATGGTATAACCCGCAAACCTACAAATTAAAGCAAACATCGTGAAAACTTGAAAGGAAATGGCGTTCCACCAATCTGGAAGAATCACGTTTAGCAAGGCAAGATAGTCAATTTATAAGAAGGCCCTCCGTAATGCTAGAGCAGCCTACTACTCATCATTAATAGAGGAAAATAAGAACAACCCCAGGTTTCTGTTCAGCACTGTAATCAGACTAACAGAGGCACAGCTCTGTTGAGCCATGTATTCCTATAGATCTCGGTAGTAATAAGATAAGATAAGCCTTTAATTGTCCCACAGCGGGGAAATTTTCAAACCTGAAATATATATATATATATATATATATATATATATATATATATCATAATGACTTCATGAGCTTCTTTAATGATAAAATTCTAACTATAAGAGACAAAATTCAGCACCTTCTGCCCTCAGCCGGTACTGACTTATCTTCAAACACAGGAATCTTCAATGATTTCTTCATCTAAGCCATCAACGTGTCTCTTAGACCCCGTCCCAACTAGGCTGCTTAAAGAAGTTTTACCCTTAGTTAGCACTTGTTTACTAGATATGATCAATCTGTCCTTATTAAAAGGCTATGTGCCACAGTCCTTTAAAGTAGCTGCAATTAAGCCTCTTCTTAAAAAGCCCACTCTTGATCCAGGGGTTTTGTCAAATTATAGACCTATATCTAACCCTCCCCTTCTCTCTAAGATCCTTGAGAAAGCAGTCGCCAATCAGTTGTGTGACTTTCTACACAACAATAAGCTATTTGAGGATTTTCAGTCAGGATTTAGAGTGCATCATAGCACAGAGACAGCACTGATAGTTACAAATGACATTCTAATTGCATCAGACAAAGGACTTATCTCTGTACTTGTCTTGTTAGATCTTAGTGCCGCATTCGATACCATTGACCATCACATTCTATTACAGAGACTAGAACATTTAATTGGCATTAAATGCACCGCACTAAGCTGGTTTAAATCCTATTTATCAGATCGATATCAGTTCGTACATGTTAACGATGAATCCTATGCATGCCAAAGTTAGTCACGGAGTTCCACAAGGTTCTGTGCTTGGACCAATTCTATTCACCTTACATATGCTTCCTTTAGGCAATATTATTAGGAAGGGCTCCATAAATTTTCATTGTTATGCAGATGATACCCAATTATATTTATCGATCAAGACAGATGAAACCAATCAATTAGCTAAACGTCAAGCATGCATTAAGGACATAAAAACCTGGATGACCTGCAATTTTCTGAAGTTATTGTACTTGGCCCCGAACACCTTCGAAACACATTATCTAAAGATATAGTTTCTCTAGGTGGCATTGCCCCGGGCTCCAGTGTCAGCGCAAGGAATCTTGGAGTTATCTTTGATCAGGATATGTCCTTTAACTCCCACATAAAACAAACTTCATGGACTGCCTTTTTTCACTTAAGTAACATTGCAAAAATCAGGCACATCCTGTCTGAAAGCTTATAATAGGGCTGACTAAGGTGAACCCTGAGCCACCCCTTAGATATGCTGCTATAGGCCTAGACTGCCGGGAGACTTCCTATGATGCACTGAGCTCCTCTCTCCTCCTCTCCCTCTGCACCTGTACGCACTCTTATCCCATTAATGCTTGTTACTAACTCGACTTCTTCCCTTTCCTGTAATGGTTTCCTGTAATCTCTCCCTCTCTCTCTCTCTCTCTCTCTCTCGTATTGCAGGTATTTCTGCCTCCAAAGCTGTACAGTCTGGATCTTCCGCTTTCTGGGCATTCACATAGAGGATGACCTGACCTGGAGCATCAACACCACTGCCATCATCAAGAAGGCACAGCAGAGGCTGCATTTCCTGAGAGTACTCAGGAGGAACCACCTCACACAAAATCTGCTGGTGTCCTTTTATTGTTGCTCCATAGAGAGCATCTTGACCTACTGCATCTGTATGTGGTTCTCCAGCTGCACAGCTGCAGACAGGAAAGCGCTCCAGCGGGTCATCACCACAGCCCAAAAGATTATCGGCTGCCCTCTCCCTTCCCTGGAAGATCTGCACAGTTCCCGCTGTCTCAGGAAAGCACAAAATATTCTCATGGACCCATCTCACCCAGGACATCCAATCTTTGAACTGCTGCCCTCAGGCAGACGTTTCAGGTCATTAAAAGCACGGACTAACAGGCTGAAGAACAGTTTTTCTGCCAGAGCCATAACTACACTAAACAAATCTGAACATTTTCTTGTAAAATAATTCACGATGCAATATCAAGGGATTGTGCAATATCTGCAGAATGTTAATGTTTTGTGTGTGGTATGTTTTATTTATTGCTTATTTAGCTGTTTTTACTTATTTATTACTTTTTAGCACCTTAAAGATTGGCATTTTAATTTCGTTGTACCTGTACAATGACAAAGACATTCTATTCTATTCTATCTATGGTTGCAGGCCACCTGCTGCCCCTGTGTTCCTGCTTAACAGCTGCTGCTATTATTAGGGCCCTAGCACGAAGTCGTAACTGAAGGAATTATTAGGGCCCTACCACGAAGTCGTAACTGAAGGAATTATTAGGGCCCGAGCACGAAGTTGTACAAGTTCGTAACTGAGGGAACTATTACAGCCCGAGCATATGTATCATGTTCAGACTCTTAGAGCCCTACCCTAAACCCAACAGGAAGTCAGTTATTTTTAATAAACATTGAATTTTTAGTACATTTTATGCCATTTGAGAGCTCCGTGCTTTGATCGGATCAACTTCAAATTTGGTCAGTACAATCTAAAGACCTTTGTGACTAAAAGTTATAAAAGGTTTTGTATTAAAGTTGAACGGCGTGCCCGTGGGCTGGCGTGGAATTTCCGTGTTTTGGCATCAAACAGGAAGTGGTTTTTAACTGGACTGTACAGGCCCCAAACTTACCATGTTTCATGACCCCCCCCCGAAGGCATCTATATGCTAATTTTCAGTCACAGTCATAGTGACAGCAGGAAATGACACGCCTTATAGTCTGACATGCTACTCCTAGTGAACAAATTTTCAAAATCAAAGTCCCCCCCTTAAAATTTGATGTAAATTTATGAAATTGGGGTGGCACATGAGTCATGTCTAGACTTTTAAAAAAGCCTCTTGGAGCCATACCCTATAACGCACAGGAAGTCAGTTATGTTGAAAGCAATATCAGTTTTTAGTGAAATTTTTGCCATTTCCAGGCCTCGTACTTTGATTAAATCCTCCTAGAAAATTCATCAGATCCTCTTCAAATTTGGGCTGTTTAATCTAAAGACCTTCACCATGAAAAGTTGCTGAAAGCTTGAGTTTTTGTTGAACAGCGTGCCCGTGACGTGGTGTTGAACTTTGATGTCCCACCGTGAAACAGGACGTTCTTGTAACTTGAGTGTAAACGATCCAATATGCTCCATATTTCTCATGCTGGATAATATTACAGGTCTGAGGACATCTATATGACAATATTCAGTCATAGTCATAGCGCTACCTACTGGAAACAAGAAGTAAGCCTTGTGAGACAATCATTATTTGATTTACATGACACAGCAGCAGAGGGAGGAGGACAGGAGACAGGACTGACTCTCACTGATTCTTTCTTCATTCTTTCTAAACTTCCCTCAAGAAGACTTATCAGGCAGATACATTTCACTCTGCATTGTCCAAACATATGAAAATTCAGAGCTGTGTCATCTGGTTGGTGTCCAGCAGGGCCGGAGTGGGATTCATTTTCAGCCCAGGAGTTTCATGCTTCAGACCAGCTCACTTTAGTTCACAACCCATTATGCTGGAGATATACAGTTATAGCTTTACTTTATTAATCTGCTACAGTGCATAATTCTTTACGACCTTATTATTCACAATGTGTATTTTTCTAGGACGTCATCATTACATTTTCAGTGCAAGTGAAGCGTAGTTTCACAACTGAAGTATTGTTTTTTTTGACAAATATGAGTCCACTGCAAAAGTGCAGACACACATTATTTATATTTATTTATTTATAAAATATGAAAGAGCAAAAAGTACAACTTACATTTCCAACCCTAAAACATTAAGTGTTGCACTATCCTCTACATCAGAATGTCTTTTTCTACAATATCAAAATCTATATTCAGTGCAAATGAGTAACCTAAAATATCCAACCCTCAAACATGAATAAATAAAAGGAAAATAAAAAGTATTGATCTGTTTTCTGCAACTTTGTTATTGACAATACAACTTCCTAAGTGCTATCTCTTGTGCTGTGGTTGTGTAAAAGATCATCTGCAGACAAAGCAGGTGGAAAAATCACTTCTTCAAACCTTACATTCACTCCACCTGAGTTCACTGTCTCCTCTGCAGCCTCTCTGCCCTGCTGCATGTGTGTGTGAAATAAATGAGCTATTTACAAAATGATTGTTTTTGCCGGCCCTCACAGCCCAACAACAAGCCTGGCCCGCCAGGAATCTTCCCGTTTCTCCTGGTAAACCTCTCTGTGCCCAGTGTCTGGTCGTGAAGCGGTGGATGCGCATGATGTGGCGTTGAAATTTCATGTGTGTTATGTATGGTGAATGATTCTGCAATTATTTTATTCTTCCACCAGATGGCAGTGTTGGTTTACTAATAGACCCCTCTGCTACAGAGCCTTGAGAGGACAGAGAAACAGACACACACACTGTCCTCTGTCCAATTAAGTATTGTTGAGAGGACTGAGAATGCAGCGCAGCCATAGATAATGTCAAAGCATGATAGAGAACTCTCAGTATAATTTATTTTCTTCTCATTCAACTGACACGCTGTGAAAAACACTTGGGCGGTGCACCAAAGTGTTATAGTGTTGGGGAAATTTATGACTAATTAAAATTAATTAAAATGACCGCATGCATTGAATACTAATGCATGCGGTCACTGGGCATCCACTACTGATCTTGGACGTGCTGACGTGCTCAGGTGAACGTATTGTCTCATTTCCGGTTACCGGTGTTTCTGTGTTAGTGGTTGCAAAGTTCGCTGCTCCAGCTAAACCCAGTTAATTTTGATATTTTCTTTACTATAGCGGTTAATTACCCGCTATACATTTAAGGATACACTAGCTCTGTTTAAGCACTCATATCTGTCTCCTGTTAGCGACTTTCCGCTAATCCCACAGTTGTTTACACGCTAGTTAGTTGCTACTTTAGCTCAGTTAGCGATGGCGTCTCTCTCTCCTTCTCCCTCTCCTGCTCTCTCTTGCTCGGTGTGTCAGATGTTTAGTTACTCCTCTGCCTCCTTTAGCGATAATGGTACGTGTAACAAATGTAGTTTATTCACTGTGTTGGAGGCGAGGCTCAGTGAGTTAGAGTCGCGGCTCCGCACCATGGAGAGTCAGTCAGCCCCTAGCCGGTGCGAGCCGACCAGAGGCAGCTTCTGCCAGCCGTCTCCCGGCAACTCCCGAGCAGCCGGGAAGCCCGGGAGGCTGGGTGACTGTCCGAAAGAAGCATAGCCCTAAACCAAAGCCCACGGTTCACCACCGACCCGTTCACGTTTCTAACAGGTTCTCTCCACTCAGCGACACACCCGCTGAGAAACCAACTCTGATTATTGGCAGCTCCATTTTGCGAAACGTGAAATTAGCGACACCAGCGACCATAGTCAAATGCATCCCAGGGGCCAGAGCGGGCGACGTTCAATCCTATTTAAAACTGCTGGCTAAGGATAAACGTAAATATGCTAAGATTGTTATTCACGTCGGCGGTAATGACAGCCGATTGCGCCAATCGGAGGTCACGAAAATTAATGTTGAGTCGGTGTGTACATATGCAAAAACAATGTCGGACTCCGTAGTTTTCTCTGGGCCCCTGCCTAATCTTACTAGCGATGACATGTATAGCCGCATGTCATCATTCAACCGCTGGTTGTCGAGGTGGTGTCCAGGTAATGATGTGGGCTTTGTAGATAATTGGCGGACTTTCTGGAGAAGACCTGGTCTGATTAGGAGAGATGGCATTCATCCCACTTTGGATGGAGCCGCTCTCATATCTAGAAATCTGGCCGAATTTATTAGTGGCCCAAAGCCATGACAGCTCAGAGTTCAGACCATAGACTTAATACAGTCTGTGGTCCAGACCAGGAGGCAGAGTTGCAGTCCTACACGCTTCTCTGCGCTTCCATTAGAGCAGTTACCCACCCTAAACTCCACAGAGAGGTTGTCTGCCCCCAGACCACTTGAATTATTTAAATCAAAAGTAAACAGAAGAAGAGTTACACATAAAAACCTAATAAAAAGTAAAACCTCCACTGCAACAGTACAACAAAATAGGAGAATTAAATGTGGACTCTTAAACATCAGATCTCTCTCATCTAAAGCTGTTCTAGTAAACGATCTAATATCAGATCATAATATTGATTTATTTTGTCTTACTGAAACCTGGCTGTGTCAAGGTGAATATGTTAGCCTAAATGAATCCACTCCCCCCAGTCACATTAATACTCACATTCCTCGAGGCTCAGGCCGAGGAGGTGGAGTTGCAGCCATCTTCGACTCAAGCCTATTAATCAAACCTAAACCTAAATTAAATTATAACTCGTTCGAAAGCCTTGTTCTTAGCCTTTCACACCCAACCTGGAAAACACTACAGCCAATTCTATTTGTTATAGTGTACCGAGCTCCTGGACCGTATTCTGAATTTTTATCTGAATTCTCAGAGTTCTTATCAGGTTTAGTCCTTAAAACAGATAAAATAATTATTGTAGGTGATTTTAATATTCATGTGGATGTAGAAAATGATAGCCTTAGTGCTGCGTTTATCTCATTATAGATTCGATTGGCTTCTGTCAGAGTGTACATAAACCCACTCACTGTTTTAACCACACCCTCGACCTTGTTCTTGTTTATGGGATTGAAATTGAACATCTAATAGTCTTTCCACAGAATTCTTTTTTTATCAGACCATTTTCTATTAACTTTTGAATTCCTATTACTGGACTACACGCCATTAGGCAAACATTCCTACACTAGATGTCTATCTGATAGTGCTGTAGCTAAATTTAAGGAAGTGATTCCATCGGCATTAATTCAGTTCCATGTCTCAATGTAACAGATGACTCCTATGCTAACTTTAGTCCCTCCCAAATTGATCATCTTGTTGATAGTGCTGCAGGCTCACTACGAATAACACTCGACTCTATCGCCCCTCTAAAAAAGAAGATAATAAAACAGAGGAGGTTAGCTCCATGGTATAACCCGCAAACCCGCAAATTAAAACAAACATCGCGAAAACTTGAAAGGAATTGGCGTTCCACCAATCTGGAAGAATCACGTTTAGCCTGGCAAGATAGTCTTAAAATTTATAGGAAGGCCCTCCGTAATGCCAGAGCAGCTTACTACTCATCATTAATAGAGGAAAATAAGAACAACCCCAGGTTTCTGTTCAGCACTGTAGCCAGGCTGACAGAGAGTCACAGCTCTGTTGAGCCATGTATTCCTATAGACCTCAGTAGTAATGACTTCATGAGCTTCTTTAAAGATAAAATTCTAACTATTAGAGAAAATTCAGCACCTCCTGCCCTCAGTTGGTACTGACTTATCTTCAAACACAGGAACCTTAGAAACAACTGTAAAACCTGTACATTTAGACTGCTTTTCTCCCATCAACCGTAATCAACTAACTTCCATGATTTCCTCATCTAAGCCATCAACGTGTCTCTTAGACCCCGTCCCAACTAGGCTGCTTAAAGAAATTTTACCCTTAGTTAGCACTTATGTACTAGATATGATCAATCTGTCCTTATTAAAAGGCTATGTGCCACAGTCCTTTAAAGTAGCTGTAATTAAGCCTCTTCTTAAAAAGCCCACTCTTGATCCAGGGATTTTGTCAAATTATAGACCTATATCTAACCCTCCTTTTCTCTCTAAGGTCCTTGAGAAAGCAGTCGCCAATCAGTTGTGTGACTTTCTACACAACAACAAGCTGTTTGAGGATTTTCAGTCAGGATTTAGAGTGCATCATAGCACAGAGACAGCACTGGTGAAAGTTACAAATGACCTTCTAATTGCATCAGACAAAGGACTTGTCTCTGTACTTGTCTTACTAGATCTTAGTGCTGCATTCGATACCATTGACCATCACATTCTATTACAGAGACTAGAACATTTAATTGGCATTAAAGGTACTGCACTAAGCTGGTTTAAATCCTATTTATCAGATCGATATCAGTTTGTACACGTTAATGATGAATCCTCTATGCACGCCAAAGTTAGTCACGGAGTTCCACAAGGTTCTGTGCTTGGACCAATTCTATTTACCTTGTATATGCTTCCTTTAGGCAATATTATTAGGAAGCACTCCATAAATTTTCATTGTTATGCAGATGATACCCAATTGTATTTATCGATCAAGCCAGATGAAACCAATCATTTAGCTAAACTTCAGGCATGCCTTAAGGACATAAAAACCTGGATGAGCTGCAATTTTCTGATGTTAAACTCAGACAAAACCGAAGTTATTGTACTTGGCCCCGAACACCTTCGAAACACATTATCTAAAGATATAGTTTCTCTAGATGGCATTGCCCTGGCCTCCAGCGAAACCGTAAGGAATCTTGGAGTTATCTTTGATCAGGATATGTCCTTTAACTCCCACATTAAACAAACTTCAAGAACTGCCTTTTTTCACTTACGTAACATTGCAAAAATCAGGCACATCCTATCTCAAAAAGATGCAGAAAAACTAGTCCATGCATTTGTTACGTCTAGGCTGGACTATTGCAACTCTATTATCAGGCTGCCCCAATAAATCCCTTAAGACTCTCCAGCTGATTCAGAATGCTGCGGCACGTTTACTGACAAGAACCAGAAAAAGAGAACATATTTCTCCAATATTAGCTTCTCTACACTGGCTCCCTGTAAAATCCAGGATAGAATTTTAAATCCTTCTCCTCACCTTCAAAGCCCTAAATGGTCAGGCACCATCATATCTTAAAGAGCTCATAGTACCCTATTACCCCACTAGAGCACTGCGCTCCCAGAATGCAGGGTTCCTTGTGGTTCCTAGAGTCTCTAAAAGTAGAATGGGAGCCAGAGCCTTCAGCTATCAAGCTCCTCTCCTGTGGAACCAGATCCTAGTTTGTGTACGGGAGGCGGACAAGCTCCTCACATTTAAGAGTAGGCTTAAGACTTTCCTCTTTGATAAAGCTTATAGTAGGGCTGACTCAGGTGACCCCTGAGCCCCCCCTTAGTTATGCTGCTATAGGCCTAGACTGCCGGGGGACTTCCTAAGATGCACTGAGCTCCTTTCTCCTCCTCTTCCTCTCCATCTGTACGCCCTCATATCCCATCAATGCTTGTTATTAATTCAACTTCTTCCCGTAGTTGTGTGCTTTCTCTCCTCTCTCTCTCTCCCTCCACTTCTGTTGCTTTCTGCAGGTGTTTCTGCCTCTGGAGCTGTGGAGGTCTGGGTCTGTGGTTGCTGCTGCCTGCTGCCCCCGTGCTCCTGCTCTGCACCCGCTGATGCTATTGCTGTTGTTGCTGTTGTTATTAGTATTACTATTATAATGTTGCTCTTAGTGTTGTTTCCGTTGGTGTTAACATCAATGCCATTACCATATCTATGCTGTATTGAGCTGCTGTGTGTTCTCTTTCCTCCTGCTCTCTCTCTCCCACTCCCCTCTTCCCCCTTCAACCCAACCGGTCGAGGCAGATGACCGCCCACCCAGAGCCTGGTTCTGCTCGAGGTTTCTACCTGTTAAAAGGGAGTTTTTCCTTGCCACTGTCACATAGTGCTTGCTCATGGTGGGAACTGTTGGGTCTCTGTAAATATAAAGAGTCGGTCTAGACTTGCTCTATTCGAAAAAGTGCCCTGAGATAACTTTGTTATGATATGGCGCTATATAAATAAAACTGAATTGAATTGAATCGGACCAGAAAGTGCTGGAGGACCTCGCCAGGAAGAGGGAAACCGGGGCCCCCCCCGGAGCCAGACCCGGGAGGGGAGCTAGACGGCGAGCGTCTAGTGGCCGGGCCTTGACCCTTGTGGGCCCACCACCTGCAGGTATAGGCATCGGGGTTGGGTGCGTTGCAAGCTGGGCGGCAGGCGAAGGCGGGGACCTGGACGTGCCGACCCTCTGTGTCACAGACTGGCTTTAGGTATGTGGAATTTCACCTCTCTGATAGGGAAAGAGCCGAAGCTGGTGCGGGAGGTGGAGCGGTACCAGTTAGATATAGTTGGGCTCACCTCTACGCATAGCTCTGGATCCGGACCCAAACTCCTGGAGAGGGGCTGGACTCTCTTCTTTTCTGGAGTTGCCCAGGACCAGAGGCGCCAAACAGCAGTTCGGAGTACTCGGCCTTCTTGGAGTTGCTGGGTGGTGTCCTGGAAGGGATACCACCTGGAGACTCCATAGTTCTGCTGGGGGACTTCAACGCCCATGTGGACAATGATGGTGAAACCTGGAGGGGGGTAATTGGCAGGAATGGCCTCCCCAATCGAAACCTGAGCAGTGCTTTGTTGTTGGACTTCTGTGCTAGCCATGGACTGGCCATAACGAACACCATGTTCGAGTGGATCATAAGTGTACTTGGTACCAGAACACCTTAGGCCGCAGGTCGATGATCGACTTTGTGGTCGTATCATCAGATCTGCGGCTGTATGTCTTGGACACTCGGGTGAAGAGAGGGGCAGAGCTGTCAACTGATCACCACCTGGTGGTGAGTTGGATAAGATGGTGGGGACGGCTGCCGGACAGACCTGGCAAACCCAAACGTGTAGTGAGGCTGAACTGGGAACGTCTGGTGGAGGCTCCTGTCCGCATGATCTTCAACTCCCACCTCCGGAAGAATTTCTTGTGCATCCTGGGGGAAGTTGGGGACATGGAATCAGAGTGGGCCATGTTCAAAGCCTCCATTGCTGAGGTGGCTGCTAGGAACTGTGGTCAGAAGGTCGTCTGTGAACCTGCTGGTGGACACTGACGGTGAAGGAAGCAGTCAAGCTGAAGGAGGCTTTTCGGGCTTGGCTAGCCCAGAGGTCTCCTGAAGCAGCAGACAGGTACCGGGAGGCCAAAAGGGCTGCGGCCTCGGTGGTCACTGAAGCAAAAACCCAGGTGTGGGAGGATTTTGGGGTGGCTATGGAGAAGGACTTTCGGTTGGCCTCAAGGAAGTTCTGGCAAACGGTTAGACAACTCAGGAATGGAAAGCAGCTTGGCCCAGACTGTGCTCAGCAGGGGAGGAGAGCTGCTGACCCGGACTGGGGATGTTGTCGAGCGGTGGAAAGAGCACTTTGAGGAACTCCTGAACCCAACTAACATGTCCTCTGTGGAGGAGGCAGAGTTTGAAGACTCAGGGGAAGACTCACCCATATCCCTGGCAGAAGTCTCCGAGGTAGTCAAAAAGCTCCTCAGTGGCAAGGCGCCAAGGTGTGGATGAGATTCGCCCTGAGATGCTGAAGGCTCTGGACATGGTCGGGCTGTCTTGGCTGACACACCTCTTCAGTGTCGCATGGAGGTCGGGGACAGTGCCTGTGGAGTGGCAGACCGGGGTGGTAGTTCCCATCTTCAAAAAGGGGGACTGGAGTGTGCGCTGCAATTACCGGGGTATCACCTCCCCGGGAAAGTTTATTCCAGGGTGCTGGAAAGGAGACTCTGACCAATTGTCGAACCTCGGATCCAGGAGGAGCAATGCGGATTCCGTCCTGGCCGTGGCACAGTGGACCAGCTCTTTACCCTTGTAGGGCTGCTGGAGGGTTTATGGGAGTTTGTCCATCCAGTCTACATGTGTTTTGTCGACTTGGAGAAGGCTTTCGACCATGTCCTGTAGGGTGTACGGCGGGAATATGGGGTACTGGGGTCGCTGCTACAAACCATCCGGTCCCTATATAATCAAAACGAGAGCTGTGTCCGCATTCTCGGCACAAAGTCAAACACGTTGTCAGTGGGTGTTGGACTCCGCCAGTGCTGCCCCTTGTCACTGATTCTGTTTGTAATATTCATGGACATTATCTCAAGGCGCAGCCGGGGGGAGGAGAGTGTCTGGTTTGGTGGCCTCAGAATTTCATCTGTTCTTTGCAGATGATGTGGTTCTGTTGGCTTCATTGGGCTGTGACCTTCAGCATGCACTAGAGCAGTTTGCAGCCGAGTGTGAAGCGGCTGGGATGAGTGTCAGCACCTCCAAGTCTGAGGCAATGGTTCTCTGCCGAAAAAGGGCGGATTGCCCCCTTTGGGTTGGAGGTGAGTTACTGCCCCAGACGAAGGAGTTCGGGGGGTCTTGTTCATGAGTGATGGTAAAATGGAGCGTGAGATGGACAGGCGGATCGGTGCAGCATCAGCAGTAATGCGGGCGTTGTACCGGACCGTGGTGGTGAAGAGGGAGCTGAGCCAGAAGGCAAAGTTTTCGATTCACCAGTCGATCTACATTCCAACCCTCACCTATGGTCATGAGCTTTGGGTAGTAACCGAAAGAATGAGATCTTGGAAACAAGCGGCCGAAATGAGTTTCCTCCGCAGGGTGGCTGGGCTCACCCTTAGAGATAGGGTAGGGGGTTTGGACATCCGGAGGGAGCTCGGAGTAGAGCCGCTGCTCCTTGCATCGAAAGGAGCCAATTGAGGTGGTTCGGGCATCTGATTAGGATGCCTCCTGGATGCCTCACTTTAGAGGCCTTCCGGGCACATCCAACTGGTAGGAGGCCCAGAACATGCTGGAAGGATTATATATGTCATCTGGCCTGGGAACGACTTGGGGTCCCCCCAGGAGGAGCAGGAAAGCATTGCCAGGGAGAGGGACGTCTGGACAACCCTGCTTAGCCTGCTACCACCGCGACCCGGCCCCGGATAAGCAGAAGAAAATGGATGGATGGAACTTTGATTAATAATTAAATTAATAACTACAACCAAAATAACCATATCAATACTGTAGTAAAGGTTGAAGGGTTTTGGAGTTCTGAATAGTAGAGGTTAGCAAAATTCACTCTTGTACATTAAATACGGTAGACCAGAATGTATATTCACAAACATTTATTTATCAAAAAATAATAAAAGGTAAAACACACAAGAAGTAATCTAACTAAAACATGTACTTAACTAAAACAAAAGAAGTGTGTGTGCGTGTGAATGAGTGCACGCATGTCGGTGCGCACCAGAAAGAATGTGTGTGTGTGTGTGTTTCTTTGTTCTGCCTGTGTGTTCTGCGCATGCATGGGCAAGAACACACGTGTTAGGCCAGAATAAAAGAGCACGTGAAGCGGGAGCTTTAAATTTCATCTCCACGTGTGTGGAGGCCAAATCGAAATGTATGTGTATGTGATCAGTGTGGGATAGATAGAAGTTGCCTGGTATAACTCCAGTTCTATGAGTATGTGTGAGGCCCTCTAACAGGCTTCGCTATTGGTTTATCCCCTCGAGGCTCTGCCTCGGCACCTGAGTAAAAGTCCATGTACTCACCGCCCAAGCGGGGAGTAGCACACTACCCTATAAAAACCCTGGTGTATAGGTAGTGTGCTCGTCTCCCTTGAAGAACTTAGCAGCTGGGGTCGGGAGTTAGAGGGCCTCGCACATACTCATAGAATTGGCGTTACACCAGGTAATTCATATTTCTGTCGTACGTGCTCTGCCCTCTAACGGGCTTTGCTATTGGTTACAACCTAGGCAAAGGCCGTAGGGATGAGATGTACTCCCAGCTGGGCCGAACCCGCTGTAAGCAACAAACTCCATAGCAGTTCCCCTGGTCGAGCACCATATTCATGAGTTTATGTTTGGCATGCGACTATTCATGTCTTTAGCTGCCAAAGTGTCTCAATGAAGTCCGACACTTGAAGGGTAACTACACCTGGGGAGTCAAGTTTGTTTTCTTTTTTCCCCAGCAAGCTAACTCAGACAATCACCTTTCGATCTGCACTCACCTCAGTCAAACGATCCAAGTTGCCAAGTTCTTGTTAACTTTTACAAAGCATCAATAGAAAACATCCTGTCTGGAAACATTACAAACTGGCATGGGATGTGCACGGCCCAGGACCAGAGGGCTCTGTAGTGGATGATTAAAACTGCCCAGAACGTCATTGGTATCCATCTATCGAGCATCAGTGATATCAGTGAGGTGAGGTGCAGAGCCCAAAGGATACAAGAAGACAATACCCACCCCAGTCCCAGCCTGTTTACCCTGCTGCTGTCTGCCAAGCGATACAGAAGTATCTGCTGCCGTTTCACCAGACTACAGAGCAGCTTCTTTCCTCAGGCTGTTAGACGCCTCAACTCCACCTTATCCTCTGCACTCCACCATAAATAAATGACATGGAACTTTCTGTTATGCTGGTTTTTGCCATACTATACCAGTACCTAACTAGCTACCACTAAGTAACCCTGTATTTTGTTTTTATTTTTATTCTATTCTAATTTTAAATATTTGTATATGTTCTGTGTGTAGCGTGAAGAGGACTACAACTTTCATTTCATTGTGCAACCATGGGTTGTTATATGACAAATAAATTAACCTTGAACCTTCAACTTTGAAAAGACAATAAAATGATCTTAAAATGTATTCTGAGGCAGACAAGTAACCAATGCAAAGATTTGAAAATGAAAGTAATCTGGGCTCTCTTCTGGTCTCTGTCAAAACACATGCCACTGCATTGTGTTCAAGCTGCATTCGATCAACAGCTTTCTTACACACACCAGACAGAACAGCTTTACAATATTCCAGCCTGCTAGAGATAAGAGATTAAGTTACTTGTATTTATCAGCCTAGGAAAGATATATACATCCTTTAATGATAAAAATACACGAGTCAATTTTAATGTGACATTGACAGGTCAGGTCAATGATACAGTAATCTCTCATTTTATTCTGCCACTCTGCACCAGAAACAGTGACAGCCCCGAGTGGCTCATTACCACAGTACTAGCAGTGGAGCACTTTAATTTGCATTTTAATTATTAACACCAACAACCACAAGGTGGCATCTGTGAGCGATGTGGACTCCCACTTACTGTACAGTGGTAGTCATAGTTGTACAAGGCACAAAGAAATAAGAATTTGTTATAGACAGCATTTCTTATAGACAGTATATAAAATTTCTCCCAACACAACAAATAAAAAAACGTTTTGTTGTGTTTGTTAAAGAGGAAAATCCTTTTTTTCAGAGAGTCTCGCTCAAGTAAAAGTCTCGCTCTGAAATTTCACAAGAGGTTGCATTGTTGCAGGAAGACAAAAGGATCTTCCTCTTTAACTGCTTTATTATACAGTTTTCTCTGTAGGGATCCTTTCCATAATGTTGTCAGACACTTAGAATAACAGTCTGAGTCTGTCAGTGGCAAAAACAAGCACCTTTAGTGGACGAACTTTTCGCGGGTGCAATTGCCCGCAAGGGTTAAGTTGCAGCCATTGCAGCCCATTGCTGCAATGCTGGTGGAGGTGATCTACTGGACCAATTCCAAAATGTTTTGTACCTTTTGGATATTTTCGACCCCCAAATTTGTAAAAATAGGGCCCAGGTTTAAAAATACCGGAGTTTCCTTTTAACTTATGATAGGTTTGTGTTCATACCAGCCAAAATGAACCTTTGAAGACTTTGTTTGATCTGCACCAAATACATTAGGTATCAGAGCACCCTAGAGGCCTCAGTAGTCCTCAAAAAAAAAAAAAGAAACACTGGTCGAATTGTCTAACGGTGTCTGCATCCCCCTCCTGCTACATCTTCCTGACGCTGGAATATGGGCAATGGCATCCAATAATTTCTGTAACTTTCTGAAACAGACAATCTGACAAACACGCCCACTTTACACAGTGACTGGCCAGGTGTGTGGAGGTGTGAATGTAGGTGTTCTTCTCTCTCAAGCTCTCTTTTTTCATTCTTCATGCAACTACTTCTGTCACACAGAGAATGTCTGAAAGTGTGTGCTGTTATCCCCATTTATACGATTCATCATGTCAAGTCTGCAAAGACATGCTAAAGACACAGAGTTCTTGGACCAAGGCCAGGGAGGCAGTGAGATGCAGCCAGAAGGTGGCTATGACAGCAGGCTTTTCATTTCGCCTTCCAGTGTGACCATTCAGTACAGATGGAAGTACCTGTATGCTGTACAACGTTTTTTTATGATGTTAATTTTATTTGAACTGTATCAGTGTTGTCTTACGCTGAATATTTGCCAGTTTGATGCCAATAAAGTGCAGTGAACTGAACTGAAGCTGAGAGAGGGATGAAGTGTGGGAGAATGATCACAGGAGTAGTCCCACACACACACACACACACACCACTTCCCTCCCTCTCTCTCTCTCATTCAAACAAACTCTCAGCTCTCACCATTGTAGCTCAAACCCTCCATTCCCTTCACTCTCTCTCTCCCCATCCTCTCTCTCTCTGGCAGTCTCTCGGCCCTCCCACACACTCCCTCCCTCCCTCCCTCCCTCCCTCCCTCCCTCTCTCCTCCTCCCTCCTCAGAGGAGCCGCTCTTTCTGTCTCTGCACTTGTCTCCTCAGTCAAGGAGAAACTAATTGGAGGAAAGAATAGAAGCAAGGAGCTGTTGGAAAACTAAACAAACCAAAACTTTACTTCTCTACAGCATGCCACAGAAAGGTAAGCTCGCTCTCTCTTTTCTCTCTCTTTCTTTCTCTCTCTCTCTATGCCTCTCATCTCTCTCTCTCTTCTCCCTCTCCATCAGTCCAAGCATGGCGTTAAAAAGTTACAGTTTGTATGGAAGATAAGCACAAGATGAAGACTAGTTGGTAACGTGCAACCTGGCTTAGAAGGACAGCAAAGACAAAAATGTTTGTAGTCTAATGTTAAGAAAGAAAGAAAGAACAGTTTAGAAATTAAAATATTAGAAACAACAACTGGACAATCCAGCAGCTTTCAGGACAGAGGAACGGGAGGAAAAAAGGAGGAAAAAAGGAAAATAGATGATAGGTTTTAGGAACAAAGTGACAAAATAGGAATGTGGATGGAAGAAAGATCAGATCACTCCCTCTGTGTCTTTGGTGGCAGAAATGTTTTATGAAGCAACCGTTCAAATAGACAAAGAGAGAGAAAGTTTGGATTGGTTTGGATTTCTTTTGAATTTATTTCAATGGATGGTCCTTAAATTATGGAAATATAACAGATCAATCATGTCTAACAGCTGAATTATTGACTAATTCACTCAAAATCGGGAATTTCCTGTCAAAATATACAATCAACAGATGCTTATGTTTAGTTTTAGAAGTTGCTGGGGTATGCTGAAGTTAGCTTGAATCCCAGGGTCCACCTTGAGAAAAAAGTAAAAAGTTATGACAACCTAAATACACTGCTAAACCTGCCTTGTTCAATTTCCTTTCCATAATAATGGCAGGCCAAACATAAAAATTACGATTGTTGTGATAACATGTAGTTCAGTAATTGTACTGAACCGGTCGCAGAATTATACAGTTTTGTTGTATTTGTAACTTCAAGTCCTAACAATGTCTCATGTAGTATGACAACACTGTCTTTTGCATTTCGCCCTGCTCAAGGCCGGACTGCACTGCTGTTCCCCGCCAATCCCAGGAAGAACGCGTTGAATAACAGACACAACTCAGGGCAGACAAAAAAAACCCCGAAACAAACAAACAACAACAATGACCCCAAAGGCGGTGGTGCCGAGAGCGCATGGTGATGCCGCCCGCTCATTCAACAGTGAGTGATGTGAATTAATCCTCAACTCAGACCATAGTCTCTGCTGGATTCTGACGGCTGGGCAGGAGGAAAAGGACAGTGTTTAGCAGGATGGAGATTCCCCCGAACTCCAAGTTAGAAAGTGTTGTATTAGGCTGTATAAAGTGTATTCTGTGAAGTGGACGCGTGCGTGTGTAGGCCCTTGTGAATTTAAGTCCACTTTTGACCATCGCGATTGTTCACCTAAATATTTTAATACAGCGAGGATTTTTCCCGCTTCATGGTCCTTTGAGTCCAGACATTATTTTGAGAAATCTGCCGATAAAGTTGTTGGATTATTGCAAGTTTGGAGATTTTATTTAACACCATCGATCTCAGACTTAACTATATGTAGGACTGCTGTATTTTGCCTTTCATTCATAGGCTATATTTCTACTACCCATTTCTGTCATCTACCCTGAGACTGTTTCACACATTTCAGAGCTCATTTATTGTTTTAAACAACTAATTTACATGACAAAATTGACATTTTACAATTACCGGGAAATCATTGTCGATGTAAGCCAATGTGCAGACTGAGCCATATAAATGATCATAAACCTCAAGTGAACACTGTTCTCAAACTCTTTTTAAAATATTCTGGACCAGCCACTATCTTTGTACCCAAACGGTGGGGTTACCAACTTTGTAAAAACATCCAAATCGGTCATCTTTCATTTTATATGAGGGAAAACGTAGGCTAACAGAGTTTTCGTTGCTGAAACGGCTCTATTTGACCCGAACATTAAAGGGTCAAACTACAGCTCATTCATTTAAAGGCATCATTTATAGCCTGTAAAGACCTTCATATTTTTATTATTGTCAGCTAAAAAAAAATCGCATTTGTAAAATATTTGTTTCTTTAATTGATATTTAAACGAAAAATAAAGAAAGTCTGTGGCTGTAAAACAATTCATTTCCCCTCATCAGTTTATTAAACCTATAAATTACCAGGTTATCCAGTGAAGGCCTTCCATTATTTATTTGAGCTGTACTTTATGAAAGACTAGACTTGAAAGGCCTGCATGATGTTAAAATCACAGCTCTCAGTGAAAAGAAAGAAAAGTCAGACATGTCTTTCACATGAATTTTAATATTCTGCTCCTGTGTTGGAATCACATTCAGAAATCCTCCATCATATGGAAATGCATCTGCTCTCAGTCTAATACAATACATGGAGTGGGGGCTTTTTAAAATCCCAAGCCAGCATACACAAGATGATAAAGTTCGTCTTAATTGATTATCTAATTAAGTCAGTTGTTAATTAACGTCTTAATTAAATCGAACCCAATTAACTGCATGATTAATCAGGTCGAAATGAATTCATTCAACATGTGAATTTGGAACATTTATTCTGTGTGTGTGTGTGTGTGTGTGTGTCAGACGGACGGGAGCGGAGCGGGCTGCTCCCATATGTTCTGATGAAGACACGAGATTCACTACATCTGCCGCGTGCACCTGAGCCACATTTTATTTTTGATGATTGTGAGCAGAGCACTTTAGACGTCCAGCCTGACCGACAAGCATTTTAGTATGTTTTATTATTATCCAGAAATCAGAATTGTTGGTTTTCCTTCTAAATGTCTAATTTCTTTCTCAGTAACATTTATTTATCCATCGCTACTGAAATATTTAATTATCTCAAATACATAATTACAGCATATTTGATCTGTCATGTCTTTTGGCTGCTACTTTGAAGCATGTCACTATGAACATCCTTTAAAACCGCCGTACCATCATCCATCAACAGACTATCTTAATGGAAAGCTTTGAAACTTTGATCTCCCCAAATAGTTTCTTGGCTAATTCTTCGAGCACTTTGCAATTGTAAGAGACATACCGCCTAAATACGGTATGCTAACTGATTAAACCCCTTAATCCTGAATAGGCTGTCCACTGAGGCTCACATTCAGCTGATTTTACGTCTTTATGTAAAATGTTGTTTTACTGCTGTTTTGTATCTTATAGTGTTTTGCCCTCTTTTCAAATTAACTTGCATTGAGTATAAGTATATTTCTATTGCAGCAGTTGTCAGGAGCTTGCTTTGGTGAGCCCATAGCGCAAACACAGCGCACACAGCGCACTACTAAAAGCATCATGTAAACAGGTACATTAAAAATACACAAAACACAAAAAATTACGCCAGTAATATAAAAACGGCTGGCACCTTTCTATTCAATTCAATACATCTTTATATATATACAACAACACAAGATTTAAGTGCTGCTGGTTTCGTCCTCAGGAATCAAACACCCTGAGGGAATAAATGCTGCTTCTTTTGAACGGCTCATAACCCCCAATAATGTGGATGACTTGTAAAAAGAACATAGAATAATGTGTTCTGTGAAGTTTTATTGAGTATTAACACAGCTGGTGATATCGCTGTGTTTTTCAAATTCCCGTTAACGTCCTTCTACTGATCTCAGTGGGAGATATAGGCCTACCATTAATATAGTGTAGAATTATATCATATTTAACAGCAACACACACCCGTTATTGGTGTATAGAATTATTACAACGTTAAAATAAAACTTTTTTATTATTGTTATTAACATGCAGTGGGTCTGCCTCCGTGCTTTGAAAGTAGGGTAAACCAGCAGCAGTGTTCGGCAGCAGCTCTGTCTCTCAGCTCTTTTCTACTCATATCAGCGCGCTGAATGCGGCTGAATGAAACTTTTATATTGTCATCAGTGTGTTCAACAGAACTTCTTTATGTCAGTTGTACTGGTCAAATTGGGCTCCCCGCCGCGGTTTTGTGTAGCAGGTTTTTTAACGAGCCGCAACTAACGAGGCAACGATACCAAAATCCCGTGGACACACAAAGCCTGGCGGGTATTTACCGAGCAGAGCTGCGGCTCCGCTCCTCCGGCTCTTTGTCTCCTTTCACAGGGAGAAAGGCGCTGAGTTATAGCGGGGACAAGGTGCCTAGAGCCGGCCTGTGTGTGTATGTGTTTGTTCCTGTGTGGAGCTGCTTCATGTTCATTATGCAGGTTGTTAATGACAAGAGCTTCAGAGAAGGAGCTGCTTTGAAGCCTTTATTGGTTAGCTTTTTTTAAGCCAACCTAAAAAGGCTTTGGTTTTGAGAATTGAGATGAAGTATAATGAATGTCGTGCTTTCTACATGCATTAATGATAGAACTGGTCATCTTGGTAAGCCTAATCGTCCTTCCACAACAGTGCACTTTTTTGGTGATGATGGAGGACAGTTAAATATATTTATGGATATGTATGCTTTAATTATAATTATCTACTATTTATCATGATTTTTGTTGGGCAATTTAGTCTTTATTATGGGCATATAGTAGAGAGACACAGGAAACAAGGTTCCTGGCCAGAAATGAACTGGGGACTTTGCGCTCACACCTTAACCACTATTCCACCTTTTTTATTACGATTAATTCTAAAATAATTTAGAAATTGCATAAAATATAGCAATTCTGCATTATTGTGACTAAATGTGGCAGAATTATTATTAGTTCTAGTAACACTCTTGTTTAGTACTAACTCAAGGTTGATTTTCACCCTTCCTGCATATAACTAGATATATCTGACAAGTTTGTGCACATTTTGTATGGAGACCCAAATTGTTCAGAATTAAATAAATGAACAAGACAATATAAAATAATTTATCATATGAACAAATACAGATAAAATACATAAGATAACCATGGAATTGTGAAATTATCCAAAAAGTTTTTTACAACCACTCATTATTATGAAATGTTATTTCATCTTGATTTATTTGCTTCAATTGATTGCAGGTCATTTTAACTTAATTCCAGTAGTTTGTTTTTTATTTCAAAGTGTTCTTGTTCCAAAGTCTGTTTATATTTCACAACACATTTTTTTTCTCAATGATAATCCCACTAATTGCAAAGTAAAGTACTGATCTAGCAATCATGAGAGACAGGGCAGAGCCAGTTATGTGATTGGCTGTTGAAATAACATTTCTTAATACAGTAATTCACAATTTCATTTGTATATTACATAGGCTATTTTGTCTGTATTTATTCATATGATTATTTATATATTTAACTTTGAACACATTATTTTGGCCCTGTAAATTGCCTGGCATTCTTCTGTCTTCTTTGCAGCAATAAGAATATTTGTCAAAACATGTTACTGGGAGTGAATCAGTCTCTCCATGATCTGTGAGACTCCATGGATAGCTGTGAGAGAATCTGCTTGTAGCTGGATATGAAGCATTTAAAGATGTCAGTCCTGTTTGGCTGTGTTATAGGACTCAATGTGGCTCCTGCTGATGTCGTCCTTCACATCTGCATGACTTCTCAGGAAAAATAGCCTCTCTTTTCTATATTGAACTCTCTCTAATGTGTTCTGACTTTCTTCCCACAGATCATCTAAGATAGATGAAGCCATTTCTCACACCTAATTGCTGTATTTTTTATTCCTACTTGAAACACACACTCGCTGATTTTCTTGTAATGTACAACAGCTGTCCCCCAAATCCCACAATGCCTTTTTAGCTCACTGTTGATGATCACAGGTGAATTTCAAATCATCAACAGTGAATGAGGTCCTATCAGGAGGCTTTACCAACATCAGATCTATTCATCTATTGTTGAAATGTTAGCATATATTCAGCAATTTTTCAGCTACACACGTGGAAACAGTGTCCAACCAACAGAGAAACACAAGAGAAAAAAATGTATGATGAGACTGCATTTCTTCTGCAGAAGTGGACGGCTTCAGTTTTGACTGATAGACAAAAGCGTGTGTTTCATTGATGGTCCGTAATGTCTTCAGAAGAATGTACAGTACAGTAAGTTAGTTAATGAAGTAAAAAAGAAATCACCTTTTAGCTTTATGACTGAGTATAAATATTAAATTCTCTCCTGTGTTAGATGTGAAGCTGCCCTGCTTTCAGTCTGTGGCAGCACACTGGACCTGAGTGTGAGAGCTAGACTCTCAGAGTGGGACTTAAGTCTGTGCTCATAATTTTATGGACATTAGCAAACATTAGCATATGAACCAATCACAGGATGGTTTGGCATTCAGCCATCCTGTCCAGACAGTGTCTAGGGTTTTTTTTCTCCTCAGTGTGTTTTTCTATCTGAAAAGGTTGCACTATTTTCACCAAATCCATATAAATATATAAATATATAAATGTAAAAAAGAAAAGTGAGTGTTCTTTTTGTGTTCCTCTAACTGCTGTGGAAAAGTTGATTAGACAAGAACTGACCTGTGGAGATCCAGGAGGATACTTTCGCTTCCTTTGCTCTGATTCAGTGTCCAGGGAGAGATGTGTGGTGTATTGTCTATATACTGTATGTACTGTAACACAGTTAAAGATTATTTCTCTGTTTGTACAGATTTCAGAAGTCAAACAAGCTGGGAGACTGGTGTGGCCTCAATGATGCAAAACAGTGAGTTACATCTCTAAAGTATTTGTTGTTATTTTCATTTATGCTTTTGATATTATTATATCTATACCTATGTTAAATAACTGTTTTTAATACATATCATCAACAATTTGGTTAACAAATAAATATAAGACAAAACAATGTTTAAATAATACAGTAAGCAAATTATATATATATATATATATATATATATATATATATATATATATATATATATAGATAGATAGATAGATAGATAGATATAGATATACATAATTTGCCATATGCTATACCAAATTGTATTTATTTTATTTTATTTATATACTAATCTGGCTCCAGCACCCCCGCAACCCTCTAAGGATAAGCGGTATATGAATTGATGGATATATACCAATCCACGTCAAATTTTCCAACTACAGAACTACTGCTAGGGGCCCAAGTCAAATAAAATCAACCCTCAACAAAACAACTTCCTTAAGTTGGTAAGCATTATCTGACAGGCTAATTTGGAATTTTTAGAAAAGTTGAAACAAATGCAAACAGCAGCAGAATAATTCCACTAGGTACATTCAAAATTGGAACCTGCTTTCACTCTGTTTCATTACTGATCATTTGGCCATTACTGATCGCTAATGTTTTCTGGTGCTGCCTTAAAGCAGCACCTTGGTAGCCGAATGGTTAGAGCACATGCCATGTAACCGCGTCGTCGCCAGTTGGACTCCAGCCAGCGACCTATGTTGCATGTCATGCCCCTCTCTCTCTCCCCCTATTTTCTGTCTACCTCTTCACTCTGTCCAATAAAGGTGAAAAAATGCTCCCCAAAATAAAAAAAGCAGCTATAATTGATATTTTTATGATAATGTATCAAATGAAAATGTGAAAATGATGTAACAATGTGAAAGAATTTGCTTGTAGTGATGAACCTACAGAGAATTTGCAGTTCCCCCCTGATTAAAGGAGCTCATTGTTTAGCTGTCCGGCCCACAACTTTACTGTTCACTCTCACCGCTCTCATAGTGTCATTTTTGGCCACAGCAGGCAGCTGTTTTTAGTGAAAAAAAAAAACCCTATAAAAAACCCACTGTCCACTACGTGCTCAGCAGCAAACAGCAGACAGACACAGAGACTAGCTGGTGAACATAGTGGAGCATTTAGCAGCTAAAGAGCCAGATATATTTCTGAGGAGTTGGTAGAGACCAAAAACAGAGCTCAAAGAGAGTGAATATTCGACTTCCATTTGCCAGGAGGTCAGAAACACGACTCCAAATGAATGATAATGTCTAACATCTTCTGGATGTATATAGGCAACAAGTTTGCCACATCAACTTAAAAGGTGATGATAGATCAACGTCATGATTTTGTTTCCACTAACCCCAAGTGCGATTGCAGGTTTAACTTGGGTGATTGCACACCTGCTCTGAATTTAGTCATGAGATTTGTTGTTTCTGTTGCTTCTTGCGCGCAAGATTTATTTTGTGCCATGGAAAAAACTACTGGAGTTGTGTCATTTCTTCTGAAATTTGCTGTCAGAAATAAACGCTTGACCGATGAAATGTGTCTCTGTGTAATGATGATATGAGATTGACAATGAGGCAAAAGCAATAAAAAATAGTTTATCGACCACATCTTATTTAGTCATTCAGTCATTCAAACTCACCAACTCCTCATGGCCGAACCAAAATCTTTAGCATTTTCATGTTGGAGTTTGGGTTTGGACCAGGTGTGCAATTACTTTTCTTTTCTGTCTAGTTTTGTCTTTCATTTCTATCAGTAATAATAAGATTGTACTTGTTGAGTTAATAGCTGACATCTTGGAATGCAGAAACATCACAAATAAAAGCAAGAGGGGGTGCCATGGTAGCTCACCTGGTAGAGCGCATACCATTAAGGCTGAGTCCTTACCACAGCGGCCTGGGCCAGATGTCATCCCCTCTCTCCCCGCCTTTCCGGTCTCTCTTTAGCTCTCACTATCAAATAAAAGCAAAAACGCCCAAAAAAAGTAAGAGAAAAGAAACATGAGAACTCAGACATGTGTTGCCCCAGTGGACTTTGGCAGTGATGTCGTCATGTTCTCAGATCTCAGCAATTCTTTGGTAAATACAATGTTATTATTACTGATAGAAATGATGGAAAATCCAACAAACATGAGGCCCAAGTTGTAATAAACTGGAATTATCCTTTAATAATTGAATTCTGATTTTTTGAGACGTATAATCCATCAATAACTCAAACTCTTTAGTCATGTATGTGAATGTACCTTAAATTTGGACAGTCATCAAAGTTACTGATTGGACCTTTAAATACCATTGTAAGTTATGACTACACACTGACAATGAACTCCACCTGATTTCTTCTTTCTTACTGCGTGGCAAGAGGTCCATGCTCTCTGCAGTGAAGGTGTGTGGATTACTTCTCTCTCTTTGTCTTTGCTTGTTTCTTTGTCCTGCATCTCTCCTCTGACCAGTCTCAATCCCACACTACACTGCTTCTACCCCTTGCATCCATCTCACTCTGGATGTTACTGGATGATGCAGCTTGACATAAAAGTTTAGCCAGGTTTCTGTTGGGTTTGGGTTAAATGTCAGACTGGATGCTATTATCACATCGCCTCTACATTAATCAATTCTAATTCCAAATACTGAAAATGGAGCAGCTGGAGGTTGTTGAGGAGTAACTGAAGGTGAACACCAATATTCATTTGCTAAGATCATTAGTAAATGAAGCACAGGTTTCAGTCTGCAGTGTGCTCCATAAGTGCTGACATTCTGTTCAGCATTTAACTGTCTTTTGATATGTGTGAGTCTCTCTCTCTCTTTCTCTCTCTCTCTCTGTGTGTGTGTGTGTGTGTGTGTAAAAGAGTGAGGTTCTAGCTGACATGAATGCAGACTAGTTGGTGTAAGAAGAGCAGCAGAGTGGAGTTTGTTTTCCAAGTATTGTGTGGACTCTGAGGTATTGCTGTAAAATTAGAATTGAATTTCTGAGACATCACGGTAGCTCAGCGGTCTAAGATGCATGCCATATAACCACAACATTCTTGGTTCAAATTTGGCTGGGGACCTGTGTTTCATGTCACCCCCATCTCTACCTCTCCACTGTTCTGTTCTGCCTCTGTATTGCATACAAACACATGAAGACATAAATGCCCCCCAAAATCTAAAAAAATATATATTCAAACAGGTGTGCCAGGGTATATGCACCCAACACGACTCAAAACTATCACTGAATAGAGCTTAATTTAACAAGTGTTTGTATGTTTGCCATAATCTCCTCCAGCCTTGGGCCACAAGGGCTATGGAGTCCATGTCTGTCACAACTTTGTATGAAATGACAAGCAGCCTGGACCGGGCTCAGTTATCACGTGCCCTAACAATGGGGCTTCAGTTACATGACAGTGGGTGTCCCAATATGGAGAGAGATGGTAACCCCTGTACCTGTTCACAAATAGTGTCTGGTGTCAGAGGAGAATGTCCTCCTTGATCTTTCTCCGGCCAGCCACTGACTCCTGATCACTGACCTTTGACCTTTTCCCAGTGATGTTGTCTGTTTCCAGTGTTCATTTAGTCTCTTGTTCAGGCGGATGTAGTGTTCCCCATAGATGTAACTTGTGATGTCATGATGATGTCATACACCAATCAAGTCTTTCTCTCAGGGGGGTCCTGTCTACAGGGTATGCCAGTAGAGATCTTGAGGCATTTACACATTTGTAAAACGATTAGTTTTATACTTCTTCCATTGTCTGACAACAGAGACAGAAAAATAAAAGTTAATGTGTGTGTGTGTGTGTGTATGTGTGTGTGTGTGTGTGTGTGTGTGTGTGTTTAAACACAGTATACAGCAGGTGATGACAGAGAGCAGGAGCAGAGGACCCAGACTGTCTGTCCTACTGAATCTATACACTACATCTACAAATGTGGTTTTATCTATAAATGTTTGGTGTAACCTGGGAGTGGAGCAGATAATGTGACTGAGGAAATGAACCTGCACTGACTGCACCAGCTCAGCTGCTACAGTTACATAATTCAAGGTCAAGTTTATACTGTCAGGACTACGGCATGTTTTGAAAAATAAGCATTAGTGGTGGTGGTGGTGGGGGCAATCACAGACTGCCTAAACCTAACCAAATCATTTTTGTGCCTAAATCTAACTAAACCTTAACCACAGCATTGTCACATCATGAAACACATTTAGAAGGTTTTGGAAGGCACAGACAAATGATGTCGTCCTGCTGATATGGGTGTCAGATCAGAAAAAAAAGTGTATTTCTGGAGTGCACGGACAAGCAACTGTTATTATTATCAAATTGAAAATAACAGTACATGGTTAAAGTGAAAGTTAATTGAAGTCAGGTTCAGTGTGAATGAGCTGATTTAAAGTGAAAGCTACTGAGCTGCTCCCATGGGCCTGCTTGCTCTGTGTATGTGTGTGTGTGTGTGTGTCACAGAGGGACCACAGCCAAATTGACTCCATATGTCTCTCTATTAATTGTGTGTCAGCAGAGGAAAGCCTGGGTGTTTTTCCTCTGGGAAATGACACTGTGATTAACATTTCTACAGCGAAATGATTGACCCCTAAACACAAAGTGAACATGATGTGATGCAGCATGAGGGAGAGTTAGAGGGTGAAATAATCCATTGTCACACTCAAAGTCAACTGCAGCTTCTACAGGGGCCACGACTCCTCCTATCATTCAATTAACCAGAAGAGAAGTTCAAAGCATGACAGTGTGAGGTGTACTGGAAGGTAAACCCTCTCTGATCCAGGTTGTCCATCTGATTTCCAGTGGAGTAGCTCTACTCCAAGGGAGTAGGGGTGGGGGTGGGGGGTCAGAGAGGATCTCCCTTTGCCTCTACCCTCTGTCCTCTATATGGATTTAAATGAATGAACAAGCAGACCCCAAGCAGGCCTGTCTCTATTTATATTGAATATCTAATAATTTCATTAATCACAAATTAAAGAAATCATTAGCAATTACAAAGACATACAGGAAATACCTTTAGCTCCATTTTACTGCTGTTATATTACTTTTGCTAGCGTTGCGTCTCTTTTTATGAATGGATATTTTCTTTATTGCATGCATGCACCTCAAAACCTCTGTCTTCTGTGCCTTTTGTCACCACTTTGACAACACATGTAGCATTTAAATAAAAACATTGCAAATAAATCATTAATCACCATTAATCATTCAAACAAACAAATTAACACATTCAGCAATATGACAACAGGTACACACCACAGCATATAACGATATATGTTCTTCATCAACACAGATGAGAGTTTTCTGACCTGACACCCCTCGTTTTTCAGTATTGTTGCAAATGGCCGCTACTAAAAATATTTATTTGACTGTTTTCTGATCTGCCACCATGGTCATGGTTAAAAACAACCAATGTTGACTGTTGGCAGCCCACCCAAACTTCAGCCCAAACAGGTTTGCACACTGCTTCCACCTTTGCTCTTAATCAACAACAGTTGTAATTCACATGGTCATTAGAGATTGCCTGTCATGCAAACATAAAGACAAGTCTTATTTATGTATTATGTGTGTATGTAACAAACAACTGACTGGATTTTCTTGCGAGGACAGACTCAAAGAAACACGATCCTTCCCTACAGGTAAAAACTGCAAGTTGTACAGGCCAAAACGATTTCTGGATACACAACTTAACAAAGTCATTAATGATTTTGGAAGATGAGCTAACAATGATTCTTCTAGTTTTTTTTAGTTTTTGTTTTTTTTAGATATTATTAGAGGTATTGGCGATCGTTTTTTAGTGTCCATCAGGAAATTTCTGTTGTGTTGTGAGCCAATTCTCTCTCTTAACTTGCTTGTGTTGTATTTATTTGCAGATTTTTTAAAATTGCCGTTTGTGTATTGTCAAAGTGGTGAAGATGTTTTCTTCATTTGCTTTAATTTACATGTGTTTTCTTCAGTTGAACTCCGGTACCAGCAGTGTAGGCGCAGGTTATTTCATTGACTATAAACGTTTGATAGCCTTGAACCTTTATTAAAGCTTAATAAATACATGTAAGATCCAGCAGCCTCAAGACAGTTTAGAACACATAAAGTGGAGCTTCTGCAGAAACCAAGATGTTGTTTGACCAGGATTTGCAGAAACAAATCCTGTTCCAATCCCCAATGTTTTATCAATCCACTGTAGATCATAGATGTTAAAATGATATGCAGTTTCATCAAGCATTTACATTTATATCAGATTTTTCTAAAGACTTTGGGAGGGACCAGTAATGTCTGCATGCCACCCGCTCCCTTGTTGGCACCACTGCCTACATTGCAAAAATCTCCTTCTAATCAAGTTATTTCAATCAAGTCTGTCATCTTGTGTCTGTTCTTGACTCTAGTGCAGCGACTTGGCTTATTATTCCCTGTTTGAAGATAAAGCTCATCTCTAGAAAAAATATTTGAAAAAGTTCTATATGAAATATAGTTTCACTTGTTATAAGGAAAAATGTTTTAGTACTCAGTGATGAACAGAAATGTCTTGATAAAATGGAGATTTTTGCAGTGTGTTTCCCACCCTGCTTATATATTATTCTATAGAGTGGAAAACTACATGAATACATCGTTGTTATTCATATTTGTGGTAGTCTTCCTTCTGATGATGACTGAATGGAGTGTCTATAGTGAATCCTCTTGATTTACAGCAGTCACACTTCACTGCTTACAGTGTGTGTGTGTGTGTGTGTGTGTGTGTGTGTGTGTGTGTGTGTGTGTGTATGTTGGCTGGTTGTATGATTTATTAATGTCCCGTTGAGAGGTTTATAAATCTGCAATATGCTTTCCCCCAGTGAGCCATTAACAGACAATAGACAATTGATTCAGCGTAAATCCCTACTTAACCTGCCCAGTGTCACAGCACAGACTGTGGTCTGCTGCTGTTGCTGAGAGAAACATGTCAGTCCTGCAACATGCTGATCAGCAGATAGAGCATTTTAAGTGTCAGACAAAAACCTACAGTAGTGCCAGTCTGCAGCTTGTAAAGACAGACAGAGAGATCTTCCACGAAAAATGTGAGAAACTACATGTTTTTGGCTCAAGATACTTTTTTCTCCTCATCTCCTCTAACCTGTGTTCCCTGCTGTACTCCCTCCTTTCCTCCTGCATGTGCCTGATCAGTGTGGCTAATCAATTCATTTTGGTTGGACTTCTCTTTTCATTACCACTCAGTTTTTTCTGCTTTAAACTGAATCAGATTTTTTTGAAATCATTGTAGAGTAAAATAAAGCTCAGGAAACCAATTGCTGAAAACCTTTTTTTTACTTGTGTGTGTGTGTAGGTCACAGTGGAGTAAACCAGCTGGGAGGTGTGTTTGTGAATGGGAGACCTTTACCTGATTCTACCAGACAGAAGATAGTGGAGCTGGCACACAGTGGAGCTCGACCCTGTGACATATCCAGAATACTACAGGTAAACTCATCATGCTGAGAGTTGATACTAACAGTAGTAGTAGAAACTGTGCATACAGGTATGGTGAGCTGGTTGCAGAACCACATTAACACAGCAGAAATGTTACAATATCCTATGTCCCTGGACATGAGTAGGGTTAAGGGTTAGGGGTTTGGCATCCAATTGCACTGTACATCAGCACCGTCCTTCCAAGAAAGACATATGTTCACATTTAACTGACAAGCTCTGTTGGCTGTGTGAATTATGACTGTTGTCAGGAACAAAGGAGGAAGTGGTGTGATGTTGATAGAGCCACCATAATCCCTATAAACAGATATCTGCATATGAATGCAGAATCTGTAGGCAAGGGACAAGACATTGGTATCGGAAGCGTTCTGGTTTCCGTTTGTAGTGTGTTTGTATTCCAAGTAGTATTGACCAATCACGTTTGAGCGGGCTTTGGTTGAATGCAGTAAAATAATCTGTGGAGAGCAAAATAGGTGAAACGCATTGGCCGAAATGAAATCTCGGAACCCATCAGCTATCGTCTGAAGACAATATGGCTTTTTATCAATTTCGGAAGCCTAGAGATTAGCTTTTTATTAGCTTTTTTATTTATTTATCTGCATTCAAATCATCGTCAGATGAGAGCCGATGGGTTTTGAGATTGCTAAAAGGACTGTAAACAATGACTAGAAGAGGAAGTCTTAGCCCGGATATATCAGTAATCCGGATATCCGCTGGCTCCACCCGAATCCCCAATGTCACGGCTCCACCGTGCTCATTAGTTTTCCTTATGTTTCTGGTGTTTTCCCCTTCCTCTTGTGTGTTGTGCTGTGTGTGTCTCTCTCTCTGTGTCTGTCTACCGGGAAGGTGGGGCTGCTATCTCAACCACCTGCCCAGTCTGAAATCAGTCAGCACACCTGTCATCCATCAACTCATCAGTCTGCAGTATTTCTACCCCGGTCTTCCATCCACTCATCGCCAGATCATTGCTTCTGTTCGTTTGGTCAACGTCCTCTTTCTGGATTTACTCCCTTGCTTGGTCTCTGCATTCTGCCTGCCTGTCTTTCACTCCAGCCAGCCTTGCCTTCCCCGCGTCTGCCCTCCACCTGTGTTCACTGGACCCCTCCCGGTTTCACCGGCTCCCCTTTTCATTGTCACCTTCCTCTGTGCAATAAACCAACTTGTTAACTGTTCCTCCGGTGTCGTGTCCTGCACTTGGGTCCTCCCGCTAGCATGTCACACCCAAAACATTTGCCATTGCCCCCAGAAGCTAAATCACCATCAGACGATAGCCAGTGGGTTCCGAGATTGGAGCCACCATGCCTTGTAGCGAGAAGGTCGGGGTGGATAATTGGGTTGAGGAGATCACTGCTCGTTTCCTGGTTCCTGCCATAGACTGTATATAAAGATGGACGATGTGTCTCCACTTCCTCCTATTGTAAAAAATGAAGCCAAAATATCCTGGATATGGGAGCTGCCATCTTGTGCTGGTGACATCATTTGAAGCCAGAGTCTGCGCAGTAGTGATCCGCGGTGGAGCTGCGGGATTGAGTTCCCGCCTATACAGCCGCCTGAGCCAATTGCGAGCACACTCACAGTTGTCAATCATGACGTGACATCCCATTTTTATAGCATCAAATAACTAATTAAAACCAAACTGATCTGAACTTTTGGGGAGCTGTTATATTGTCCATCTTTATATACAGTTTATGGTTCCTACAATCACCAATGGGTTCTTTTAAAAGAGTAATCCACTGATTTAGCATTGCAGTCCTATAATGGACTGTTGGACTCTGACACATCACATTACACACATGCAACCCCACGGCCCACAGTTCGGTAGGGGAATTGGGTTATGTTATGTTATGTTAGCCATAAGCCTCTAGCCTCAAGCAGAAATGACAAGTGTACTACAGAGGTCTGGTAGCACACTTCTTTCTAACTCCACACCCCCAGATTTGTTTTTATTTTCAAACTTGTCTTCTTCAGCCCCAACCGATGCTGACTCAATTCAACAGATTTTGCACTTCTCCCTCTGGAGCCACAAAAGGCTTTATACAACTTTTTTTCATATGCAGTAGTACTTCCAAACACTTGGAAACAGACTTTGATGTGTTAAATTGTTGGAGTTCTGTAGATCATCTACCAAACAAAAACTTTTTAGAAGCCGATATTGTTTTGCCCAGTTATAAATAATGTGTGTGATGTGTGCTGTTTTTCTCTCCAGGTGTCTAACGGCTGTGTGAGTAAGATCTTGGGCAGGTATTACGAGACAGGTTCGATCCGTCCTCGGGCCATAGGAGGGAGTAAACCCAGGGTGGCCACTCCAGAGGTGGTGGGAAAGATCGCTCAGTACAAGAGAGAGTGTCCGTCCATTTTCGCCTGGGAGATCAGAGACCGACTGCTGGCAGAGGGGGTCTGTACCAACGACAATATACCCAGTGTAAGACCCTTCTGTTCTATACACTAAAATCAAAATCAAGCAGTTAAGGAAATAAACGTTGTAAGTGGTAAGAAAGAAGAAAGGGGAATTTTACAGTTTTCTGTAAAGTAGAAAAACACATGATGCCTTTGTTATATCTCTGCACACAGGTTTAAAGTTCTGTATGTGGAACAGTGAGCTTAACCTAGCTTAGCTCAATTCATAAATGGATATGGACTTGGGAATGTAAAATGTAGCAAAATACACATTTAAACCATTTAAAATACTGGTATAAAAGTACGGATTGTAATTCACATATTTATCATATCACAAAGATGCTTTTGTCACCATCTAAGTGAAGTTTGGAGGTTATATATATATATATATATATATATATATATATATATATATATATAGTATTAACTGAAGGTTGACAGTGTGTCAGCTTTGGTTTGTTTTTCGGCAATGTTTGGTTCCTTAGATTCTGTCCATCAGTGCCTTACATATCCAACATCATAGTTGCTCTTATGTAATCATGCTGTGTTTCTCACCAGGTTTCATCAATAAATCGAGTGCTCAGGAACCTGGCCAGTGACAAGCAGCAAATGGGCACAGTGGGAGCTGAAGGCATGTTTGACAAACTCAAGATGCTCAATGGACAAACCACCTGGGGAGGACGCTCGGGGTGGTACGCTGGGACTACGCTCACTACTGCTGGTATGACACCAAGGGCCCTATCTTTCTAAACCGAGTGCAAGCGCAAACACTAGAGCAATTCACCCGTTTCAAATGTTATCACTAGACTGAATGGGTGATATCAGTGGTTATCAGCTGCATAGATATGGGTAAGAAGGGGCCTGCTACACCTACTAGTAGGTATAGAAGGCCATTATCATCTATTCACATGGTTGATCACTCATGTCATGTCACCTTAGGTTTAGGCAACAAAACTACTTTGTTATGTTTAGGAAAAGATCATGTTTGGGTTAAAATAAGTATGTTACGTAAGTCACTTAAAATTTTAAATAAGTCAACATTGACTTTTGGTTTCACACGAGACACGAAAACCCTGGCCTCCTGGGTGAAAGTCCTGTGTTTGTTTGACCCATCCATCCATCCACCCCCAGCTTCCTCCTCCACCCTTTGTCGCTCTTTATACTACATCACCTGAACATGATGCATTGGCTCACTGAAATAAATGGGTGATAACAGCCTCCTGAACCTACTAGTTCCTACCTGGTTTAGTAGGCCCCTACTAGCCCATATATTTGGGACAGATGTGTGATGATAATGCCTAATCAATAGCCTGATAACAGTCAAATGGGCTGTGCAATCTGTCAGTCAGATTTATTTCCCATTGCGCTGCTCAATGTCATTGCATTAAATTATTATTTTTAAATGTAGCAGTCACAGTTAATTGCCCACTTGCATTATATATTATATAGGACAGAGAACACATTGTGTAGAGTTGACATGAGCAGCTTCCTTTCCTTTTCCTTCAATGTGTGTGGCTGAGGGCCCCATTTGCTCTATGGGGTTGGCTCATATGCTGCTGCTCCTCCTCCAGTACCCTGGGATTACAGCAGTGAAACGAAGTAATGCTATACTACCACGGCTGCTGCCTCCCCATCAGTCTACAGCATGTTTGTGCCTGTGTGTGTGTGTGTGTGTGTGTGTGTAGGGGAGGGAGAAGAGGCGTCTGTTCTCATTTGTGTCTCTTTCTGCCTGACTGACTGTGACACTGAGCAATGGCTTCATTCTGTTTTGCAGTCTCTGTCTGCTGGGGATAATGAATAATTAGGCTAGCACCACAATAACATGAGTTCCACAGGGAGCTGGAGTCAAGCTCCCGTCTGCTCAGAGATCACATGTTGGAGATCTCCACTCTGAAGTGCCCTGTATTCATCTTTAACTCACATGCATGGTTTCATTTCATAGATATGAATATTACATATTGTGTTGTCTACTCTGATTGAGGCCAGGACTTCAGTGAACTGCTGTATAAGGCAGCCATTGCTTTTGCTGTTATTGCTAATATATTATACCTGCAAAGATAGTGTCTCACTTAGCATGGAATATGAATAACATCAGGAACTTCAAAAAGAAAGGCAATGGAAGAGCTACGAGTTGATGTTGGAACATAAAATGAAGGAAGGTGCTAGGTTATGTGAGGCTTTATAAACAAGTAAAAGGACTTAAAATTTCATTCTAAAAGATACAGAGCTGTGGAGTAATGTGATCTCGTTTTTTTCTTTTCAGCATTACCCTGACTTAACAATTGTCTAATTTTTGCAATGTTCCTAGGCTGAAAAAAATATGTTTTTCTGAGATTTCACATATGAAACGTAGAATATGATGAATTATTGTGGATTAAACTCCTCATAATTCCTATATTGGATACTTTGGTACATTTAGCTAAAACAAACAAAATTAATGTTTCATATTCATTTGCATTTTGAATGCACACCTTTTACTTGTAATAGAATGTTTTAACATTGTCATGTAGTTTCTTTTTCTTCACTGATGTGAAGATGTGAAAACTTTTTGGACTCCAGCTGATTGTTTATCTGAGCATAACAGTGACTGGTCTGAAACCACTATAATTGTATTTGTTGGTTCCTTTCTTGCTTCCTTATTTCTACCTACTTCCTTCCTTCCTTGGTGCAGAGTGTCCACAGGCAGAGGTTGGGGAGAACCCCATATCTGTTAGCTCTAACGGTGAAGACTCAGAGGAGACTCAGATGAGGCTCCAGCTGAAGAGGAAACTGCAGAGAAACAGAACGTCTTTCACACAGGACCAGATAGAAGCACTGGAGAAAGGTAACTGCTAGTTGTTCATCAGTACATCATACACCCACATACACACCTTTACATTTATGGGTAAAAATAGTGAGCAGTGTTGTTTCCAGTGTAAATGTTGTGATTTTTGTGTATTCTGTATGTGTAGAAAACATCCACTTTGACTCGAGTGACACGGGTCCGATTCACAATGTACCAATCAGACCACTACAGAGAATGTTTACATGATGACATGAGGCGTTTTCAGACCAAACAGTTCAGTTTTTAAGGCTACTGTTACAAGATGTTACACAGGTTTTTGAAGATGGCGGTTGCCAGTACTTCTTTGGCTCATGTGTATTACCGTACACTTACGTCGCTCTTGGTTCCTCTTGTGCTGGGAGAGTGCCTTCTAAGAACTACGATCATTCTCAGTTCTTGCAGTGCGAACACAATAAAAAGGGGAGGGGTCCTCCAACTGTTCTAGAACTATGAAAAAGTTCCTCTGGTACGAAAACCCCTATGGACCTTGGTAATAACTATTTCAGCTATAGCCACTGGAGATATAAAATGAAACATGTTTCAACAACTGCATTGCATATTCTTCACATTTATTCAAAACCTGATTTCGGCACTCATGTTTCTCCACACTAATCCGAAAGAAAGACCAATGACAGCTCAGCCAGTTTTGAATTTATCCAGTGGTCCATGTTGATGTCTCAGTGAAGAGGAGAACTGAGAATTTATTCTCAGTAGATATTTTTCAGACTGAAATCTTGTCAGTAAATCTAAGGGACTGTACAAAGATTATTAGGGTGGTGGTGGTGTGTGTGTGTGTGTGTGTGTGTGTGTGTGTGTGTGTGTGTGTGGGTGGGTGGGTGGGTTCCTAAGATGTCAAACTATTCTTTTAATCACTAATATCCATAAAGATCCAATGTATTCTCTGTTTCTGAAATATTGGTTTTATTAGCTAGTTGATTGTGATGGGAAAAATAAAGCTCTGAAACCAGTACAGACTGTTTCTACAAGTAATCTTGCCAGGGAATGCATACACTGTATAAAATATAAATCTGCAGTGGTGTAGTGCAGGGTATATGCAGGTATATGGCGTAAACCTACTTATTTTTCAGTTGGCATTGCCTATACCCTGCGATGCACAACATACAGTAGTGTGCTGCAAGCCAATTTGTTTTCCTGGGATGGTGAAGGCGTGACCCGCCGTACTCTGCCTTTGACAACAACCATTCTTACCCTAACCCTAACCAATCATCACTCCTCATGCCTAAACTTAACCAACCAAACCAATGAAGGTAGCGGGTACTAGCCGATCAGACTAGCAGAGTAGGGTGGGTCATGCCTTCGCCATCCAAGGAAAAAAAATGTTACCTGCGGCCTACCTGTCCATAGACTACTTGCAAGGTGAGAGAATAGTTGTCCAATTTTCATGTGTAGATTGAGGAATAAGGAATAGTTCACTCAAAATGCATAATTATGCAGTTGTTCCACCTTACTCCCTGAAGTCAAGCAGCAGAAGTTAAGTGATAATGTACAAATACTACTGGCCCATTTTTGGGTGAACTAAAGAATTCACTTCTACTTTTACACAGAAGCAGTGAAAGGTGTGTCATAAGTGATATATTATGTGCAATGCCTCCCCAATCTGTGGCAACAGCAAAATAGAGTTTGGAGGTTAAAACCTTGAAAACATGATATAAAATGGTTTGATGACGATAACCATGTATGGAAAAGGATAATAGGTGCCCTAGTACAGTTTAGTATACATCAGGTTACTACTGAGGTGTCTGTTTTGATCATCATAGAAAATTCATGGGAGAACTGATGTGTTAAAGGCTGTAGCACAGCCCCTCACAGCACTTCATTACAGCAGAGTTTGCTTCACTGTTATCGTTACTCTAAATGTACTGTCCTGATGTACATCAATTAGACACAGCACAGTTAATGTTATTATGTAGTGACACAATGTCTTTTTGTTGCAGAATTTGAAAGGACTCACTATCCAGATGTGTTTGCTCGGGAACGCCTTGCCAACAAAATAGACCTTCCAGAGGCAAGAATACAGGTAGGCTCAATTATTTATTATTTTTTAGGCTCATAATGAGGGTGTGTGTGTGTGTGTTGTAATAATTTATAGTTTTCATTAAATAACAACATTATTAACATGTAATCAGTGATGATCAGTCACTGACAACTTGCCTTAAAGGATTGGTTCACATTCTTTCATATCTAGCTGAAAACAATACTGACTGTCCATATTTACATTGAAAGGGTTGTTCTGATTTTTCCTCCTGGACACATTGGCTGTGAAGAGACCCTCTCTTTGAACGATGTTAATTTAAGTGATGGGGGACAAAGTCCTCGTTCTATGCATAAATGCATTCATAAGTTCAGCCATAAGGTCACACGAGGCTTCAACAGTGTGAGACAAAACAAGTGGGAATCTTCCAAAGTTACAGTCGTTTTAGAACAAAATTCAGTGGAACTAGATTTTGGAATACACATTTCCCATATGCACAATCTATAGTGAATATACTCTTCACACAATATATGGCATATTATATTAAAAATAATAAGCAACTACAAACAACATGATAGAGGTCAAGAAGGGACACTGGAAATTCATAATTATGTCACATTTTATTTTCATCCAGTTTGTTATAAATGTGTTATGACACCGCCCCCCCTTTTTTTCTCCCTAATTAATTTTATGCTATTTTATGTTATTATTATTACTATACTTCGTCTGTATATATGTGTGCGTGTATATGTGTGTAGAGGTTTGTATGTACTGTACGTACAATTAAACAATTAAAGTGACCAATAACCCTCTCAGTTTACATATGGACATGTCAGTATGTAGTAAAAAATGTGAACCTATCCTAACAACCAATGTTTTTTTCTTTTCTATTCTGGCATGTGCAGGTTTGGTTTTCCAACAGACGAGCGAAGTGGAGAAGAGAGGAGAAGCTGAGAAATCAACGTCGTCAGGTGTCCAACTCCTCCAACCACATTCCCATCAGCAGCAGCTTCAACACCAGTGTTTACCAGCCTCTACCACAACCTACTACTCCAGGTACTGATAAGGACTTATACTACAAGTACATACTGTATACTATACATTTGAATAGCAATTATTATGAGTGTAATAACTAATGAATATTGTCTTAATGGTTAGTCCACCAAAGCTTTATTTTGTAGTGTAAACCGGCCTTTTTCACTGAAGACTTGACATAATAGGAAAGGTTACTAATAACATTAACAATGGCTCTGTTCTATTCAATTGTCCCAGTAAACCCAGTAACGTGACAGTGTGACAGTGAGCCAGCATGTGTTGTTTGCAGTAGATTCCTATAGTGACTATAATGAGTGGCTGAGTATCAAAGCAATTTGTTTCGTACTTTTTTGGTACCAACCAAAATGTATCCATATCACATAGTATATATAGTATACACTGTAGTATCAAGAACTGTGAATTACCAAAAGTGGGTATCAAATGTCTGGTCAGAAGTATAATTATGTTATAAGTACTGAAACTCAGGTATCGTATCGGCACTGGTATAAAAAATGTCAAATGATAGCCTAATGGTGATCCAGTTTCACAGTGAAAAACAAAGTAAGTTTAAACATCTATAGAAAATTCTCAGACCACTCCTGCAGAATAATCTACTTCTCCTCTGTCCCACCAAAAACATACATTTTCAGCAAAATATGGCTAAATACAGAGCATGGTTAGCTGTTTGTCACATGCAACTGTTTGCTGATGTTTGCTCATGTGAGCTACACATGTTACCTGTGTATTTAGCCACATTTTGGTAACTGTAATAGTCTTTGACATCATTTATATTTCTGGAAGATAGTCCTCTCGAAGGAAACCAAATCTAGAGCTTCATAGGCTTCTCTTATGCTATGCTACTGCAGCTACAGTATTGTCTATCATATATTCCAATAGGATTTCTGACAATTGAATTAGGTATTAAGAATTCTAAGGACTTACATAGCTGCTTTTGATGCAGTGATTCTGGCCCTTAAGGACAGAGTTTAGGAGTTGAGTTACATTCATTCAGTAGATGCTTTTGTCCAAAGTGATTGCCATTTTCCCAATGTAAAGTTTAGGGGGTTTGGTGTCTTGGTCAACTACACCTGGACATGTGGGCCAGGGATCGAACCACTAACCCTACAATTAATGGATTACCTGCTCTACCACTTGAGCTCAGGTGGTAGAGTTTTGAGTATCATAACTTGAGATTGCATCCGCTAATGTCTTATATTCTAAAAGCTTGAATATTCAGTTATATTGCCTGGGATACTGTACAAATCTTTGTTCTCTCCATTTCTCCATGCCTGTCTCTCTAGTGTCCTTCTCATCAGGGTCGATGCTGGGAAGGTCAGATCCAGTTCTGTCCAATAGCTACAGCCTACCAGCCATGCCCAGCTTCAGTATGGCTGCCAGCCTGCCTATGCAAGTAAGATTATTTTGCAATACAGCACAATACACAACCAGTCAAGCACTAGAACACCTCAAGTTAGATATAGCATCTTCATGTGTCTCTGTATCTGACTTCAGCTCGGGCTGGCTGATGTACTGTACATGTGAACAGATGTTTTGACTACGGTTGCTTAGAACATTTTTATGTGAATGTTTGTCATGGGTGAACATGGCTAAACATGAACCTCCAACTCTGGCAGTGCTTTGCTTGTTCCCTTGAGCTATACAGGAACCTGAAACACCACCCCTGACTGTATGGATGAGTCAGGCAGTCTGGACACAGAGGCTCTGGCAAGAAAACACAGGATTGTCCAGCAATAGTGTTGAGCCTAGCTCAGCATTTTCCGTAACGCAAAGTGACGTCATGTGGGAATGCACTGCATTGGCCAATCAAATTCAAGCAAACACAAATTCGTGGTCGATGTTTTTGTGTTGTTGCACTGGGTGCCTGTTGGTAAGTGATTACCTCAGGATTGTCGTAATGGAGGATAAAACGATTGTGGCAATGATAACTTTCCAGAGCTGTAAAATCCTTCCTCATACTATTAGAAATTGCTGTGCAGTGTTTTGGTATCTGATAAGCTTTGAAACTTATTGATGTACAGTACATCTCAAACTGGACTTCCTGGATCGAATTTCATTTTCTCACCTGTACCTGTAGCCACTGGCCCATACAAAAGCAGCCGCTTGCATATTTTTAATGCACGGCTGTGTTTGGCCTGAGCACCCACTTTATGGAGCCAGACAATCTACATGTAATCTTGTTGTGAATATTCTGGAAGGATCTGAGACCACCAGCATGGCTGACGATGTGCGTCTCACTACAAACACACATCAGACTGAAAGCTGAATGTTTTATTGGAAAAATATTCACTTTTATTTTGGAGAGTGATGTCGGGACTTACTTCTTCACAGTCTGGGTTAGAAGAACCAATTCAATTCAATTTCAGTTTTATTTATATAGCGCCATATCATAACAAAGTTATCTCAAGGAAATTTATCGAGTAGAGCAAGTCTAGACCGACTCTTCATATTTACAGAGACCCAACAGTTCCCACCATGAGCAAGCACTATGCGACAGTGGCAAGGAAAAACTCCCTTTTAACAGGTAGAAACCTCAAGCAGAACCAGGCTCAAGGTGGGCGGTCATCTGCCTCGACCGGTTGGGTTGAAGGGGGAGGGGGGGAGCGGGAGAGAGAGAGCAGGAGGAAAGAGAACATACAGCAGCACAATACAGTTCCACATAGGGATGTAAAGCAATAGCTGTGGTAATGGCATTGATGTTAACACCAACAGAAACAACACTAAGAGCAACATTATAATAGCAATACTAATAATAAGAGCAACAACAGTAATAGCAGCAGCGGGTGCAGAGCAGGAGCACGGGGGCAGCAGGTGGCCGCAACCACAGATCCAGACTCAACAGCTCCGGAGGCAGAAATACCTGCAGAAAGCAACAGAAGGGAGAGAGAGAGAGAGAGAGGAGAGAAAGCACACAACTACGGGAAGAAGTTGAATTAATAACAAGCATTGATGGGATATGAGGGCGTACAGATGGAGAGGAAGAGGAGGAGAAAGGAGCTCAGTGCATCATAGGAAGTCCCCCGGCAGTCTAGGCCTATAGCAGCATAACTAAGGGGTGGCTCAGGGTCACCTGAGTCAGCCGTAACAAATGCATGGACTAGTTTTTCTGCATCTTTTTGAGATAGGATGTGCCTGATTTTTGCAATGTTACGTAAATGAAAAAAGGCAGTTCTTGAAGTTTGTTTTATGTGGGAGTTAAAGGACATATCCTGATCAAAGATAACTCCAAGATTCCTTACGGTTTCGCTGGAGGCCAGGGCAATGCCATCTAGAGAAACTATATCTTTAGATAATGTGTTTCGAAGGTGTTCGGGGCCAAGTACAATAACTTCGGTTTTGTCTGAGTTTAACATCAGAAAATTGCAGGTCATCCAGGTTTTTATGTCCTTAAGGCATGCTTGAAGTTTAGCTAATTGATTGGTTTCATCTGGCTTGATCGATAAATATAATTGGGTATCATCTGCATAACAATGAAAATTTATGGAGTGCTTCCTAATAATATTGCCTAAAGGAAGCATATACAAGGTAAATAGAATTGGTCCAAGCACAGAACCTTGTGGAACTCCGTGACTAACTTTGGTGTGCATAGAGGATTCATCATTAACGTGTACAAACTGATATCGATCTGATAAATAGGATTTAAACCAGCTTAGTGCAGTACCTTTAATGCCAATTAAATGTTCTAGTCTCTGTAATAGAATGTGATGGTCAATGGTATCGAATGCAGCACTAAGATCTAGTAAGACAAGTACAAAGACAAGACCTTTGTCGGATGCAATTAGAAGGTCATTTGTAACTTTCACCAGTGCTGGCTCTGTGCTATGATGCACTCTAAATCCTGACTGAGTATCCTCAAACAGCTTGTTGTTGTGTAGAAAGTCACACAACTGATTGGCGACTGCTTTCTCAAGGATCTTAGAGAGAAAAGGGTTAGATATAGGTCTATAATTTGACAAGATCCCTGGATCAAGAGTGGGCTTTTTAAGAAGAGGCTTAATTACTTTAAAGGACTGTGGCACATAGCCTTTTAATAAGGACAGATTGATCATATCTAGTATATTAGTGCTAACCGAGGGTAAAATTTCTTTAAGCAGTCTAGTTGGGACGGGGTCTAAGAGACACGTTGATGGCTTAGATGAGGAAATCATGGAAGTTAGTTGATTAAGGTTGATGGGAGAAAAGCAGTCTAAATGTACATCAGGTTTTACAGTTGTTTCTAAGGTTCCTGTGTTTGAAGATAAGTCAGTACCAAAAGAGGGCAGGAGGTGCTGAATTTTGTCTCTAATAGTTAGAATTTTATCTTTAAAGAAGCTCATAAAGTCATTACTACTGAGGTCTATAGGAATACATGGCTCAACAGAGCTATGACTCTCTGTCAGCCTGGCTACAGTGCTGAACAGAAACCTGGGGTTGTTCTTATTTTCCTCTATTAATGATGAGTAGTAGGCTGCTCTGGCATTACGGAGGGCCTTCCTATAAATTTTAAGACTAACTTGCCAGGCTAAACGTGATTCTTCCAGATTGGTGGAACGCCAATTCCTTTCAAGTTTTGCGATGTTTGTTTTAATTTGCGGGTTTGCGGGTTATACCATGGAGCTAACCTCCTCTGTTTTATTATCTTCTTTTTTAGAGGGGCGATAGAGTCGAGTGTTATTCGTAGTGAGCCTGCAGCACTATCAACAAGATGATCAATTTGGGAGGGACTAAAGTTAGCATAGGAGTCATCTGTTACATTGAGACATGGAACTGAATTTAATGCCGATGGAATCACTTCCTTAAATTTAGCTACAGCACTATCAGATAGACATCTAGTGTAGGAATGTTTGCCTGACGGCGTGTAGTCCAGTAATAGGAATTCAAAAGTTATTAAATAATGGTCTGATAAAAAAGAATTCTGTGGAAAGACTATTAGATTCAATTTCAATGCCATAAACAAGAACAAGGTCGAGGGTCTGGTTAAAACAGTGAGTGGGTTTATGTACACTCTGACAGAAGCCAATCGAATCTAATAATGAGATGAACGCAGCACTAAGGCTATCATTTTCTACATCCACATGAATATTAAAATCACCTACAATAATTATTTTATCCGTTTTAAGGACTAAACCTGATAAGAACTCTGAGAAGATAAAAATTCAGAGTACGGTCCAGGAGCTCGGTACACTATAACAAATAGAATTGGCTGTAGTGTTTTCCAGGTTGGGTGTGAAAGGCTAAGAATAAGGCTTTCGAACGAGGTATAATTTAGTTTAGGTTTAGGTTTGATTAATAGGCTTGAGTCGAAGATGGCTGCAACTCCACCTCCTCGGCCTGTGCCTCGAGGAATGTGAGTATTAATGTGACTGGGGGGAGTGAATTCATTTAGGCTAACATATTCATCATGACACAGCCAGGTTTCAGTAAGACAAAATAAATCAATATTATGATCTGATATTAGATCGTTTACTAGAACAGCTTTAGATGAGAGAGATCTGATGTTTAAGAGTCCACATTTAATTCTCCTATTTTGTTGTACTGTTGCAGTGGTGGTTTTACTTTTTATTAGGTTTTTATGTCTAACTTCTCTTCTGTTTACTTTGGATTTAAATAATTTAAGTGGTCGGGGGGCAGACAACCTCTCTGTGAAGTTTAGGGTGGGTAACTGCTCTAATGGAAGCGCAGAGAAGCGTGTAGGACTGCAACTCTGCCTCCTGGTCTGGACCACAGACTGTATTAAGTCTATGGTCTGAACTCTGAGCTGTCATGGCTTTGGGTCACTAATAAATTCGGCCAGATTTCTAGATATGAGAGCGGCTCCATCCAAAGTGGGATGAATGCCGTCTCTCCTAATCAGACCAGGTCTTCTCCACAAAGTCCGCCAATTATCTACAAAGCCCACATCATTACCTGGACACCACCACAGATTAAAGCTCTTGTGCACTGACTTCTCTCAGCCCTGGTGGCTGCCACTTGATTACATTGTTAAGCAGTCTTTCTTTAAAGAAAATGCCACCTCACCCCAATATGGCTTGTTAACCATAACCTTTCCTGTGCAAAAAAACGGCTATTTACTTTAAAGAAATTGCCTTGATAGTTATGAGGCTGTAACAACACTGTTAATCTTGCATGACACCTACCCAGTGGTGAATGGCTCATCAGGGTGTTAAATTCTGCTAATATTAATTTATGTTTCCAGGCATCCAGCCAGACCTCTTATTCCTGTATGCTGCCCACCAGCCCCACTGTAAATGGAAGAAGTTATGAGACATATACTCCTCCTCACATGCAGCCACACATTAACAGCCAGTCAATGACATCCTCTGCAACGTCTTCAACAGGTAGGAAGTTATTAACTGTTTGATACTCTACAACTCTTTAAATGTTGTTGTGTCTTGTCTGTCAATGTGTTTGTTCTGTCATGTCTGTCTTATAACTGTACTCCAATGACCTCTTTGTTCTCCTTTTACCAGGTCTGATTTCCCCTGGTGTCTCAGTTCCAGTCCAAGTTCCAGGAAGTGAAGCGGACATGTCACAGTACTGGCCACGCCTGCAGTGATGTAATTTCTTACGGCAATCATTCTTGACTGCAGTGATCATCAGCAGTAATTGCTGCAACAGGACTGTATGGGACATCAAAGCGTAACCTATCCCTACTTTACAGCTTGAATATCAAAAAGGACCTGTCATTGACTGAAACAGACTGCACCACAGCAAATGAATATGAAGAAATTACTCTCATTAATGCTTGCGAGAAAACTTTCAAATCAAATTCCAGAGCAGGACAGAAGGAGTTTGAGTACTCTTCCAATTGAAGGATTTGAATGTTACTGTAAACCAGTACAAATTCAGCTACAACTGGATCAAAGGTCTCGGGGAGTTCTCTCTCCACATCATCTCCATCAGCTGCCATTCAAAGTTTGGCTGGTGAGGACACCCTGGCACTAGCCCAGAGTGAAAAGCTCTAGCCTGAGCTGTACTCAGGAAGCTCAGGAAGGTGGACCATCCTTTGGTAATAATAAACTCCAGACAGGAATAAACTGCTCAGTGTCCATTTGGACATTCTGTGGGAAGACATTACCTACCATTACCTCCACTTTCAGTTCCTAATTTATATCATGTTGGTGTATTTGTAGCAAAAACAAAGATGTTGATTGAAATGTAAAGGGAAACTTGAAATGAACTGTCTGCTGTGAATTTGTTTCATTGGCAGATTCCAAAAGCCCCGGCCGGCCTGGAATGTGTATAGAATTTGGATTCTGGTGAAATGTGTTTGGTATTGTAAAAACCCTGACCTGGATTTGATCTGCTAACTGGCATGGACTCTTTTGAACTGAAAAACTATGTCTGTGTTTTTTTGTTTTTTTGGAAGAAGTGGAATCGCAGTTTGTTTTAATTCCAAACTTCCTATGTCCAGAAATTCAACAGTAAACCACCTTTTGAAAGACTGGAACCAGGACAAACACTTGCTAGCTCATAAAAAGTGAACATTAGATTGTGTCTGGGATGTAAATCTGTTTCTAATTTCAAAGTGTAAAATATTTGTCTTCTCCACTGATCTGGGAGGGTTTCCATAATAAAGTTATTTCAATTATATTCCTTGTTACATTCTATAGTATTGTTATGAACTTATTTATAGCGTGTTTTTTATTTGTTGAACCATCCCTGGTGCACCTGAATATGTAAGAAAGCGTAGAAGAGAGAAAAGGGACCCCCTTTCGTCAAATTTTGACAGGTCCCAATCAGAACGTGCTACGTCACAAGCCCCCCGGAAGTCCCGCCCCCGTACTTCCGCCCACGAAACCCCGCCCAATCAAATCGTGCCACGTCATCGCTGTAATTCCCGTCCCCTGAAACCCCGCCCCGTCATAGTTATGTTTCCCGCTCTTTTTTTTATTTTTATTTTATTTTAGGGCCACTCCTTTTGCCCCTCCTCTCGTCCATCTCCCTTCATAGCCCATTTATTAACCCTTGTTTAAATGTTTAGTTTAAAACAGGTTCGGTTTTGTTGGAGAGACAGAAAAACATGGAAGACTCTAAAAAGACAATGCCCGCTCTGGCGCTCATTAGCGAGATGCCCGTTACAATCTATCAAGAGTTAACCTCCCTAACAGATGCTCCAAAGAAACGCATCGTCTATGAATAGAACTCAGGTGCCTCCGCCCGACTCTCTGCAGGAAGAATGGTCTTTAGAACCCTACGGTCTGCGCTGGGTCTGGGGCTATGTGTTCAAATACGAAACGGGCGATCTTTGCTTGTATCAGCTGGATGAAGGTGAAAAGTTGGGGTCTGTGACCACCATATCTACGCTGACTTCCAACGACTGGGGAGTGCTAAAACTGGTGATGCATCATCTCCAGGGGGGTAAGGAGACGACGAATGAAGAGCAAACCGTCGCTACACCCGCTAAATGCGCAAGATTGGAATGTTTCGACACAGAGGATGAGGAAGCTCTGAGAAAAATTGTTACCTGCGCTGTATGGCAGATGAAAACTTCACCCTCTGGTCAATGGTTCTTCCGCGTCAGCCTCCGCAGGTCCGGGGAAAAGGAGGGCGTAGAGCATTTCTTCTTGGAGTGTTTTAATTCTGACTGCGGGGTATTTCGGATGTTGTTAGACCTGCCGGTCGCTGCTTGGTCTGAAAAGATGGAAGAAGATGCTGAAAGATTCACCTCTCTCTTCCGCAGCTGTTGCAACTGGAGGGGCGCTCTAGTCACAAAGAAAGCTATGTATGCCATCTTTTAGACCACGCCTCCCTAACCCTAGCTACACCTCCCTAACCCTAACTACGCAATATAAGGAGTACCCATCGGGGACACAGTCAAACATCGACCTACGGAAACACTCTGACGCAGCCAGACATCGAGCAACAGGAAAAAAAAAAAGAGAAAAGATGGAACCTGCGCCAGACCGGTCTAACAACCTTTTAGGAGCGAGAACCTTCGTCGGACCCACGTCTTGCATGACTCGTCCGACGATGACGGGTTGACTCATGATCGTCCCAAGCCCATTCGTATGAGGATGGTGAAGAAGCATCTGACAGAGCCTTCACCGAAACCACCCTCTCTGGATGAGAGTGACTCACCCGACGGCTCTCCCAGCAGTTCCCCCGACTCAGACAATACGGATGACGGATTTGAGGCGCTGGACTCACCCTCTCCCTCATCTCCTCCGAGAGCAGCGAGGAAGATGAAGTCAACAGATAGGTGTCCTCCATGTTCATCAATGCTGTAAAAACCGCTGTGCTCCACCTGCTCAACATTACTCTGGGCAACTACCGGAAAGACGCCTGCCACGGCTGTCTGACCAACCACCCTAGCCAGAGACAACATGAGTGTTTGGAAGTACTCGAGAATGATTTATACTCAACCCACTTTCACCGGCTGATGCAAAGACTCGGGACCCCCCGATTCATTCCTACCATTCAATGTCTGTTGCGCATGCGCAACATCAAAGCGGACAAGGTCAGAGTCACAACAGTTGCAGAGATGTATTTACATGAACTGAAATCAACGAGGAAGATCTACGACGCTATCCATGACATGTACGAGAACCTGATTGGGGAGGATGTGGTGAAAATAGGCCAGCTTCGAGTGATGAAGGACTGTTGGGACAAAGATCAATAAAATGGCTAATTACTGGATAAAACTTGTTAGCTACGTGGAGGAATGTGATGTTTGTCAGTTAATAGATCTTTTGGAACGGACCATTAAAAACAGAGTTTTTAAACACAGCAAGACGGACGGTTTTATCAGAGATGCGGAAATCGAACAACTGGAAAACATTTTTGTTAAAGTACGAGCCCATGCTTCATCCTGGGAACTGATTGTACAGCACACCCTCTGTATAAGTGAATCTTGTTTGTCAGACACCTTTGGAAAAATTGTGACAGAATGGAGTAAAGGTGGGTGGCACGGTGGTGCAGTGGTTAGCACTGTCGCCTCACAGCAAGAGGGTTCTGGGTTTGAACCCGCTGGTCGGCTGGGGCCCTTATGTGTGGAGTTTGCATGTTCTCCCCGTATTCGTGTGGGTTCTTTCCGGGCACTCCAGCTTCCTCCCACCATCCTAAGACATGCAAGTTAGGTTAATTGATGATTCTAAATTGTCCTTAGGTGTGAATGTTTGTCTGTCTCTATGTGTGTGATTGATTGGCGACCAGTCCTGGGTGTACCCCGCCTCTTGGCCAATGTCAGCTGGGATTGGCTCCAGCCCCCTGCGACCCTCTGAGGATAAAGCGGTAACTCTTTAATTTATCGAAAAATTAAACAGCTGAGTCAAAGCCTCTCAAGTGAAAAACGTATAAAACCTACTTTCTTTTCTCATTTGCTTCATTACATCATGGATCAGATGTCATGCAATGGGTTTTATGTGACGCTACCCTCCATCGCCAGCCTCGATGTATTTAAAAACAATACAAGTTCTAGTTTTAGGGTGGATTTAGCGCAGCATATTAAATTAGAGGGCCCGTGGCAGGTAACCTTGTCAAAGATTTCATACCCGCACACCTGGTTTAACGTTCCTCAAGACGATGCCTACTTTGAATGGAGGAGAAAACCTAACACCGAGAATCAAAAGTCCGAGGTCCACCGCCCATTGTTTAACGGAGACGGTCCTTGAGACGTTGCCAACTCTGTACATGGGCAAAAACCTAGCCCAGAGGATCAAGAGTCCGAGGTCCACCGCCAAAGGTTTAGGGGAGGTTATTACACGGACCTGCTTCAGCTTGAGAAAGAGATGGAAGCTTTTCTTAAAAAAGTTGGAACCGATATTCAATTAAATTCTAGTTCGATTCAAAAAAGATATGAATGTCAAGCAGGTGGTCAATACCATCTACGCTTTTTTCCACCCGTGGCTTACATGCTGGGATTCAAACCGGGAGAATGGTTGAAGTTCGACGCGAGACTGGCTTTATATCCGGCGGATATAAAGCGTGGGTTCTACCAGCTTTACTATTATAGCGACGTGGTCCGTCATCAGATGGTGGGTGACACTTACGCTCCTCTCCTATGCACAGTTAAAGTAGAGGGGACGTTTAGTGACATAGTCACACAGTGTTTTAACCCCGCCGACTATCCACCTGTGGCGGAGAAACATATTGAAAACATTTACATTGAGATTAAAACAGATCAAAACGTCCCGGTAAACTTTACCTACGGGAAAACTATCACGAAACTGCATTTTAAAAGCTTTGCCTTAGGGATCAATCATGGTGCAGGTGTCTTTGAGATCGGATCCTCATCATTTTGTGAATTAAAATCAAGTCGGCGGCACTCTGCCCAGTTTTTACGGAGCACCCGTCATGTACGGCCGAGGTATAGGCTCTATATTTTCAAAATTGTTTCGTTTTGTATCCTCTCTGGTGAAAAGAGATTTTGCCATTGCTAAACCTCTGTTTTGTCGCGGAGACTGAGGAAGAGACCGCCGGGAGATTGCGTTACGGAGTAAAAAACGCAGAAACTCAAAAAAGTTGATAAAATCAGTCAGAAGAAACCTACCTAGAGGGAGGAGCTCAGTCCGGAGCGGCGACATATTTTAGAAAAGAGAAACCATGGCTCTGTTGCATCATAAATCCGCCGACTGTACTATGGGGGAGCTGGATATATTTTCAGCCCCCATGACGCAGCTTTCTATCGAAGATAAGGTCTACGTGGAAGTTTTACCTTTATCTGCCATTACCAATAGAGGCCCCATTGAGGTCTTTATCCCCAGAGACGGTGAAAAGTATTTGGATATGAATGACACTTTGTTGCACCTCCGCCTGAAAATTACCAACGCGGACGGTACCGACCTGCAGGACGGAGAGCCGGTGGCGCTCATCACTATCCTCTAAATACCATTTTTAGCCAATGCGACGTTACTCTGGGAGTTGATTTCACAGTCTAGCGCCACGCACCCTTGCAGGGCTATGACTGAAACTCTGCTCAACTATTCAGCGGATACGTTAAACGGACAATTCAGCGCGGGCCTATTTTACAAAGACACGGCCAGGGCTATAGAATCTATAGTGATCTATAACGGGCCTAATAGAGGTCTAAATCAGACAGGTCGGTTTACCGCAGGTTCTAGAGAGGTTCAACTGCTGGGTCCTCTCCACGGGGACATATTTTTCTGCGAGAGGCTTCTTTTGAACTCTGTAGACTTAAGAATTAAACTGACCCGCGCCAGCGACGACTTTTGCCTCATGGGACCCGGCAACTCGACTTTCCATTTGAGAATACTAGGCGCTTCTCTCTTTATGAAAAAAGTGACCGTTGCCCCCACCATTCGTTTAGGTCACGCGTCTGCTTTAATGAAGGGTAACGCCTTATACCCTCTATCGTGCATTAACGTAAAAACCTACTCCATCCCTCAGAATTCTAGAATATGTAACCAGGAGAACCTCTTTCTGGGTACCATGCCAAAGTACGTGGTTGTAGGGATGGTTAACCACGAAGCCTTCACGGGGAGAAGAGACCTGTCGCCCTTCAATTTTGCCCATAACGAAGTGGAATATCTGGCTCTGTGTCAGGATGGCAGACAGGTTCCGGCCAAGGCTTTCCAACCCCAATTTAACCAGGGGACTTCTGTCAGAGAGTTTTACAATGTGTTTATCGCCACAGGGAGACATCTTAAAGATTTACCTCTGAGCATCAACTGCGAGGAATTTCAGAACGGATACTCTATAAGATTCAGAGTTCCCTTACCGCATACCGTCACTCTTATCGTTTACGCCTGTTACGATTTTAGAGATCAACTCTAAAAGACAGGTGCTGGTGGATTATTATTAAAAACGAGAAGAATGAATAATCATCAGTTGGAAGGTCTTTTGCAGCATCTGCTGGGTGATGTTTTTTGCGGTGTGTGGGCTTCTGACCAGTTACCTTTACTGAGTTGTTCGTTTAGACTCCCCGCTTACTTTATCGTAAACACGCATAAAGGACACGAACCCAGGGAGCACTGGTTATCTTTAACTCTGGAGGATTCCCCCCGGATTTTCCCCATTACCCCTCGAGCATCTTGCAGTTTTTGGAAAACCACAAAGGGACTCGTTGCGTATTCTACCACAACCATCAGCTTCAACACCCTCTGTCCACCGTGTGCAGTCAACACTGCGTATATTATCTCTGCCACCGGGCATGCGGATTATCTTTTGAACGAGTATTGTCTTTGTATCAAGATGATGTGTTCAAAAATGACCTTAAGGTGTCCAACTTTGTGAAAAAATATCAACGTTGTATTAGAAATCAAAGCTCCGAGTCTTTTAACCACAGGGTTTGTTCTTTACAAATGTTTGTCTGAAGCCTTTTAATTTTTTTCTGCTTTTTGTTTTTTAAAATAATAACGATAATAAATTGTCTGTAGCCTTTAATTTTTTCTGCTTTTGCTTTTAAATAACGCACACACACTCACACATTAAAAAAATGTCTGTAGACTCTGAATGTGAGTAATAAACAATTTATTGAGAAAAGACAAAAAACATTGACTCGTCCCTTACAATTAAATTACAATTAAACTTATGGGGGAAGGTTGATCCAGAGCGTAGATTTTCTTGTTTTACGAGTTCTAGTTTTAATTTCTGGAGAGACTTTTTCTTCTTCCATCGGCATAATCCAACGTGGGGATAATGTTATTTTCTTTTTTACGGTCCACGCTTTGGGAGAGACTTGTTCTTCCACCGGTGTAATCCAGCGTGGAGATAACGTTATTTTCTTTTTTACAGTCTGTGCTTTGGGAGAGACTTGTTCTTCCATCGGCGTAACCCAGCGTGGGGATAACGCTATTTTCCTTTTTACGAGCCACACTTTGGGAGAGAGTTGTTCTTCTTCAGGTCCAATCTGGGATCCGTCCGTTTTGAGACAACAGTATTGATCGCAAGCATGAGGGTTATTTACCCAGGATAAGGAGATGTTGAGTTCCGTCAAAGTATTTAAGAAACTCATCCAGCCTTTAGTTGGCAGGGTTCTGGCTTTTTTAAAAGAGACCGAAAGATTTTTAAATAAATCAATCAAATGAGAGCCTTTCACAATCTTGCCCTTGTAAACAAATTCCCCTTTCTGCTCTCGGCTAATTTCTTCATGATGTACCTGGCGTTCTTGCGGTCTTGCGTGGGGAGGTTATTAAGTACCTCGTTCACCGCGTCATCCAAGTCAACCTGTTGTTTTTCAACAACACCGTCGTACTGGGCCTGAGCCTCTGGGTTCCCAGTCGACGGGTCTTGAGGTAGAGTCATTGTAATACGACGTTCTTCTTTTTCCCCTTGCTTGATCAGCGTGAGGTATCTTTGCAGCAGGGCGTTGTATTTTTTTAATTTTTTCGTACGGGCTCAATCCCGGCTCGTTTAATATCGCTCTCATTCTCGCATCCAAATCATCTTCGACCGTTTGTCTAATAGACAACTCCGAATGAGTCAGACGACTTAACTGGTGGGGTGAGACGAGAAACATTTTCTGCGCCGTCCTTAGAGACGTTTTAATTTTTATCTAATGATTCCTCCTAGAAGCTCTCCAATCATAGGAATGGTGGCTGTAAGCAGGGGCAAAATGAAACCTCCTGACTGTTTCTTCAGAGTCTGGTGTTTGTGTTTTAGGCTAGTTTTTTTATCCGCCAGCAGTTTGAAAACTTTCTTTTGTGTTTTTAATTTCTTGTATTGAGTCGGAGACGGAGGGATGTTTCCTTTCAAAAGATTTAAAGCGATCTCGCACAGAGCCTGGAGAAAGTCGGGGGAGCAATGGGTGAGAATGTCTTTCTGTTTCTGAGGCGTGGCATGGTACAGAGCTTTTAGTAAGCGAGCGTTTCTTTTTAACTGAGTCGACATGATGGCTTACTTTGTTTTGGGGATATAAACGACCGGCCACTGATGAGGAAGCACACCCGACCTCAGTCTGTATTGTTCTGGGCAGGCGGGCGTGAGGTCGACGATTAAATATCCATAGGCATCTTTGGTGGCGTCTTCGAAACTTTCCAAGAAAAAGGACTTTTGTGAGGGAAAGATTTGACGTTCATCTGTAATTTTTCGCGAGGGTTTTTAAACATCACCAGATAATTGCTGTTCAAACTAATGGTACGACTGTGTTTACCCTGGTAAAATACATTTTGCGTCAGCATCACGACGCTCATATTTTTATGATGTCTGTACTGCGTAAAAATTTTAACCACTTGAGGGTGATCGGAGGCTTGAAAAATAACATCGTCAAGAATGATCAAATGAGTTTATTCAGGAGGAAACAGATTTTCATCTTCAAAATAAGTTTTCCCACATCCGCTGGGTCCCACAATCAAACATGAAAAAGGCGTACGCAGTCTAGGATCAAAATCAATCTCTTCCATAGCAGCAAGGTGTGACATTTTTGTTCTAATAGCTAAAAGGGAAAGTTTTTCCATCGGCAAACAGAATAGCAGGAAAAACTAGTCATTTCTGAAAAAGTTCAGAGTGGTGTACGACAAGAGATGTCTGACGCTATCAAAGTGTCTGTGTAATACCCTTTACACGCAGCACTACTTTCTTTTCTTTGACCGTTTGGTAAGCGTAACTCTTGGGACCAGCGGCCGCAAATGCCTCTGCGCATTGTAAGAAGGGGTTCTTTCGCTTTCCCCTGGTCTTTTCTCCAACGTGCATCTGCAGTGAGAGAGAATATTGAGTTAAACTTCTGTGTGTGTGTGTGAGAGAGAGAAGATAAGGCAATGTTTAAAACTGTGTTGTTGAAACTTTAAATATATAAATTAAAAATAAAACAAACGCGTCATCCACAGTATTACTCCAAGCCCCGGCCTGCGGGGGATCAGAAGTGGGCAGATGACCTGAACGTATTCTTCAACAGATTCGATCAGGCATCTACCCCTCCCCCTGCCCCGTCTCCTCTGCAACCATCATTACCATCTACCCTCCCTGCCTACAGCCCTCCCCATCCCTCATCTCATCACTTATCACTCCCCACAGCCCTCAGCTTACAGCCACTTAATACACCCACACCACAGCCTGGGCTGGGCCCATCTCCCCATTTCACACCCGCAAACACCCCCCATTCAGCCCCCATGCTCTCTACAAGCTCAACTGGACTGTTCCTCACAACATCCCAGGTGAGAAACGAACTGAGGAAGATAAGGGTGGGGAAGGCGGCGGGCCCAGACGGCATCAGCTCCAGACTTCTGAAGTCCTGTGCGGACCAGCTGTGTGGGATTGTTGAACACCTGTTCAACCTGAGTCTGAAGCTGGGGAGGGTGCCAAAACTGTGGAAAACATCGTGTCTGGTTCCTGTGCCGAAGACCCCACACCCCAAGGACCTCAATGGCTATAGGCCAGTGGCATTGACCTCTCACCTGATGAAGACCTTGGAGAGACTGGTCCTTGTTCACCTGCGTCCGCTGGTGAGCCCATGTATGGACCCTCTGCAGTTTGCCTACCAACCCCGCATTGGGGTGGATGACGCTGTCATTTACCTACTTCACACATCCCTCTCTCACCTAGAAAAGGCTGGAAACACTGTGAGGATCATGTTTTTTGATTTCTCCAGTGCTTTTAACACCATCCAGCCCAGGATTCTGGGGGACAAGTTGGAGCACGCTGGGGTGGACCATCACCTGGCAGCATGGATCCTGGACTACCTCACAAACCGACCACAGTATGTGAGGTTACAGGACTGTGTGTCTGACACACTTCTCTGCAGCACAGGGGCTCCACAGGGAACCGTTCTGGTGCCTTTCCTGTTCACCTTCTACACAGCGGACTTCACCCATAACACTTCGAACTGTCACCTGCAGAAGTTCTCTGACGACTCTGCCATCGTCGGCCTCATCACCAACGGGGATGATGGGGAGTACAGAGAACTGACCCAGGGCTTTGTGGGTTGGTGTCAGCAGAACCGCCTCCAGATCAACGCGAGTAAAACCAAAGAGCTGGTGGTGGACTTCGGCAGGCGCAAACTCCCTCCACCTACACCAGTGAACATCCAGGGAACGGACATTGAGATTGTGAGATCGTACAAGTATCTGGGTGTTCACTTGAACAGCAAACTGGACTGGTCAGACAATACGGACGCTCTGTTTAAAAAGGGCCAGAGCCGTCTCTTTTTGCTCAGGAGACTAAGATCTTTTGGAGTGCAGGGTGCGCTCCTGAGGACTTTCTATGACTCTGTGGTGGCATCAGCTGTCTTGTATGGGGTGACCTGTTGGGCCAGTGGCATCTCTTCCAGGGATAGAAAGAGACTGGACAGACTGGTAAAGGCCAGCTCTGTCCTTGGATGCCCTCTGGACCCAGTGGAGGTGGTGGGAGGCAGGAGAATGGTGGCCAAGCTATCATCACTACTGGAAAACACTTTCCACCCCCTACATGTCACTCTTTCAGAACTGGGCAGCTCCTTCAGCGACCGGCTGCTCCACCCGCGGTGTCTGAGGGAGAGGTACCGTAGGTCCTTCCTGCCTGCTGCTGTCAGACTCTATAATCAGTACAACTCCCGGTAATCTACACTTGACTGTCAGTGTGCAGACTATTCACTACTATACTTCATCTACTGCTGTGCATTATCTTCATACATATATTGTATTCATGATGTTATCTACTTCATATGTTGCTGTGAAATATTTTTCATATACATGTATATTATATATGTGCAATATTTTTATCTTATCTATTTGTTCATACTTACAACTGCACTCAGTCACTCTATTATTTATTTCTGTCTATACTGTGTATAGGACTATTTTTCTATTTATTTTTATTGTATTTCTATATATGACACTTTTGCTGGCTGCTGCAACGCTAAAAATTTCCCCGCTGTGGGACAATAAAGGCTTATCTTATCTTATCTTATCTTATTTAAAATGTTACTTCATTTAAGTAATCCCTTTTTAATATGTTACAAAGCAATAAAATAAATATCCTATAGCATATGCTATTACCAACCTCTACATCACCCTCTTGCATTAGATGCATTAGACCTCCGGTGTTAGGTGGCGCTGCTGCAGCGTGTGTGTATGTGTGTGTGTGTGTGTCTGTGTGAGCTTTTGTGTGTGTGTGTGTGTGTGTGTGTGTGTGAAAAGATAAGACATTGTTTAAAATAGCGATGTAACTTTAAACATAGAAAGTGGAAAATGCAGCATGCAGAATAGTACAACGGTAATATTAATAAAAAACACAAAAACAAAACAAAAAAAACAAACAAAAACAAACGAGTCATCCAGAGTATTTAAAACATTACTTAATTTAAGTAATCCCTTTTTAATATGTTACATAGCAATAAAATAAATATCCTATAGCATATGCTATTACCAACCTCTGCATCACCCACTTGCACTAGATGCATTAGACCTCCGGTGTTAGGGGGGGCTGCTGCAGCTACCCTCTCCCTAACTTGTATGATACACATCACCGGAACTACACTCTTCTCATCCTCCCCTCTTTGACTCGGACAACAGGAAGTCGAGTTTCATTTGAATCATACAGACGGGCTGACAACATCGGGTTATTATCCAGTTTAAAACTGTGAGGGCAAAATTTCTCTCTTTCTGTCTACTAGATATGTTTAGTGTGATAAATTTCTCTCTTTATGTCCACTGGATATGTTTAGTGTGATAACTTGTTTTTCTAGTCAATCAGTCTTAATTCTGTATACTCATAATTTCCGTCTCGGGTCATCTCTGTTTAAGGTACATTGGTATCTTGGTTGGTTATAGCGGGAGGACAAATTGTTTGAAATCAGGGGAAAAGACAGCTGCAGTCTGGGGAACAGTCTGCCCTGGGTTTCCAGCCTTGGGCAGGAAAACTTAGCTGGAGACAGACTATTTTTGTTAGAGGTGATTCCGTACTCTGATATGTCTGTCTGTGTATTGTAAGGTTATAAGTATGTGACAGCATCTTCACTTCTTTGTCAGACGCTTCATATGCATTTTGGTGTATGATCTCTGTCCTTCAGCTGAAATCGGATAGACTCTGTGTGCTCGCCTGCTCTCCCTTTCATTTACTTTTATTCTTATTTACCATTTCATCTGATTGTTTTATTCTTTTCTTAAATATACAAAAGACAACGGCTTGTTGGATCTTCATTTTATTTGCTCACTTCTTCAAAGGAAATACACAATTTCCACCACAAAAACGTTTTAGCGACTTACTGGATTCACCTCGCCCAGCAATGGGCTCCTTCGCCAGGCCTTCTGTCTGGATGTTCCCCCGCCGCTTGGTCCAAACCCGCTCCCGTGGACGGGGGTGGAGGAAGAGACTGCTTCTTTCTCTTCGATACACCCTAAGCAGGCTGCCTTCCCCGGCCTTCCGTCTGGATGTTCCCCGCTGCCTGGTCCAAACCCGCTCCCGCGGACGGAGGTGGAGGAAGAAACAACTTCTTTCTCTTATAATCTTAACTAGACTCATACAGAAGAACCATTTCAACGTGCTATAATAGGCACGTTTCACTATGTTGAAAATGAACACACTTTTCCATTAGAGTTTATTGAATTAGACCATAATGCATGTTTTGACACATAGTTGCTTTGTCTGCGTGTGATAAGAACTTCTGTGTGTGTGTGTGTGTGTGTGTGTGTGTTAGAGAAGTGCCTCTGTTAGTTGAGGCAAACATGATAGTTTAGTTTAACCTCTCTAACCTCTGTTGTCACAGAAAGGGTTCTTTAGAGGTGAGGGTGGTTAGATACGGGGGGGGGGGGGGTTGCTGTCAAAATTTGAAAAAGAGCGGGAATTATGGCGATTGGACGGGGCGGGACTTTCAGGGGCGGCACTTTCAGGGGCGGGACTTCCGGTGATGACGTGGCACGTTCTGATTGGGACCTGTCAAAATTTGACGAAAGGGTGTCGTTATATCTCTCTCTCATGGAGCCCCATGAGAAAAGCCCTGACCTGAAGTAAAGTCTAGTCTCCATCCCTCCAGTAGACCTCCATAGACTTAGAAAATCTATGACAAGAAGCATTGAAGCGGATCTGGAGGCTCGTGGTTTTATCTGCAGTATGAAGATTTTCTGTTATCCAGGTCACAGGACACATATGCCCTCTTTCCAACTGGGAACCAACTTTTCCGTTCCGAACCAGAATAATAGAATAATGTTTACTGCACATTCCCCTTAACCGCAACGTCGCTGGTTCGATTCCAGCTGGGGACCTTTGTTGCATGTCATAGCCCCTCTCTCTCTCCCCATTTCTTGTCTACCTTTTCACTGTCAACTGTACAATAAAGGCAAAAATGCCTAAAAAATAATCCTAAAAATCCAATTGAGATGCTGTGGCATAACCTTAAACAGGCCATTCATGCTCAAACCCTCCAATGTCGCTGAATTAAAACAATTCTGCAAAGAAGAGTGGGCCAAAATTCCTCCACAGCGATGTAAAAGACTCATTGCCAGTTATCGCAAACGCTTGATTGCAGTTGTTGCTGCCAAGGGTGGCACAACCAGTTATTAGGTCTAGGGGGCAATTACTTTTTCACATAGGGCCAGGTAGGTTTGGATAGCTTTTTTCCCTTAATAAAATGAAATCATCATTTAAAAACTGCATTTTGTATTTACTCGGGTTATCTTTGTCTAATATTAAAATTTGTTTGATGATCTGAAACATTTAAGTGTGACAAATATGCAAAAATATAAGAAATCAGGAAGGGGGCAAATACTTTTTCACAGCACTGTATATATACATATATATCACTCCAACATCAGCAGGTCAGCTCCTTAAATAACTGCCTGACGCGATTGTGGAAGTAACCAATCACCTTACCAGTCAGTCAGTCTCCTAGTTGTATCCAAATGCGCACACATCTGGCACAAAGTCCTTATACGAGCTTGTTTTGCAAAAACACACACATGTATTATGTCAGGTGGAAACAGAATGAAAACAAGGCATCTTGCACTGTGATATAATGTGTGTGTGTGTGTGTGTGTGTGTGTGTGTGTGTGTGTGGGGGGGGGGGGGGTTGTTGCTGTGTGGTCCTACTTATGACACAGCTGCCCAGTGCACACACAAGCTAGTGTAACCAGTTTAATTTAGGTAGTACTTTAATAATTAGTTTAATAATTGACTAACTTTACATTCAGGTTTCATTTCATTTTAACAAAATGATAAAATAGAACTCAATTACTCAAATGTTACGTCAAATCATTAATGTGTTTTTAATAGTCTTTGGACAACAATGGAGCTCTATTATAGTTCAGGCTTTAGATACACATAATACTTGTTAGATACATTCATTGATTGTTTGGGTCTGCACATGGTACTTGTTGACTATAGGAAAAGTATAGAAATAGAAGTGAAAGAAATATGGATACATTGGAGAACTGTTGACGCTGAATGTCATGGTCTAGTTTAATACAGAAAAAGTCAGCAGTGACTTGAGACACAATGTGGTTATTAACATTTAACCTTCACCAAAGTCCTTTTGTTTCCTAAACCTAACAACAGATGAGAGCCTGGATGCGAACCCCAGTCTTAAAGTCCTGTCCTATATGCCTGCCATCAACTCCAACCACCTCCCCTCCATACAACTCTGACTGACAGCCTCTGAACAAAATCCAGCCAGCGGTCACAATTCACAGCGCAACATAATTGGGAAATCAATTTAGTAATATGTAAATGAAATTTCTGGGAGACAGGGTTTTCTGGAGACTTGTGGTAGAACAACATCTCACTAACTCAATTTATGTTGGGGTTTCCTTTAATTTGCCACCAATGTGTATTTACCACCAACTTTCTACTCTGCCAAGTGAAAATAAAACTTGGTTGTTCAAGTGCAAATTTTTGGTTGTGAATTCAAAGATTTCCAACTTTATGAGTTGATGAGGATTGTGTGAAGTTAGGTTTGGTCTCTATGAGGCATTCAGAATACAGAGAATATTGCAATATTAGCACACACTCACACAACTATACACACACACACACACACACACACACACACATTACCCTCAAAGGTACACCCAAATTTTATACACTGCAAATTCAGAAGTGAGGCATTGTGGAATAGAAAAAAAACTATTCATTGGCTCTCTCCCTCTGTTTCATTCATTCATTCAGCCCGTCATTTCTTTCTGTCTTCCATCGGCCAGCGGGTGGCTGCAAAATGAGAATAGGGTCAACCTCTCCTCATTTACCTAACAAAAGACTGGAAAAAAGAGAGAGAGAAAGAGGAGCTGACGGCTGTCAAGGAGAGAAAGAGAGAGGGGATCCAAGACAGATGACCTGCAGCTTCACTCTGAAAAGTTTCATTCCATTACATCTCACACAATCCACATCATGTCAGCACCTATCAATTACTGTCTGCATCAAACAGCACAATAGGAACTCTAATCATCAAAGAGCATTTGGAGAGTGATCAATGATGGCTTCCTACCTTCCACCACTGAAACAAGAGTGATGACAAGATCATACATTTATTCTGGTCATAACGGGACTATGATTGTGTGTATGCGTAGTAGTAGTAGTAGTAGTGTATAGAGCACTACTAAAGATATTGTTGGAAACCACCTAAGGAAATCTGTGGTGCAGGTTCTATTTTCTTAAAGTGGAGTTCTTCTGCTGTCAAACATGTTAAATCGCTTTTCTAATTTTAATACTGTAACTTGTGTCTGCAATGTGCAACTGTTGGCTATTATGTAGGAAAAAAGAAAAATATAATAAATGTAAATATTAGGGGTGTGAATCTCTAGGCACCTTACAATTCGATTCTGATTCAGAGGGGTACGATGCTATTATAAAACGATTAACGATGCATCTTGATCAGTTTCCAAAATTAAGTTTTTGACTGACCTATTTCCTTCTGTTAACTGTTTTGTATTGGTTAGCAGGGACCCCACAATTTATTTTTGAGTATCTCATTTAATTCACTTAACAGGTTAATTTGAAATTCATTTCTAGGAAGGTAATGTTTATATTCCAAGATGTACTGATCAAAAATGTTTTCCAGGATCCAGTGTTCATAATTTAGTATTTTATGCAGTATTAATGTTTGTGGATGCGTGTGACGGCTTCCACCACCAGGTTGTGCCTTTGAGTACGGTGAGAGAGTTTTGAAGCACAAGTAGTAGAAGAAGAACTTCCTCTGTTGCACTAGTTATCACAGAGCTAGCAGAGAAAATATGCTGGCAGACTCTGGCTGCAACACATGACTATTTTGGTACAAACCAAGGGCATAATCATGGTATAGACATTGGGGGGGTCCAGATTTTTTTAAAAGTGCATTTCCCACAATTCTGTGATATTTATATATGAAAATTCGCACATTTAGAACATAGATTTGAGGACTACGTTGATCATTTGAATTTACATTTAAAGGAATAGTCTGATTTCTCTGAGATAGTGGCTGCCCCCCACTTCATTTTGTTTTGGTCAGTTGCTTACTGTTCAGTGTTTTAAGCTAAAACAACCAACTTCTTCCAAACTTGTCCACCCATGTCTTAATCTAATTAAGATGGGAGTATTGCTCTCCATGTAACCACAATCATTCACACACAAGATGCATTTACCTGTAGTGCCTTACTAAACTACCTATTCATCCGGATTCTTACACTTACTGTCTATGTGCTCTACTAAATTGCATTATAGTTCACATTCCACTTTCTCACCTGATCATCTGTATCTCCAGAGCATGTCCCTGTCTGACCACTGCTTCTAGCATGTCTCTCTCTCCCTGTCTCTCTGTGCTGCCTGCAGTGTGACCACATATCATTATTTTACTTAAAGAACGATGACTGATGACCTTGATGATCATTTTAATTTGATACACTGAATATTCTGCTTGTATTACTAGTTTTATTAGCTTTAATGTAATCATGCTGTTTAGCTAACTATACAGTAAGTGTATAAAGAACAGTGTACACTCTACAGTAGTAACAGTTACCTGAAACGTTAGCTATTGTCTTATCTACTAAGCTAACGTTACCTATTTTGGTAGCTCGTAACTTACTGCCTGTAAAAAAAAACTTGTATGTCCAGCTGCTGATCCTGCTTTCTAAGCTTTGTAGGTAACATTACTTCCTCCATTTGCTCACCTCCACTGACTGACCAAATTAAAAAAAACCGTCAGATTACCATCACAGCACAGAACGACTTAAGGTGATCTGATTCTGAGCTTCATTAGCAAACACTGATAGCAAAAACAACATGCTAACGGTGTCAATCAAACAACTGCGAGTTGTGTGCGCTAGCATGGGAGCAACCAAGTGTATATGGGAGGGGGGGTCACTTATGTTTTCCTTAACAAACAAAAATAAATTGAAAATAAATAGGAAATACCAAGAAACAGATCCGTTGACAGGCTTCATAAAAGGAAGACATATTTAACATATTTTCTACTGTATATTGGGGGGGACAGAATGGTAGTTTCTCAGCACTGGGGGGGACATGACCCCCCCAAAGAATGCGTGGTTACGCCCATGGTACAAACACTTACCCACCAGTGTGGTGGGCTCCGAGATTTACTCGCCAAACGGAACTGCCGGTCGGATTGTATCTATCTTCGGTTGATCACGCTCAGCCATCCTCACCAAAACTCAAGAAGTAGCCTAGCTTAGAATGTAAACACGAAGCACATGTTTCACGTCTGTTACATTCCACCATCCAACTGGTACAGCCGCAAGAAATGTACTACGTACAGCCCGGTCTCACAAAATTGCTACAGGCGTCAAGCGCTCATAATGTCAAGAATTGAATTTTAAATTTCTGATTATTGAGTTTTCTGCATCAAGACATAATCATTCAAAAGAGAATCGTGATGCATCTAAGAATCGATTTTTTCCCCTCCCCTAGTAAATATCTGACTTAGTATGGGCAGATACTCAGTAATAAAGGATTTCATCAAGATTTGACTGAAATATGAATATCAGTCACTCGATACAAGGCTCTGCCCCTTGACCCATTGACCTCTTGGGCCCTTGGGCCTGTGTCCGGTAGACCCAAGCAGCAAAAAGTTGGAACTTAAGGCTTAATAGGCTGAAACCGTTCTTATATAGAGACTTAATAAAATCATCTTTCTTTCTCACTTAAGAATGAATGGTCTGGTACTCCATGTCTGTATTAGAGTAGTAGTGGAAGCCTTACTGACTTTGTTTCACTTCAGTTGCAATGTGAATCGGGATCGGGATCAGACAACACAAGGATAAGTTATTGTTATTGCTCTCATTATTAGTATTACTATTATTATATTGCTATTTTTTTTTAATTAATATTACTATCAATACCATTACCACAACTATTACTTTACATCTCTATATAGAACTGTACTGTACTACTGTATGTTCTCATTCCTCTTGCTCTCTCTCTCTCTCTCTCTCTCTCTCTCTCAACCCAACCGGTTGAAGCAGATGACCGCCCACCCAGAGCCTGGTTCTGCTCGAGGTTTCTGCCTGTCAAAAGGGAGTTTTTCCTTGCCACTGTCGCCTAGTGCTTGTTCATGGTGGGAACTGTTGGGTCTCTGTAAATATAAAGAGTCGGTCTAGACCTGCTCCATATGAAAAAGTGCCCTGAGATAACTTTGTTATGATATGGCACTATATAAATAAAACTGAATTGAATTGAATAAGATGAGCATGGGGGTTGACAGTTGCTGGTTTCTCAACACAGTGACATCCATATAGAAAAAGAATATCATTTAGTCTGATCCAGCATAACACTGGAACCCCAACTGCTGCAAACTGGTGTCCTGTGAATGAAATAAATGTGTATATGTATGTGTGTGTGTGTGTGTGTTGTTTCTAACTCCACATGCAGGAAGAACAGAAAGAGAAACCAGGAGTAATGAAAAAGGAGGGAAGAACAGAATGTTTTTAATAGATTAATGAAAGAGCCGCCATCCATCCATTCAGTCAGTCAGTCAGAGAAACAACAGCTCGCTGTCACAGTCCTCTCCCACAGCTGCTGATATCTTCATACAAATAATCATCATTTACATTCTAATTAAAAATCATCATTATGTTGATCATTTACATCCTAATCAAATGCATTTGCATGGTAATCACAGCAGGATGGTATTGTGACAGGGAAGCATTCTGCCTTTTCACAGACTAATAAAGAGACAGACGAACAGAGTGGACAGACAGAGAAAGGCAAAGGCGAAATGAAACCACACAGAGCAGATGGGAATCAGCTCAATGTCTGATTCACTTTGACATCTTTATTTCAACCAGGGGGGATATTTTTTTCCCACAGAGACCACTGTACACACATGCCTTAATAAATAAAGTCTTATTGTGATGAAAACTGCTGTCCAGCAGCCTCTGATAACAACTGAATAAACCACAATGGAAGCTTCAACTGTCAATAGAGAATTATTTCATCAGTGCAGGAATCCTATCAAAGTGATTATAACCTCATTCAGTCTCCCTCCACTTAGCTCTTCCCAGTGAAATAAATAAAATCATTACACTTAGCTGATACTATTCAAGGCTAGTATTCTCACAGCTCCAGCTCCTGAGTACAGATCATTGCATCACATGAAAAACATGGAATCTCATATTTTCAGATCAGTTTCAGTTCATATGTGGACATCAGTTCAAGAGGAATCAGATATCTGGTGATTCCACTGTCATCTAAACCACAGAAATCAATTTTCAGCTCATTGTGATCCTCTCGGAATGCTCTGCTTTTTTGTCTCACTAACAGAGAGGAGAAAGTGCTGGCAGGGCCCTACCCAGGGCCTACAGGGACTCCTAGTGCTGATTCCTGGCTGGCCCTCCAGCGCCAGACTTCTGCCAGAACTTCAGCTCCCTTCCATCTTCAGTTATTATCTCTGTCCTGTTGTTTTTTACAAGGGCTTATTTCTGCAGGTAATTTTTACATCATATACATGATGAGCTGTAAACTCTGGAATCAGCTCTGGTTCACTACATGTAAACAAGCAGCCAATAAATGGTGGATATAAGCAAAATTTCAAAACTGGGCATCGAGACCTGCAGCATAAACATTGCCTGAAGTCCAAAATACAAAATACACCTACACATTTTCAGCCATGTCTCCTGCAAATGAGGATAATGTGTTCTAATACTAACACTAACATAATCCCTCATGTCCGCTATATCTGGCTGCATTGCATTCCGGTTGCTCCACAGCTCAATCATGTCTCCTTCGCAAGTTAAATGTTTAAATGAAGCATTTGAGGAGCGGACCTTCTGTTCTTCCACAGACACATTAATTTAACCCATAACCCTACTGAGCATCACATGCTGTGGTATTCAGTTAGGGATATGAGCTATACTTTGAAGAATAGGACTGGTAGATCTATGGCACTTTATTTATGGCACTATCAACAGATAATGTTCCATTTGCAACTTCAATCACAACATATAAGAAATGTATCAAAACATATATATAGCCTATATTTTAAGAAGTCACATGCTGTCAATAGTTTTATCAAGATCACTGTAAATGAATGTGTTAGCTTTTGTTAAGGTTGAGTCCAGTGTCTAGTACTTTTTATTATGAGGAGTACCATCTCATTTTCTTCAATGTAATGGCTTATATGGAAACACAATCCTTCTTACCTTCATGTATCCATACTTAACTTTTACATTTTAAGATGGTAAAAGACATGAATTAATCAATGATAGACAGAGATCAATTCATCAAACTAGCTGTTGTTGGCAACGTTATATTATTACATTTTTCTATTGCAAAACTCTACCACTCTAGTCACAAACTGTCAGCGACTCACAGCGCGAGAGTGGGTCTACTTGATTACTATCCCAGTATACGCTGGTGTCGCATCAGCTGGGCCGAGTTTGCCATCAAATTAATGTAAAATAAGCACATCTGTGACCAGGTGGTAGTTGACCAATCAAGTGGACCCAATGTTACAATATTGGACGCTAGAGAGCTACCACGGTGTTTTGTTGGATTAAAAAAAGTGTGTGGGGGGGGACGAGATTTTGAAAAGTGTATGTGTGTGTGGGTGGATGTTAGGCCCAAGCACTAGCCTATATTTACTGTCTGCCAAATTCTTAGTGTGAAAGTTACTACATAGTTGCCTCAAAAAATCCTTCAATGGAACAAAAAAGTAGTTATCAGTGCATCAGTGATGATGCAAAATTATGATATTTTATAGGCATCTAAAATCTCAAGTTAGAGCTCACTACAGTGTAAACTAATGAGTGTCTACTATATAGGGAGTGATTGATGTGTGAACGAGGGAGAAATATATGACATGGGTTCTGTCTAAGACTAATTTTGCTACGTTTGTAAAGACAAATTCACAGTAACAAATTAAATGCATCATTAAGTATTAATTTCATGTCAAATGCCAATAAATATAGGAATTTATGGACATTCACAAGTGCATTTCATGCTTTAGATATGCAACCTTGGCAGAGAAACTAGACCCGGTGCTTAAAGATGATGGAGCAAAGGAAGAGACACGAGTGAGACACTCCCACATGTACAGTGGATATTGGTCGAGATAGTTACTAATTTCCATTGGTTAATGTGTTTTGAATAAAATGTAATGTCACCTAAGGGGGAAGGAAGGAAGTAGAAAGGAATTGCAGGAAGTAGTGTGATGATCTTACAGTATATTACAATGAAAGGTAGCAGAAGGAGGTTTGGATAGATGGATGGTTACAGTGAGTCCATGATGTATCATGCTTTAGTTGCCAGGAGGAGATATCATATTGAAAACAAATCAGTTGAAGGCAGTGAAGGTTTTGCAGATATATTCAGTATAAACATGTCACTGTTACACTGACAAAGAAATAGAGATTATGTTTCCTTCAAAACATATTGGTGCAGTGTTGTCCAAACAGTGGTGTAATGTAACCAAGTACATTTACTCAAGTAATGTACTTAAGTACAAATTTGAGATACTTGTACTTTTTGGTCTTTAGTAGTCTTTTCTTTTCATGCCACTTCTACTTGTGCTCCGCCACATCTCAGAGGGAAATATTGTACTTTTTATTTCACTACAATTATTTGACAGCTTTACTTACTAGTTAATTTACAAATGAAGACATAGGAATAGCTTATAACAAATTATGCTTTGTTATAAATTGAACTACCCAACAGTATATACAATATACGGTAATATAAATACAGCTGAAATGATTAGTTGGTTAACTGATTGACATTGAAACTAATGGCAACTTTTTTGATAATCGTTTAAGTCATTTTTCATATAAAAATGCCAAATATTTCATGGTTCCAGCTGCTCAAATGTGAGGATTTACTGCTTTTTGTCATAAATATTTAGATAATTTTAATTTTGTTTGAATAATTTGGAGGTTTGGACTGTTGGTTAGACTAAACAAAGCATTGTGAAAGAGTCACAATTTTCAGAATTTTTTACAAACCAAACAATCAATCGATTACTTTGGAAAATCATCAGCAGATGAATCCATAATGAAAATAATCATTAGGTGCAGTCCAATACAAAATTATTCAAATCAGCTCCACCTCAACCAACTACAACAGCAAAATGCACAGGGGCCATTTTTCTGCATTATATTTTAGTTTTGATACTTTAAGTATATCTCCTTACATACTTTTACTTATGTAACTTTTTCAATGCATTACTTAGTATGTTTACACTGTGGTATTACATCCTCCACCACTGTGTGCAAATTACAGTAGTTGCGTATACAACATAATTCACAGGATAAAAGGTTGCACTCATCATGCTGTGGGTTTACACAAAAAATAATATGGAAAGCTGTTTTGACATTACTTTTTTGCCATTAACATTTTTCATTTGCAGATCACATTTTTGAATTTCAACCACTGTGTGTCTTTGCAGAAACAGTGTCCCTGTTACTCTGGATAATCCACTAAACACACTGGAGACAGCTTTCATGAGGATTGTTTCTTTGCTGGAAAGTATTTCAGCAAAAGCTGCTGACAGTGTGACAAAAAAAGCCAAACTTGGTGTCCACTTATGGAGCTTTCAGCTGTATCATCGTGGTCGTCATGGAGTTTCAGTGGATGGAAATTACTCAGTTGTCATGGAGATGGATCTACTTGCGAGCTCTGTGGCTGCGGACTTTTCAACAGCTGATGAAGAGAGTGTGATATTGTTGAAAGCTCTGAAAGTGCACATTGATTTGGAATTGTGTTGTCAATCTACTATTCCTAAGCTCAAGAATTCACTTTTTATGCTTCATTGTTGACAATGTGATATGTTGCTGCTGAATTTTTCAAATGTCATTTTTCAGAGCTGTGAGTACCAAAAGCTACATTCCATTCAACCCACTCAACTGGGGTGGAGACAGAAATCTCAGAGACAGATCTCTCAAAACCTGGACAAATAAAACCAAAACTACCTGCATGGATACAGAAGAGAAGTGAGAGGGTATCTTTCTTTGTAATTTGTGTGAACCGACACTTAGCTAATTCAATTTTTGGTAAATTTGCTAACTTAAACTCACTGTACACTGGCTTACTCAGCTGAATCTGACATCAGTGGCTGGTTATATCAGACATTAATGATGATCAAACAAAATCAAATGTTCCTTCTAATAAATAGAAAGAAAAGACCTAATGAAATGTAAGACTGACTAATGGAGTGATAACCAAATGGCCATTCAGTGTGAACATCAGGCAGCGTTTTGGTGTGTCGCACTAACTCCTGAGCAGAGCCTTGTAAAGGTCTTTGCTCTCAGCATTAGAAGCTTTTCTTCAGGACAAAAGAAGGGTTAGGCTGCTCTGCACATCAAATGTGGAGGTCAAACTGATCCACGTATTAAATAGAGAGGCTAGCCCGGGCCACACATCACACAGCGAGGCTGCACTGGGCCACACACTGGACACATTTAATCTGAGCCCGGTCTCCTATTGAGGGCTCAGACAGACAACACACAGCCGAGCAGACTTACATTACCTCTGGCAGCTCGAGTGCTCCTTCTCTTCATGGCTTTTCTCCTTTTCTTACCTTCCACTGTGGACAATCTCCTTATGCCACAATAGCATGGAGGATCCCTTTAGACCACAATACTGTGCTGCTGCAGCATGGACAATCCCATCCAACAAAGCACAACATTCTCTGCTGCTCAGCTTCAATTAGCTGTGCTCTGATACATCTCAATACAGCTTCAATACGGCTTCAGTAAAATTTAAATATGGCTCAAAACATCTCAATTCAACCTCAGTGCTTCTCAATGCAGCTTCAATACTCCGTCCCTATGTCTTAATACGGCTCAATACATCTCAATACAGCTGCAGCACATTTAAATACGTCCTCAGAGCCGGTCTGTGAGACTATTCAGTAGCTCAGATTGTCTACCTGAAGCCCTCAGCATGCTGGGCTCAGTTTGTCGCTGCTGTGAAAGAATGAGTGACAGAATGGAGAGAATTCCAGTTGGGATGCTCAGTCAAGAGTTCAGCTTGACTCATAACGTCGAGAGCTTAACGCTGACTTAACAAACTGAATGGTTGTCAGCGCTGCTAACTGGAGTATGTTGGCTGGCTCTGGACGTCCTAAGAATGACTAACACCACCTTGGATCAACATTTACCCCAAATAACGTGTGCCAGTGTTTACTGTCCTCTACTGAGCTCTGAATGGAAGAATAAACACTTTGACTAAGCTTGTAACTACCAGGTGGAACTTATTTAAAGGAAAAGTGCTTGTTTTTAACCTTGTGTCTATGCATTTGATATAGTACGCCATGCCTACATGCCACACTTGTCACACTTGTCAATACTCTTAATTATGTAAAAGGCTACTACTCATCCAACATGGGCTGTAGGGATGAGTTAGCACTTTGTGCAAGTCATGGAGCATGGGAGATTTTTAATGTGTTGTCATGAGTATTCAGATGACTAGACAAGTGGTTCCCAACCTTTTTTGTCTAACGTACTCCCACAGCCCTATAAGATGGGCCTATGTACCCCTTTATCAGACCCCTGTGAGAGAAGGGATGGCTTTATGGAATTGTTCAGTGGTATTTTTTAGTAGTTTTTACAAGTTTGCATTTGAAGCGACCATTTACAGTCTCTTTACTTTTAGCTTTTTGTTGCCTTTTTTCCAGTCTTTCTGTAGTATTAATCACCTAACAGCTGACTCAGGTTGGTGGGAAACTCAGGCATGTTCTGTGCAGTACCATAGTACTACCATAGTTGGAAAGTTATTGTCACAATAACTATAAAGATCAGCATCACACACATTTGTAATCTTGTGTGTTGATTTTCCTCCTAAACACAGATATGTGGATATATATTATCAAATCAGAATTTCTATTTTTTTTTTTTTTTTTTTAGCTGAGCATCATAATTTTCCAAGTACCCCCTGGTAACAGCAGAAGTACCCCTTGAGGTACAAGTACTCCTGGTTAGGAATCACTGGACTAGACAGATCATTATTAAAGCCCCAGTTTTACCATGTAATCTACAACTGAAAAACTAATATTAAGTCTCCAATTCGTTGAATGCAATGGCATACACAGACTGCCTAAGGCCTCCGTCACAACAGCATTAATAACAGTGACATCTCAAACTGAAATGAATTCATTTCAATGGGATTGCTGTGATCAGTGGATTGGTGGAGGCTAAGTAAATCTACTTTTAAGTTTTACACACAAATTTGCATGGACAACAGCTGTCTCAACAGAGCTGAGAGAAAGGAGAACCAGAGAGTCCAAAATGGAGGAAGCTGTCATGTTAGCTGTGTCGCACCAACCAGTTTCACATAACCCTCCTCTGGTCAGACTAGAGCACTATCTGATCTAACCAGAAGGGCCTTTAGGCTGACCATAGGCACAGGCAGGCCCAGAGGAACAGCTGGGTTGCTCAAGTGTGCAGTGGCCAGTGTGTCAGTCATACACCACATTCACATAGTTTTTTGAGTCCCATTAGCATACCTGCTGTAAACCAGATAATACTGCAAGAGTGTGTGCCGAGTGATTAGTTGCATTTGTGCAGGTTTAGCCTGTTGTTGTGTTGTTGTGTAGTTTGGCTTTCATGCATCCTTTTTTGGCATTTTTGCTTTATTGAACAGTTTTACAGAAAAGAGGGATACGACATGCAGCAAAAGTCTGCAGATAGAATTGATTTGTGTGGAACTCACTCTTCCCAATGATGGCAGGATCTCGGATGTCCATCAAGAACAAATACCCATAAATCTATTTAGAAATCATGTAAAAAAAATGTGCTACTTATAACTTCACATCTTGTCTCATCAGATTCAGACTTTGTCTTCAGTATCAGAGTAATCCAGGTGATTGTTATCTGTACAGTGTGAACAGGAACTGCAAGTAGCCAAAGCAGCATGACTTTCCATGATGCAAATTTGCCTAAACGTAAACAAGTGGGCTATAGGCTAAAAGCAAGGAACACTTCCTTGTTGAATATTCAGACATTTAGCAAGGTTCATCCTCAGTAATTCTTCATGAGTTTTCACCAGATGTGTTGTGCAGTGCAGGATGAAGCCTGACTGATGTTATGCAGGTGTCAGTTTTACCCCTTTTAAGAAAATGATGCAATATGGCCCAATGAGCTATTATGACCCCTTTTTTATCAACAGCTTTCAATTTTGATTTTATCACAGGCACTTCAGACCACCTTTACATTCATCAACCTACAGTAATTTAAGAAAATCATGCAGTATCTATCTATTTATTTGTTGTACTGTATTGTAATTGTATTTTTCTTGTCAATATTTTTATTGTTCCTTTTTACTGCTGCAACACTGAAATTTCCCCTTGGGGATTAATAAAGTCTATCTATCTATCTATCTATCTATCTATCTATCTATCTATCTATCTATCTAATATGGCCCAATCCAATTCTCAAACCCCCCATTCTATTTCTATTATTCATTTCCACCTGCACCATTCACAGTTACACAGCTTTTATTTAGGCTCTTTCTTTTCTGTTTTTTAAGGTGAGGTATATTATTATATTATTAGTAAATAATCTGTATATTTTAATCTGTAAGCAGATAAAGTTATACGAGGAGTATAAACGATACTAGATAACAACTGAACACAGAAAATAAAGCAGTTTAGTAAGATGTCTGGTGTAGGCTTTGCCCACTTTCAGAATAAATCAGAATACAGATATTTGTGTAAAAATAAACAGATACTGATAATTGTGTTACATTGCATCCCTATTAAGCATAATATCAACTTACATGTTAAAGGTATTAAAACTATTTTTGACACAGGATCCCTCTATAAACAGAGCTTTGAAAGGTAAAAATTGTTTTATGCCATCACTGAACATAATCTGGGGTTTTGCTAAATTGTCCAGCATCACCATTCTGTCTGCCTAGTGAGGAATTATACCTGTGGCCTTTAACTGAAACATGGAATGCAAAGTGTGAATAAGAGGCTTATTAGACCCCTTCTATTTGTCAAATGTTAAAATCTCAGAGCCAATCAATCAACCTTTTCTTAGTCATGTAGTTTTTGAAAGGTCCACCCAAATAAAAGTCTTGTGGCCCGCGTATGAAAAGGCACTGCTGTGTCACAACCAACATTCAAACCAAACAGCACTGAAAGCAAGTGAGATAACAGTTCCAACAGTTCCAAAAGCAGGCATATAAATACATCTACAGCCACTAGCACATACAATTAGACCTCAACACTTCCAGGGGTAAATAACATACATAAATAGGTATTTATCTGCACAAATAAGCAAGCAGAGACTTATTGACTTTGTCACAGTAATCCTCACTGGGATAGACACACAAATCCCATCAACACACACGCGCACACACACACACACACACACACACACACACACACACACTGTCAGATCTGCCACAATTACACTTAAGGCTTCATTACTGTGATGGAGACTTCATTAATAAAATGGAGGGGATTTATCCAGGAGGAGAGGAGATGCAATACAGATTAAAAATCACCAAATCCTTGGAAATTTTTGGAACTGCAGTGCAGGAACTACACACACAGGAAGAGAAAAAGACAGGCAGGGAAAGATTAACTAAATGCATTCTGGTGCTACACAGGGAACATGTGGTGAGGTTGCTTTCAGCATGGATAGATTGAAAAGTGGACTAAGGTCAATCAGCATATTACTGTTTTTTACAGTTGCTAACCCACATTTATAGTTCACTTTTTCAAAACTCTTCACACAGTTCTCTTTAGCAACATGCAGATCAGCACAACAGTTCATCACAGATCCAAAATGCACTGATGCAACCAAAACACTTCACACACATCTCAGGATCAACTCTTTTACCAGAACACTGACAACATTTATCTCCCAACAGTAACACTTCACTCATTATATGATGACAATAACAATCACTAACAACAGGAAGCATTACAATTAGTGTTGCTATTGTCTTTGTAAAAGATGATTTAAAAAAAAAATAAATAAATATATATATATATTGCATAAACCAAAATTCCATTACATCAAAAAGAAGTTCACTTCTTTATTGCATGGATTGTTCTGCTTTGTATGTCACAGAAATTACTGTAATTACTGTATTACCATTTTTGCAGTAATTCCAAAAAAAGGAAATAAAAGTAATTCCAGTAATGCAAAACAAAACTTGCCCTCTTTCCTCACCTGGCACAAGTCTTTCACAGAGGTCATCAAGGAATGAAAAGAGGTGCTCAGTGTCCCAATTAGGAGTTTATGCATTTATTTAATTTCTTTTTAGTTATGTTTTGAACATAAATGTAACCTTTTTGACAAGTAGTATGTAAACTGGAGTGTAAATACACAAAGGTTTGGTGGTGGTTGAGTTTGAGTGAGAAAACAGTTCATGAAATTTGAAAGATTTGGTTCAATTCAATTCAGTTTTATTTATATAGCGCCATATCATAACAAAGTTATCTCAGGGCACTTTTTCGAATAGAGCAAGTCTAGACCGACTCTTTATATTTACAGAGACCCAACAGTTTCCACCATGAGCAAGCACTATGCGACAGTGGCAAGGAAAAACTCCCTTTTAACAGGTAGAAACCTTGAGCAGAACCAGGCTCGAGGTGGGCGGTTATCTGCCTCGACCGGTTGGGTTGAAGGGGGAGGGGGGGGGAGCGGGAGAGAGAGAGCAGGAGGAAAGAGAACATACAGCAGCACAATACAGTTCCACATAGGCATGTAAGGCAATAGCTATGGTAATGGCATTGACTCTAGTTTATTTGGACTCAATCCCTCACTTACTAGAGCACCGAATGTCGATTAATCTGCTGTTTAAAATAGTCCCCAACAAATGCACTATTCCTCTTGTTTGATTAACGTTTGTTAAAAGCTACAGTGGACTGTTGTTTTAGGAAATTACTGAGCCTTTTAAAAAAAAGAAACTATATATTTGTGAGCTGTTTTTAAAGATTTACGTCTTCAGTAGGAACCAATGAGCTCTGAGCTGAGAGCCACAGACAGGGTACGGAAGTCAGAAAGTATTGAGAGTTGAAAGTATATAATAATAATAATAATAATAATAATAATAATAATTATAAAAAGAAAAACTCCAACCTTTTCTTTGAATGTTGTTTGTAATTAATTTATATGCCTTTTATAGAGCACTGTGAGGGCTTGCAATGCCCAACATTGCACCAGCTGGCCACCAATAACAGCTTTATTACAAATTAAATGCAAATAAAATGAAGTAAAAATTAAAAAAAGAGAGAAGAGTAATCATTTGAACTTTTTCTAGACAATACATATGATAAACCACATTAAAAAACATTGTCATCAACACTTTAATATTATTGATACCAAATTTCATTTTGAGTTGAAGTTGAAGAGGAGCTCTAATCAGAGGCTTTACTGATGTGAGAGAGGGCACTCACTCATTAGGTACTTGTACTCAGGCTCCTTTGGCAGCATAAGAGGCTTTGGCCGGTCACTGGCTGTATGGAAGCCAAACAATAAACAACTGTAGAGCGCATGGAGCAGTCCAATACAACTGTTGGTCTGTGCTGTCTGGGGCTAACCTTAACTGGCTAAAGAGAGGGAGGGAGGTTCAGTAAGAGGTTTTCACTGAATACAAGCCCTCAGTACAATAGACAGCTACATACAGAGAGGTGATGAAGACGTCCAGCCCACCCTGGATACTTAAAAGACTGACCTTCAACAAAAGGCTGCTGCAGGGCCTCCGCTGATCAAGTGTCTCAATAAAGCCCCCTCACAAAGGACCAGTATAACCTGAATACCTTGTGTAATTGGTGATAATTACTGAGCGTGTCCCTGGTCTCAACTCCCTGGGAATCTGTCATGTCTATGAAGGAAAAATTTGACCACAAATTGCTTTTTAAGTGGAGAATTAATAGTAGACACTGCAATGTCTGTGAGATTTCTGCCTCCACCCAAATACTATGGGGATGAATGGAATTTATTTTGTGCTGCTCACTTCATGGACATACAACATTTACAGCAACATGTCTTTCAGGCAGTGGTGGAACAAATATGTATATCCTTTACTTAAGGAAAAGCAGCACTGCAGCGCTGTAAAAATCCTGTGTTCAAAATCAAACAGTTTTTGTAATTTGAAGCATACCAACCACTTTATGCTTAATTTGTGAAAAGCTAGTATATACTGATTTTTGTCAGAGATATAATACCCATCAAGTGAGCACTGGGCTCCTGGTGGTTTAATGCCCATGAACACGTTGTATGACTGTTCTCTGTAGAATTTCTTCTGCCTGGAATATGCTCCCCACCAATATTACACAGATCAAAAGTACACACACACACACACACAAAAAAAAACAACTGTTGGATTAAAAAAATTTAAAAAATATGTACATCGGTCACATATTAAAATCATGTTGACTGAAAAAGATTTATTCATGTTCAATATACTGAGTTACATACAAAAATAATTTGTACAGTATTTGGTCAAAGGATACTATACAATTTAGACACTAGATTCAAAATACACCCAGAGCCTGAATGCAAAACATTGCAATAACAGTGTAGTTCAAACAAGTTTAGGGTTTTTGAGGGGAAAGGTGTGTATATATATATATATATATTTGGCGTGGTGGTGGGGCATCCCCCCAATGATTAAGACAATGACTACACTTTTAAAATATGATAATTTTTTCTATATATATTATTTACTGGAGATGCAAACAGGTGCAAAATTAACCGCTGATATGATATATATATGTATAAAGACAAAAGAATTGCGATTGGGTGCAAGTTCATACATTAGGTTCATACATTCATTAACTATTTTATTTTCTGTTTTACAAGAAGAAAAATCAAGTCCTTTCTAAATGTTATATTTGCTGCTTCTGACCAGGAAAACGCAAAATGCCTTTTCATTTGTGGATTTTGAAATGAAAATCAAATCACTATTCTGCTGTCATTCCCTTAATTTGAGTTGTATTGACCAATCACGTTTGACAGTCCATGTGGAGAGCAAACCAGGCAGAACGCATTGGCCGAAATTCAATCTCGGAACCCATTGCCTATCGTCTGACGACAATTTAGCTTTTCATCAATCTCGGAACCCTAGTGAGGATTCAAAATAAATATTTGGCTATTCAAGTCATATAAAAGATGAATGGCTTTAATGGCCATTTCACAGTTAAAAACTGTTGCCACAACTGACTCATTTTGAGATCAGTTTTTGGAAATCCAAGATCAGTACTTTTCACTACTTATCACTACACGACTTTTGAAGTCAGCTGTTTTTGGGGATGTTTTTAGAGCTTAACAAGATATGAAACATAAAATCTTAAAATACTGAACCTAATACATTAGACTCACCATGTAGTACAGGTAGTTAGCAATGTGTACAACAGCAGAACAGGGTTGTTTTTTACAGAATGCATTCTTACTTGAGCCATGGGTGACATAATGCTCTGTAGTGTTTCGCCTCTGTGTTGTCTCTTTACAAATATCTCCAGCAGCTTGACAGGTTGCACATCTGGACTGCAGGGGATGATGGTAATATACACGTTCTGCATTGATCTGAAAACAAGAATAATAACAAACATAAGAATACCATACAGCAGCAATTTAGTAAGGCATGCAAACTTAAAACGTTCAACACCAATTAAGCTACTATGAAAGTTAGTGAGCTAAGTAAAATTGACAGGTATTGATTAGTACAGCAGCCGAAAAATTTCGTAATAAGAAAAATCTCTTATTGTCTCTTGTCTTTATTATATGAATACTTCATTTTCTAACGTTAATTTATGTTATGATTATGCTTGTTTTCAATGCAATTTACCCCCTTGAATTATTTGTTGCTGCTGCTCCAACATCTTATTTTAACTCCATCCTATTTCAATTATCTATACATTAAACAAAATTAAATGCTATTTTTTGATTGATTTTGTTTCCCCAACTTCTTGGTGAAGCTTTAGAGAAATCAGGGTATTTCCCACCAATGTAAATCTAGGATGGTCCATCCAAGTAATTAAACCAAAGCAGAGGTCAACCAATTTCCTTGGCTGGAGGAACACCACAAATCTAAAAATCCAATGAACATCTGAAAAAGTTGTATAATTTTAACTGCTGCTCTCCACTGCTGTCACCTAAACTTCCCTAACTTGTAAAAACTTGTCACACGGGTGTAACAAAGCTAATCCACATCCCTCTGGAGAGAAAATATTAGCATAAGACTGTTCCATGAACACCAAAAGCACATCTTTTGCACACGTTTCATGAAACCTTAACAGTTTTAAAGCTATATGAGGGCTAATGTTAGCATGGCTAGTAAATGCTAGGCAGCACATATGTTTCCTTTATGACATATTTAGCAAAGTAAAGTAGTAATACACAAACATATTTAGTAAAATCCAGGAATGTGTGAGTGAAATTTACAAATCCTTGCACTGACTCCTGTTTTCTAATCAAATGTAAAATTGTTCCAAATGGCCCATTGGTCCCATAGCTTCCATTAGATTTGTCTCCTTCCCTGGTGATTTTAATACTGCTGCTGCCTGTGAGCTCATTTCCACGCACACATCAATGTACTTTCATCATGATCAGAGGACTGCTGTATTAATGAGAAGTTTTCATTCAGTTGCAAGTTTCATGTATAACCCATGTTAATGGGGAGGACTGGTAAGAGTCCAGCTGCTGAAATGTTTTTTACCTTTTTTTTTTTTACCTATTAGCAAATACACACACACACACACACACACACACACAAACACACACAATCAGTCTCACAGACAGTGTTTGTCATCATTTAGCTGGTGAGTACAGTTGTTTTCCTGCTGGCCTCTGGTGACCCAACTGACACACAAAGAGAACCCCAGAGGCTACGTCATGTTTCAGCCTGCCAAACACACACACACACACAAACACTGGAAAACAACTCTGTGTATGTGTGTGTAAATTTCCCTCAGGGAGCAGAAATGGTTCTTGACAGACACTCCCACCCTGGGGTTTCTATAACAACAGACATGTCATAACAGTTTGCTGCAGTGGTGTCACCAAGCTGCACACACACACTGACCATCATTATCATTATCTTGTCAACGGTAATGGCTTGACTATATTTTATTGAAGCGGAGGGAAAAAAATAACAAAAAATCTTCAAAAGTGATGATTCACAATGGTAATATTTGGTTCTCTTCAGCAGAAAACATTTGAAAATTAATGAGAATTTCTCCCGCTGCTTGAATTCCCTTTGATTATCCTTAAAATATTTTTAAAGCTCTAAGCAGGTTGGTTCAGGTTTAGACCCTTTTTGAGGCTACCTGCCATAGAAGCTTAAATTCACCTTTACTAATAATAGCCAGGTTCCCATCCCAATGTAGCGCAAATTTTAACTGAATATTAGGAGTTGGTTGATCGGTAAACAGCTGGTGGTGCTAATTTACCAGTCGCGTGCCATCAAACTATTGAAGAAGATGGCGTAACAATATGATGTGCACCAGTGTGCACCAGTCAAACCTCAAATGGTGAAAAACAGTGTAGAAAACACAATGGAAATACAGCATTTATGTTTGTTTCATGTATTCAACTGCACTCAGTCACTCTATTATTTATTTCTGTCTATACTGTGTATAGGACTATTTTTCTATTTATTTTTATTGTATTTCTATATATGACACTTTTGCTGGCTGCTGCAACGCAAAAAATTTCCCCGCTGTGGGACAATAAAGGCTTATCTTATCTTATCTTATTTATTTGAGTCTCCTGATCACTCCACACAGATCTGTTTTCATCTGCCAATATTGTTTAAGTCACATGCTTCATGTACGTCATGATTTATTTGTTTGTTTCCATTGCACTTGTCGCATTTTGTTTTTATCAATACAACCAACTTTTGGGAACCCAAAGCTTGTAATTCAATATAGTCATGCCATGCAAGGTAGAAAACTTCCAGTTTTGATTTACGCCATTTACGTTCCAGTCTTCTGCAGGCCTTGGTGAGAAAGGTGAGGCAATGCTTTTACCACCTCAGACAGCTTAGGAAATTCAGAGTCTGTCTGGGGGTTCTAAAAACCTTCTACTCTGCTGCAGTGGAAAGCATCCTAACAGGGGGCATCATCAACTGGTCTGGGAACTGCTCTGCTCAGCCCTACAAAGAGTGGTGTACCATTTGAGCTACACTACCCACCCTGCAGGATTTATACAGCAGAAGGTGCAGAACCAGATCTAGTAGGATTATGAAGAATCCTCACCACCCCAGCAACGGAATCCAGTCCAACACAGAGACTCAGAAAAAGTTTCTTTCCTCAGACCAGACCTTGACTGGCACCCTGTCCTCTGTGAATCCTCTGCACATTTGCATATTTGCACTTGAGCGCATACAAAACATTTGACATGTTTATAATATTTTATCTTTGAATTTTTTTTCTAATTCTTATTTTTGACACTAATCTTTAAGCACAGCCTTAAGAACATATCTCCCACTACTCATATTATCTGTGTATGCGACAAAAAAATGTAAATTCTATTCTATTCTAATATTTGGTAATTATACTGTAATATGAAACCCAGGAAAAGTAGTTATTGACTTCAAACTAATTCTTATTGCCTATACTGTTTAAATTATTTTGCACTATTTTGTATTGCGTTGCCTATTTTTGTGAATCCAACTAGACAATACAACAGGGGATTTCACGTTTTCAGTTTGTTTGGGGACCTCTAGTGGATGTGGGGCCATTAAAGAGCCACTCATGCCTTGGGCCTTCCCTGTTCTTTACAATAGCCTCACTAGTCTGGTTCTTTTCATCGTGTGTATAGTGGTTTACTCAGAAACAATGCAAACATGCAAAAGAGCACAGTGTGCAGTCAGTGAAGCAGCAGTTATCTCTGACTTCAGTCTGTTTAGTAAATCAGTATAGACACGCACACACACACTCCACATGGAAGTTAAGTGTTAAGGGATTATGCTGAGCCACTGAGCAGAGAGGTAGGAAATAAAGCAAGTGTAAACAGTGTCTTTGTGTCAACCACTCCTGCACATTTACACAGCCTGGTAGAGTCAGCACAATAGAGCCAGAGCTCTGATTCTGGTTGTAATTATAGTGTGTGTGATTTATCCAACAAATGATGACAAGAGACAGAGATGTGTGGAGGGACTGAAACAGGAGGAATAGTGAAACAAGTGTCATGTATTTAGAAAACATTTATCTCACACAGTTACCAGATTTAGTCAAAATTAATTGAACCCACTTTTCTCTGCTTCTGTCCTGTTTGTCTGTCAGCCTCTGAAAAGAGACACAGTCAGAGAAACAATTCCAGAATGACTGTTTTTTTTTGTTTTGTTTTTTTACACAGAGTCCGGTGAAGATTGTGGACTTCTAATTGCTTGAGATGGAATAAAATGGGGTCTGTACTCTAAACCAGCAGCTTGCATGGCATATAGCATTTGGGGGCAGGAATCATGTGCAATAATTATTAATCTTAGGGTAATAATTCCTCATATTTTGTAATACAAAACACTAATAGTAATTCATGGGCCTGAATGATCAAATAAATTTCCCCCCCAATATCGATACAATACAGATTGCAATAAAGCTGTGATGTGCTGTGAGTTGTTTCTTAATTTCTTACTATTCTCAATAAGAAATTACAAAAGAATTCTTATTTCTGAACATTTCTTATTTAATGGTCAAGGATATTATTCAAGGACATCCTTATTACACGTTTCACCTTTTTACAGAAAAAGATTACAGAACAAAAATGTGTAAACATACATTTGCAAAATAAGTTAAAAAGGTGCAATTTGTGATAAAATTGAAAACAAGCATCTATAGGATGTAAAAAGAGTATTACACATTTTTAACAGTTCTTATAGAGTTGTCTAAAGACACTTATTTGTGACAAAGTAACCCAAAGCATTCTTTACAATAAACATTTCATTAATTATAAGACACATAGTTCTAAAAGCGACAAAGTGACAAAGTGTGTGAAGGAGTATAAAAGATAAAGATGAAGGAAAAGGTAAAAAGACGCTATGGAAGACAGATAAAAACATCTCTTCTCTGACAGATCTTTGTTCTTTTCATCTCTCTGATCCTGTAAAGATGGAGGAGCAGCAGCTAACAGGTCTGCTGTCCTTCTGTGCTTCACTTCATTATGACGGCACATGTAGAAGAAGAGCAACTAATGACAGAACATTCGCTCTCTGTCATCAGGTCACGTCTGACAAGCTGCTCCTGGAAAAGCTTTTATACTGTTTGAATGTCAGAGGGGAATTCTCTCTGCCCTGACTCAAGTGAGGCCTCCAGCTGTCCACACAGCTACTCATCATGTGATGGACTCATCTCCTCTTCCCCTCTCTGAAATATATGTATGTAAGGACCATATTGGTGTTTTTGAATGTGTTAGCAGTGTTCATATGTGGAATCTGTAGCATAGTTGCTATAGCATAGCTTCATCTGTCAGTTAAAGGCTTTGGGGCTTTTAAACATAGGGCTTCTACTCTGACAGAGAGGATTTGTGACCACACCCAGCAGTGATGGCATGATGCACTGACACACCTTGGAGTTCACTTTAACATCACTGCAGCAAGATGAGAAGTTAAACGACTGGAGGTCAAAACAAGATTTTCAGCTCCTGTTGAAGGAAAAGGCCAGCATTACATATATTGTTTTGATTTGTCAACAAATCACATAAAACAAAACCAACAATGTGTTAGTCTGTCTCTCAATATTTTCTGACTTTTTTTTTTACAGGCTCAGTTTTTCCGTAAAACAGCTGCTCACTGTAGTTTCTAACAAACGTTACTCAAACAAGAGGAAATAGCGCATTTGTTGGGGACTATTTTCAGCAGCGGATTAATCCACATTTGGTGCTCTGGTGAGTATTTGGGCAACAATGTGGCTCATTGATGTGTTTTTAATAGTTTTTGGACAACAATGGAGCTTTACAGAACAGACGAATGAGATATGTCAGGATTTGGATACACACACAATAATTGTTAGTAGGACTCATTGTTTGGGTCTGCACATGGGCTTTGTTGACAAGAAGAAAAAATATATAACAGCCCTATGTATCATTTAAGTTGCTCTTTCAGGATAGAGTTGCAGTGCTTGCAGAATATTTGGCACCTGGTCCACGGAGGGGTGTTTTGTAAACCTCGCCCCCAATTCTCAGCAAAAAAGCAAAGTAAAAGAATTACAAGACAATCAACGATGAGCAATTCATTGTTCCCTCTCCTCCCCCACACTATACTTAGTAGAATAATGCTCCTAAGATTGTTCTCCTGGAAAAGAGCAGCTTTCTCCTTGCAGATGAGACAGGATGCAGTCACAATAAACTCAAAAAATAATCATTTGTCCACCTCCCCTGGAACTGTCTGTACTCCAGGTCAAGCTTTCTTTCAGGTTTACTAAGACATTTTGGCATCAGTATCACAGTTCTGTTTGTCATAGCTGAAGTGTTTGTTGACAAGATGGGCAGATGCATCTTGCTAAATGTTAAATGTGAAATAAATACCTACTCCACTCGTGCAGGCTTGCTAGAAAATTAAATGATTACTCTTAAATAAAAGACTGGGGGAAAAAATAATTGGTGTACCAGATGTAACAATTACTTCTAAACATTTAGGAGACCTTATGAAATTGTCTCGCTGGCTGGATCTGTTCCTCAGACCAGTATTTTGAGATGTAAAGCTTAATTCTGAATATTCATCCTGTAAACAGTTGGCATGAATAAAAGTTGATTATTTAGAGTGACTGGTGATGATTGTGTTGTTCTCTCTCATTGAGCACTGCATAAAGGAATAATCTCCTTAACAAGTTGTGCATAAGAAATAGTAATTGAATGACGGTTTCATTTTACAGTGCTCTTAAAAAAGGTGTTTTTGCCAGCTAACTTACTTTACATAGCATTTCTTTAACCGATATCCTCCTTTTGAGGTAGCCATTGATTTCCATTCATTTTAGTAAGTGATATACAAGTCACCAACTTGCAGAGATTTGTCAGATAATTAGTTATTTGTCTATTGTCTATTTCATTTTAGAATGAAAGTGTTCTCTGAGCCTGTTGGCCTCATCTGTGCAGCCTCTGTGGCTCTCACTGATAATATAGAGACAATAGTGTGGAGGGAGGTGAGGGTAGAGAGCCAGGCAGGGCAGGGGGGCAGGTAGTGAGGGGCAGATTAAGCAGTGAGGACAGGGCTGGGAGAGGGGGCCTGGGGCCTATTGGGACCCTGTGAGCCAACACAGATTACTCACGCTTAACCTGGACTGAAGCAGCTTACCAGCGGCCAGGACACACTGCTCTCTATTCTATTCTGGTCTATTCAGTGGGCAGCCCTCCCTCAGGACACCCCCAACCCAACACCCCCAATGTGCTGGGGGTCTTTCTCTTTTTTTTTTCTTCACAGCGCAGCAGAGCCGAAGGGTGACTATGTCAGATTGTTACTTGTTCAATCTTTTCTGTTCAATACTTTGGTCCATGGTGATGTATTTTGAAACATAATAGATGGATATAAATGAAATTTGCTGTTTAATCCTGGATGATTTTTGTTTACCACCCAACCTTTCCCCCTAGTGAAAGCAACAGGTTAAAAATTCAACTTTAGAGAAGAACTTTGACTTCTTATGGGAAGATTTTCATGAAATGTGCCGAGTTCATTCATGGTCCTCGGCAGATGATTTTAATGACCCCATGACTTCTCTAGTGCCCCACTCAGGACAAACTTTGAATTTTTAATTGCAGGGGTGTTCCAGATTCAGGGCTGGTCTGAACAGATTATCTGCCCAAATGACCCTGTAGTGTGAGGGGTTTACAGACATAATCTTACTGTTACCAACTGGATCAAAGTGTCCCCGATTTCGAATCAAACAGGTTTGATATTACAAACAAGTTTGATTTTTACGACTTGAAATCCTGTAGTGCAAAAGGAACAGCGATGGAATATTAAGCAGAAACCCGAATGAGCGCGAGCTAGTTCAGGCAGTCAGCTCGAGCTGCATTGCTACACGTGACATACCTCACCCTCCCAACCATCTACCAAACACACCCTCCCAATTTGGCGGTCTATTTAAACTGCAAAAATTTCCCATCTCTCCCTCTGCCTGTCAACACCACTGCTGCCCTGCATCAATATTGCCGCTTGTTCTTTCAGCCCCACCACCACCCCAGCATCCACCTGCGGGCTCCGGCTGAGGGTTTAAGATATTCGCTCATCACTCCCCAATATCTCATGTAAACATTTCTGCTGGGAGTGATGAGGACGGAGCCTAGACGCCTAGACTATGTTCTGCTGCTATAATAAAACATTTCAACGTGAGTTGTCTGACTGAACTATAATCATTTAAAACTATGGTCGGTTTGGATAAAGCCACAAAGTACAAATACAATACCTTAATTTCACTTCATGACCCATCCTTGTGCCTACTAGAGCTTATTGTGGTCACAGTTTTTGGCAATAACCAAGTCCCTTATAATAAACATGTTTTGGATGCATTAACCAAGTGAAATGACATGACTGTATGACTGATATGTACTACTATGTGGACTGAGCATCTTCGGCACAAAAAAGTATAACACTGAGGTGAGAAGGTAGCAAGAAATGGATAACAGTGCAAGAGAGCATTTTTATATGCAGCTCTAAAGGGTTGGTTAATTCAAATTACCTACTTATTGGGCAGGTAGATTTGTTTTTATTTTTGAGATATCTGTCTGAGGTGAGTGGAATTTCATTCATGGTTCTTGCAGCATAACGGTAAACGTCCCTCTCCACAAACAGTGTCCCTGTTACTCTGGATAATCCACAGAACACACTGGACACTGCTTCCATTAGAGATACTTTGTACTGAAGAGATAGTCCCTTCGAAAACAGTCTCCAGTGCATTCTGTGGATTATGCAGAATAACGGGGACACTGTGTCTAAGAAGAGATGCTGCTGGTGAATGTCATTTTTCAAAGCTGTGTTAATTAAGATTAAGCAACCCTTTGAAGGTTATAAAATGCTCATAAATGTTTACTATCTACAGTATGTTCAGAAGGTTTACTGCTGTATTCAGACACTCACAGGGAGTGTAGCTGGACTGTGATCAGAGAGTGACCTGTGAGAGTGAAGAGTGGTAGGAGAACAGAAATGTGGGAGTCAATGGCAGCATTTCATTTAAGCCTCAGATTAATTGCAATGACCTACTACAGCATGAAAACCAAGTACTTTATTTGCATTCTGTAAATACAAGAAAATTCACACTTTGTAATATATGAGCTGTTATCTAGACTGGCTGGAGAAAGAAAATGGCGGAGTGTAGATGCAGCAGCCAGTAGTTCTCTCAAACTTCGCTACATTGTTGTTTTTATTTGTTATTGTCTTTATTACTGAAGCACGTACTACCTATAACGGAAAAACACTTAACATCGGAAAAGGAAGCGCAGAGATTGGATTAAGTGCAGCGGAGCGTGAGACGATCAGTGCACTCTACATCTTCCAACCACCCAGCTGGACCAAACACCACGACAAGCGGTGCGACCACCCGAGAAGGAGGGGGAATAGAGCCAGGGCTAAGAGCTAAGCTAACCCAGCTTGGACCTAAGACTACTTCACTACCCAGCCTACTCCTGGCTAATGTCCAGTCGCTGGAAAATAAATGGACGAAATAAGACTCACCCAGCAACGAGAAATCAGAGACTATTGTGCCCACATCTTTACAGAGACCTGGCTCCACCAGAACATCCCGGATCAAGCTATTGCATTCGATGGGCAGGCCATGTTTCACGCAGACAGAATGCAAGACTCTGGTAAGACGAGGGGAGATGAACTGTGTTCAACAACACCAAGATATGTGGCAGGCGATCCAGACCATCACAGGCTACAAAAGCAGGAGTGCCCCCATCATATGTGAGGCCAAATTATTAGATGAGTTTAATACCTTTTATGCTTGCCTTGATCTCCTCAACAAAGAGTCAGCTGCAAAGTCTACTCTGCCTCCAGAGGACCGGCCACTGTCAGTATCCACAGCGGATCTGGGAAGAACCCTTCAGAGAGTGAATGTGAGTAAAGCTGCCTGGCCTGATAACATCTCTGGCTGTGTACTAAGAACATGTGCCAACCAGCTAGTTGATGTCATAGGAGAGTGTTCGCACCTGCTTAAAGACAGCCATCATTGTCCCTGAACCTAAAAAGTCTGAAGTGTCACTCAACCCCATTCTGATGAAGTACTTTGAGAAACTGGTTCTCCAGCACATCAAAAACAAATCCCAGCTAGCCTGGAACCTCACCAGTTTGCATACAGAACCAACAGATCCACAGAGGATGCCATCTCCACAGTCCTCCACTCATTCTTTACACACCTTGAAACTACCTATGCCATTTGTTGATCTCCCGCATGAAACTGGCTGTGTGCTCAGCCCCCTCTTGTTCACATTGTACATGCACGACTGCAATCCCCAACAGTTGAAAACTTTACAACTGAGTTGTGAAGTTGACACTACCATCATTGGCTGGATTTCAGACAGCAATGAGACTTTATATTGAGAGGAAATTGCAGGGTGGGGCACAGAGTACAAGCTACTGCCCAATGTCAGCAAAACCAAGGAGCTGATCACTGATTTCAGGTAAAAGGAGGCAAAGACACACTCCTGTCTATATTAGTGGAGCTGAGGTGGAGCAAGTTAACAGTTTTAGGTTCCTGGGAATCAGCATCCCAGAGAACCTCTCATGGTCATCTCCTTCCTGGCAAAAGAGCTCAGAAGCAGCTGTATTTCTTAAGAAGGCAAAATTACTGTGCCAAATTCTTTTTAACTTTTACAGAGGAGCAAAAGAAAACATCCAGACAGGAAACATTACAAACTCGCATGGGATGTGCATGGCCCAGGACAGGAGGGCTCTGCAGTGGGTGATTAAAACACTCAGAACATCATTGGTACCCATCTACCGAGCATCAGTAATATCAGTGAGGTGAGGTGCCAGAGCCCAAAGGATACTAAAAGACAATACCCACCCCAGCCACAGCATGTTCACCCCTGCTGTATCCAAGTATCCACTGCCGTACCACCAGAATACAGAGCAGCTTCTTTCCTCACTGTGAGGAAAGTAGTGAGACACCTCAACTCCACCTCATTCTCTGCACTCCACCATAAATAAATGACATGGAACTTTCTATTGTTCTAGTTTTGCACATTACCATATCACTACCCTCATTCCCACTAAAACCAGAATTCCTTTTTGCACTATAATTTAAAATACTCATATTACACTGACATTGCACAGACTGTACATACTTTGTGTGTATACGTGTATAGGTATAATACATGTATTTAAGAGACTGTATATATTGTTTTTATTCTGTTATAATTTTAAATATTTGTTATATGTTCTGTGTGTTGTGTTGTGTGAAGGGGGCTACAACTTTCATTTCATTGTGCAACCATGTGTTATGATTAGGGCTGTTCCCCTTCTCCCTCCCCTGTGTGCTCCTGGTTTTCCCTGTGTTCTGTGTGTCTCTGGTCTGTGTTGTGTATGTCTACACCTGGGCGTGGCTGGCTGATTCCTGTTCCTGCCAAGTTGCAGGCACGGCTGTGGCTCATCCAATAATCACGTCAGCAGTACTCAAATACCCGGCTCAGCTCTCCAGTCTCTGCCAGATCGTTCCGTTCACCTGTGTGGTAAACAACTACATGGCCACTCTGCTCACGAGTCTAGTCTTCTGTGTACGATTGTTCTCTGATCCTTGTTCTCCTGTGCTCCAGGTATAATCTCCTATCTGGTTACCTGCCTGCCCCCTCGATTCCTGCCTACCTACTCCGCCTGCCCTGGCTCCAGCGTTTGTGAGGAGTTTTCCCTGGCTCTTACTCTTTGCCCTGGTCTCACTTTGCAGCCATTACCCCCTCCACTATCTCCGAGTTGAAATAAACTCTGACTTTTCTGAACTAACAGTGTTTTGTGTTCTGCTTCCTGGGGTCCACTCTGCCTAAATACAACACCGTGGGTTGTAAAATGACAAACTAACCTAATCACAAAATCCTGTTTTACATCTAGAAATAATTAATATGTTGTGCTGGCCAGGATGTCACTATCAAACAAAATCTCTGTTTAGTAAGTTAGCTGCAGAGTTATCCTGACTTGAGTCCCTAGTATTGGTCAAGCTCCAAAAACTCTGGATCCTACATTTCCCATAATGCAACATCGTAGTGTATTTTCAGTTGATGCTCCCTGCCTTGTAAACACCCGTGTCTTTCAAATTCCACATGCGGGACAGCACTATGATGTTGTCACCAGGGTTATTTTCTAATCATGCCAAGTCAACTGATCTTAATGTGTAAAAACACAGTTATAGTGGGTTGAGTGGTCCACTGATTGTTTTCATGGTCATTCATCAAGCTGAGGAGCTAAAAAAAAAAGCTTTAAGTTAATAACAAGCTAACAACATGCTAATGAGTTGTCTCTGAGGCCCTGTCTGCTACAGCCAATTAGATGGCACCCAATGGGACATCACTTCTTATTAACAAGGTAGCTGCTGGGTGGCATAGTGTCAGATCCCTCATCTCCCCTCCCCTTTCACTTGGTCACACTGAGTCAAGGAGACGGTGGTCAGGTCCATTTTACCAGCTTCACTTGAAGCTTGAAATGTTACTATGTTACTAGGAGCCCTCACAGCTCTGCTTTATGGAGGCTGCATTGTGCCACCAGAAGATCAGACATTTTCACTGGTTTGTCATTAAATGGTTAATACATTTTCATAACATTTCGTATTAGCATTAATAAAGTTTGCATGTTAGTGATGCTGTTTAAAGGGTTAAGGGAAAGACAATTAAATGTGGCAAACTATTTAATCCTACTTATTGTTCTGTATTTATATCTAAATAACATTTCTTTAAAATACATTTGCTAAATTATTTCTAAAAGGCTTTCACAATTTGCTTTTATTCCATTTTTCTTTGTGCAGGGGGAATTTCCCTCCTAGCTTACCGTTTGTTTTATCCACACATTGAAAGGTGCAGACATATTTGCTTAACTTTGAGACAGCATTTAAAGACACCTGTTTAATCTAATTAATCCTCATTAATTTTTAAGCTGTGTATAGCTAATGTGCCCAAAAATGAAACAAGGTCCAACTTGTCCAACAACAGAGCAGCAAAAGGAGTTCTCATTGGCCAGCTGAAAGTGTTGATTCAGTCCATGCTACCATTTTTTGTTAGAAAAGAGGCACTTTTTCCTCAAACTAACAATAGTAGCTTATAATGGCTGTCTGCTGAAGTAACACAAAAACTGGTGTCCACTGACTTAAGCGTACATGGTTCCAAAGCTGTACTATGCATAAATGACCAACACCTTTATGTAGAGTAATTCCCTAGAGATCACCATGTCTCAATATTTTACCTTTTAATTTTTTTTTCAAAAATGTGATATAGAGAGCAATTGGATTTCATATACATTACATAGTCTTATTTTGGCTAGTCACTGTGTTAGGATATGCCATCTAGGCAGCAGGGAAAGGACCCCAACGCAGACGGGACAGGCAGACTGGTGCAGATGAATGATTTATTTAAAGCAGCAAAAACTTACAGAACTCGGGAAACCAGGGAACGACACACAGGGAAACACCAGGAACGCGACATGAAGAGACAACCAACAACAATGAACAAAGGGAGAGGACCGGTATATATAGAGAAGGGGTTAACGAGTGAATCAGGGGCAGGTGAGCACAGGGGAGCAGGCGTGGGTAATCAAAGAGACATGAGGGCAGGAACTAAAGAAACAAGACAGGAAATAAAAGGCACACAGAAAACAAGGATTTCAAAATAAAACAGGGAATAAGTCCAGAACACAAAGGATGAACATAAATTCCATGTGGGACATGACACACTGGTGCAAGTCCACCTATTTGTGTCGCAATGGTGAGGAAGAGTGGCAACAGGGGAAGGACCCAAGAGCAGAAAGTCGAGGCAGACAGGATGATTTCAGTGATTTATTAGTAAAGAAAGGCTTACGGGTGGCTATTGGTAGGCAGACAGGCAGGTATCGATACAGGTAAAGGTAACAGAAGCTCAAAAGCAAAAATACAAGGCAACACAGCAACTTTGCAACTAGGACGATCTCGCAGAGGAACAAAGCATCTGGGCCAGATATGGAGAGTAGCTGATATGGGAATGTGGTGCAGGTGGGGAGATAGGCGGGGAAGCTCAGGTGAGGGGAATGAGTGGGAGTGGCAGGATCTGGAATGAAAGGAGAAAAGTCTGAGGGCATCTGGTGGACAAGTAAAGAATAACGGTGAAGGAGCCTGGGAAAGTGGAGATGTGACTGAAGAGAGGGACAGAGAGGCAGAGATTGTGACAATTTGGTGCAATCAGAAAAGTAAGACAAAACATTACCAAAACAAGGAATCAAGGATTGGAGCAACCTCAAAAACAATACAGTCATGCGAGATTGCATGCTCTTAAAATAATATATATAAGACAGGATAAAATGATTAAAAATACAAATTATGTTCATGTCAATCCAGTTTTATTAAAAACACAGCAAGAAGAAAAGGTCTTTAGACCAATGAACACTACTATTTAATTCTGAAATGACTTTGAAATTCCCACAATCTGAATAAATTAGAATAATTCTTGATGCCATTTTTTCCAAGATGTTTAGGAGGTTTTGAGCTGACAGTATATCATCACAGTATATAATCTACATTCACCACAGCCTTCCAGGGACTCCAGTTATTAAAGGGCAATGGCACCATTTCACAGTTATTATCCTGACAGTTATTCAGCACATCCATCAGCACTTCCACCCCCCTCTATCAACCTTACACCACTGTCAGCCACCAAAACAGAAATACAGACAGAGATAGAGAGACACAGACAGAGGTGAGCACCATCAGAGAGAGAGAGAGAGAGAGAGAGAGAGAGAGAGAGAGAGGGTGGACTAAATAGGTCTATTTGCAGTCGGTCAGAGAGTGAGAAAGGATAGGAGGAAGAGAAAGGGAGATGAGAGGTAGGGGGTTACAGACAGAAAGTGATCTAAGGGCTCTAATTGCAGGATAGAGAGGGATAGGGCTTTGAAAGGGAGGGACAGGACACACTGTAAAAAAAACATGAAGTTGTGACCAGACTGTCTGAACTAATACTGAATAGTTTGTTTGATTTACTCATTAATTTAAAACTCCCTGAGTCAACTTATCTAAAGTGAAAATAAGCTGGATGATGGATAAAGTGTGTTTGTGAACACTGAATGATTAAAATCCTCAAACTTTTTACAATCCACAACAGTAGCTCAGCCCATAGGGCCCTGGCTTGGGAACAGGAAGGTACCTAGTTCAAGGCCAGCATAGACCACAGAATGGAGTCTGGGCTGGTAGACCAGTTCACCTCCTGGACACCTCTCAAAACAACCAAACCACTTGGAATTGATGATCCTTGCCACCCTACGTGGCAGCCTCAGGCATCTCTCCATTCAATGGGTGTGTACTTCAGACCTGTGTGTGAGGTCCCTTGAGGGATATTTTCCAATAAATTTTGCCATAACATCCAAGTTGCAATAAACGTGGATTATCCTTTAACAAATTACAATGACTTACTGATAAAAGATGAGTTAATTTAATTAAATTGATTAGATTAGATCGATTTTTACAGTGTAAGAACAGGGTAGGGGTGGGGTTCGGGGGGGTGGGGTGGTTGGTGATCTAAAGCGCTCTAATTGTAGGTGGTGTGTTGGTGAAAGTGATTTTGTGTCCCAGCACGTCTGTGTCGTCACATCAATATTCTACCAACCCCCTCATTTACACATCACATGCCCACCCCCCCCACCCCCCCCCGTGTGGTAAGCGTCCGACACTGCTGACCACTACTGCTTATTCTGACAACGATGTAGAGAAAATAATCCCCCCACCCCTCCTTATGTTTTGTCAAACCCTAACTTTCTCTGCCCTCCACCCTTCTTCTTCACCTCCTCTCTGTGAGGAGGGCAGATATGGATGGATGGATGGATGGATTAGGGGGGATAATAGATTAGAGATGATCATCACTCGGAGTTTCTGTCAGCTCTGACCTTTGCAGGCTGAGTGACCAGAGAGAGAGCAGAGTCATTACCAGCCTTTATCCCTTTGTGTGTCTGTCGCAGCCCCGCAGAGAGGAGAATAGCTCTGTCATTTAGGGCACCGGTTCTCAACCTGGGTGTCAGGACCCCTAGGCGGTCACAGGAAAATTTTTCAGGGTCATAGGATATAGTTTTACTATACAAACGATTAGCTTTTTCCCAGATTTTCCTTTATTTTTGCTTTTTTGTTTCTTGTTGCTTTCACTCCACCGTCCCATGAAAACAGGAAACTCATTCTTAAAATTAACTATTCACCTCTAAGATATTATTTAAAATCACTGCTTTGGTAATGAGTTGTGTTTGGTGCACCATTGTTGATTCAACTGAATGTTTTCTGTGATACAAGCTGATGTTACAGAAACATTTATATTAATCTTTATATTATCATTTGGTTGCATATCAGTCAATTTAAAATGTTACTTTAGGAAGATATATCACAATGAAGAACAAACAACAATTACTTTAAAATATGAGAAATTTACACATGGTATATTTAATTCTGAATTATGTTTGGGGAGTTGGTATGGAATGAATCTAGAGTGGTTTTCCTCTGAGAGATACACTTTCCCACAATCAGCACCGTTTGTAGGCATAGGGGGAGGGGGGCCAAAGAGGAGGAAGACGTGTTTTGTAATTAAAAAAATCAAGAAATGCAGGAAGAAATTAGCACTGTATGAATGTGTATATTACCCATGTACCCACATCTCAATAAACTGTCAACTCTGCACCTGGTTTTTGAACAAACTGGTAGCTGCTGGCAATCTGTGTGTCATGTGGTTGATGAGCATCAGGTATGCAAAGCAGCATCATGCCAGCTAGCAGGCAGGTTCAGACATGTAGCGAGGACCCCAGTGTATAGACGCCCCTCACTCTGCCTGAGTAAAACCTCACATGTAGACTCTCCAGGGGACAGACACTACTGCTTTAGCATCACATTACCTCAGAACAATCCCCATGATGGTACCACTGGTCCTTCTGACAACCTCCATCCACAACACTTTAAAAGGCAGTAGTATCACTGCTGAGAGCCTGACAATATACAATAAGGTATAAAGTATCACCTACGCAGGGCTTGGTGTCGATAGGTAAAGAAAAGTCTGCTGCACAAATTCTATTTGGCAGAAAATTCTATTTGGCTCTCACAGCTAAGCAGTTATATTTTTAACTGAGTGCTATGTACACACTATACAGTCATATCCCTGTATTCACGTGAGAATAAAATGGCTTCACCTTTCTCTTGACTGGATGAAACTATAATGAAATAACCTACACCTTTTACGAGTGCACTGTAGTGTGTGCCTGCGCAGACACAAACATATAGATAGTGAGACTCTGAGACTCTATTTCATTTTGAATTACAGTCATGTAGTTTACAGGTACACGTGTACAAGTTTATTTGGAGGAAATGCACAGATCGATTTTCAGAGGTAGTAGAAGTGTTTAGAACCCCGTTCTTTATGTGGATAACTGAGTTAGCTTAATTTGATTCATGTTATCTGACAAAAGTCTGGATTTTTTTCATCTTGAGCTGCTGTCATAACAAGTCATTGAGCCCAAACCTTCAAATGTACAGCTTATTCCATGTAAACTGGATCATGACCAAGACTGTTGGTTACATTAACATATTTTTCACAGTAATTATCACAATTTAAATTTAACAATATTGATTTAATCACATTACATACTATACAATAAAATAACATCAATACACTTAAAAGAAAGACCAATTAAAATTGGTAAAAATATAAATTATCATTATCATATAAATATCATATGACCACTCAGTGTGCTCTTACTTTAAAATTTGAAAGGGCTGGCTGTTATTTAAGCGCACTTCATCTAAGATTAACAAGTCAAACTTGTGTTGAAAACAACAAAGTAGGTGGATGAGAATTGACTTGATCATTTTTGCCTGGATTAGTCAGATCATGGCTGAAGAACAGGTCCCTGGTCAGAGATGTGATGTTCACATCCACCACTGCTGATAAGCCATTGTTAACAAAGGGAAGGACAGCTAAGCAACATTCACCTTCACACACTTCTATTCAACATACAAACTGCTCCATACATGCACAGTTTCTTCTCAGTGAGTCGGCCAGTGAGACGTTTTATTGCTGCTTTAGTGCCTTGCTTTGTGGGCCCCTAAACAGAAGCGATGGAGATGTCTCACACTGTCCACTTCCACCGACCAACAGTCTGCTGTAATGATTTGGTGCCCCTCTTCCAAGAAGGGAAATGTTGGCACAATTATTTAACAGTCAGGCTTGGCAGCGCCAAAGGTGAAAGGTATCCAAACAAGCACTTTTACTGGCATTTTAACATTTGAGTCTTTCTATGTAATGACCATGTGACGTACACACTGAGGGAACATGTATCACAGCAAATAACCACTCCGCTGTGCTCTTCTTCCTCCGTTTCCTCCTCTTCATCATTCTGCTGCCTCCTCTGTGTCTCCTTCTTCACCTCCTCCTCGGAAACGTTGAATCCTCCTCCACAGCGACAGCTGTATGTATACACGCACTCATCTGAAACAACACACACTCACATTATAGATGGAAACTAAAGATTTACCTGCCTTAATCAGACAGTGAGCATAAACATGTATTATTATTATGATCATGACATTTAGTGCTAAGTGAAAAGTGAAATACAATAATTTAAGAGGTATAATGACACGATTAATGAATTTGTTACAAACAGATTGATCCATCATTGCGATCCAGCAGGGCAAAGATCTTATGAACTACTGTAGTAGTAGTTCAGTAGTAAACACTGTTTACCAACAGCCTGTTGCACCAGCCACATAAAAGTTCAAACATAGCTTAGTGTGAATGTAGTAGAGGAGTTACACTATCACTTTGCAAGAGCAAGTTTAGGTTGCAATGTAGTAAATAGATCACAGAGAGTCTTCTTTAATGGAAGTTACTCAGATAGCGTGTCTGTGGAATGCGGAGTTCCTCAAGGGAGCTGCTTAGGCCCACTTAATACATCCAAAACAAAAAGCATAGTATTTGGGTCAAATCATTTTTTATAAGCTGAATACCCATCCAGCAAGTAAAGGAAACTAAGCTACTGGGCATTACCCTTGACAACAAATTGTCCTGGTCAAAACACATCAACACTATTGTCAATAAAATGGGCAAGGCACTAGCTGTAGTTAGACAATGTAGAAAATACTTTACACCTGATTTAATTAAACTTGTACTATGTACTCTTGTTCTTTCGGGGGTTGATTGCCAGATAATATGGGCGAATGCCACAAAAAAAGATTTAAGCAAACTCCATCTAGTTCAAAACAAGATGGCGTGCCTTGCTCTCCAGTGTCAATACGACACTAACATCAATAACATGCACTTCCGTCTTAACTGGCTAAAAGTTGAAGACAGGATGAGTGCTGCGCTTCTACTTGCAACATGGAAAATGTTACAATTCAGAACTCCACCATATCAGTACAATCAATTAAAACTCAATTTAGAGTCATATACATATGCCACCAGACAGGCAACAGAAGGCCGGTTTTCACTCCCTAAGGCAAACACCAATTACCTTAAACGCTCAGTAATATAGAGCAATGAAAACATGGAATTCTTTATCACCATTACTGACTAAATTAACACAGAAATCAATGTTTAAAAAGCAAATAAGGAATCACCTTGGAACATCATATTTGTAGGATGCTATGTATATGGGGATTTGTAGCTTTTTATTTGTTTTTAAAATCTACATGAATGTAAACAGTGATGATTGGTTTAAATTGTATATTGATGCATATTAGTGTATATCTGTGCAATTCATGTTTGTCATGTAATGTGCTATGTATTGTATGTAAGGTGTGGACCCCAGGAAGACTAGCTGATAGCTATGGAATCAGCTAATGGGGATCCTTTAAATAAACAAATAAATAAACAAAAGTAGAGTTAAGATATAACGTAAAATTGACACATCAATTGATATGCCTTATTAACTGTTGTCATGGAAACGGTTAGAAAGATGGGAGAGACTAATGACAGAGCCAGAGGAATTTTTTCTTCACCTTTTACGCCGGGGCACATTTCCTGTGACAGGCTACAACACTTTGCACTGACACTGAGCATGCTCAGTAATGTGATGTACAGTTAGCTTTATTGGAACACATGAGGGCACAAGTGTGATTTCATGCTGCTTTCACCTGGGGGTGTATGACATCACAATATTTAGACGATATCACAGGTCTTGCCATAGAGTTTATATCATATATATCTTTTTCCTTTAATATGCCTGGTTGCATTAGACCATTGTAGTGCAATGGTAGTGCAATGTTGCACATCACTACCAGCCCAGGATGGAATTTTTGTTGCATCAAGGCCATAAAGTACCTTTACTTGCAGGTATTTAATTAGCTGGATTATCCAAAAACACACGTCTGGTTAAATCAACCATGAACAGATTCATTCCCAGAACATTTACTGTATTATCATATCAATTGATACTGCAATATAGACTTACATACAAGGGATAGAGGATTTTATTCATACCACCCACTCCTTCTTTCACTTGAGATGGGAATTGCCAATGGCATGGCTTGGTTGTTTATAACAAAAAAGTGTAACTGTTGACTTCACCAGAAACTTTATAACCAAGATGGAGGTTTTCCAGAGACCTTTGTTGATGTTATTGTTACCATGCTTCTATCTGGTACAGCCATGTACATCGTGAAATGCCCTGAGATAACATTGTTATGAGATGGTGTCATATCTCGTCGGTTATGTTAAGTTCCATGTCTGTCATGTTTCTGTATCCTGTTCTGGCGTGTCTGTTTTATTTTGGAAAGTCTAACCTTCCCTCTCGTTTCAGGTCCCTTTACTTCCTGCCTTTGTGTGTTTTCCCGCCTGTGTGATTGTCTGCCCCACCCTAATTGTTTCCACCTGTTCCCCATTACCTCCTGTGTATATATTGTCGGCGTTTCCCTTGTCTCGTTGCCAGATCGTCTTCAACACTCAACGTCTTCATGTCATGCTCCTTGATCAATTGAAAATCCTGACTGTAAGAACTCTTCTACTTTTATTAAAACCTTTAAAAAGCCAGTCTGATCTCAGCGTCTGCATTTGGGTCTACCTGCCTTGTTGCCAGCGTAACAGATGGCGCTATATAAATAAAACTGAATTGAATTCAATAAAAACATCAAGTGCCACAAGTGATCAATAAATTGTATCATATGCTAGCCAGCTCATTACTATCTATTTCTTTAACAATGCAGTTTATTGCAGGTCTCCTACTTTGCATAACTAGTGAGTAGTGTTTTTCTCTCCCATATTACCTGAAGAATGTACTAGGTCAAATGTCACTCTCTGCGACAATGTTTTGCTTGCATACGCCTTAGTTAGGTTGTAGTGTAGTAGTAAGTAGAGACAATGCAAATGGAAAAAGTGGTGAGTTTAGAGTGAAACTACATAGTTACAATGTAGAAGTGTTTGTTTTATGCTCAAACTTGCGATTAAACTTGCGTTCCAGTCTGCTGGATATCCCATGGTTAAGTAAGGGATAATGCCCGACAAGGTGTCCGCGGAGGCAAATGTCCTCCCTGTCGTCCATTAATTCCTGATTATGGACACCTCAAAGGGTATTATCCCGCTTATACCATGGTCACTTGCCAAAGAAAAAAAATGAAGACCATTAATTTATATTTTCATGTGTTTTGCAATCAAAATCTAAAGTTTTTCACAAGCCATAACTCAGTTTCCCTGGTAACACCTGAAGGTTTGACTAATATCTGGAACAATCTTTACCATCCCATAAGGTTCTTATGCAATGGGAACGTAGTTCACTTCTCCAGTAAACAGAGTTAGGGTAACTGGGGCAACGGGAGATATTTCTAGTCAGCTCAGCTCATAGAACACTTTGGCTCAGCTATGAGCCAGAAAGCTAACGTTGTGCTAGCAAGATTCAATGTCAGTAACATTGAGTACGGTTGACAAACAGTAAAAATAATTTGACAGTATGTTTAACAACAAGACTATCTAGCTAACCAGCCATGTCATTGTTCCCAAATCAATATCAAGATTTTCACGAACAAATGATCAGCTATGTGTACTGTCGGCTGCAGCCTGAAGTAGCGAGTTGGATAGCGAATGGGATGTGAGATGAGTGCTTATGTGCTACAAAGTATCAGTAAGTTCAGAGGGGCAGTGTACTTCTTGCAGCTTGTGTTACAGTTGCCATCCTGTGGTATTCAGAGGATGAGGCACTGAAGGACTACACTCAGTATTGGCTTTGACTGCGTCTCTGTTCCTATGGTTACACATTAGGCTGATACAATGTAGCCAGCGCATTAATTTAGAACGGTGAACAGACAGTTTCACTGGAACTACTTAGTAAGTGTTCGTTGTCAGGAATGAATGGACAAACTGCAGCCAATCAGAATCGAGTATTCATCCAGATCATGGTACAAGGCAGAAATAACAGTGAGATATGAAATATCTCAGCATCCCTACTACTGTTTTCTTTTTTTGTGTGTGTGTGCTTCAGTGTACATGGTGTGTAGTTACCCTGGTCCCACGTCATGTCCTCCAGATAGACTGTACAATCCACTGGCCAATCCTGTTTCAGTTCCTGCGCTGGAGAAGCATTAATACATCACTTCATTATAATAGTTATAGCAGAAGGAATTCTGGGGGTTGACAGACGGTGAAGACAATCAGTGTGTTTACATGCACTTAAGTAACCAGGTTACTCAGAGAAACCAGACTACGCGGGTAATCAAAGAATTCAAAGAATGTGTTTACATGCATTGTAGTAACCTGGTTACTGTAAATCCACCTTAAACCTTATTTTGGAAACATGGCTTTCTTATTTTAACTGTATTGACAGAAGACGCTGCCTCCTGACATTTTTTGGCGTGTCTGTGTCAAGCTGGCTGATGGCTTGACACAGACACGGCAAAAAAGAGAGGAGAACATAGACAGAGCAGAGCTTTCCTTCATAGCACAAAATAATTTAACAAATAGTCATAGTTTCAGCGGAGGCTTCTATGTGTTACTTTAACTTTTAGTTTCGACAGTTTCCACTTTCGACAGTAATATACTTAAATAATGCATGTAATTATATCTCCTTTCATCCTCTGCTGTTATGGCTGACATTCTCCCTCTAGCCTGTAAGGACAGCGGGTGTTGTATTTACAGATTATAAACTCCCCCTACTTGGAATTGTCCATCCATCCATCCATTTTCTATACCGCTTCATCCTCAGAGGGTCGCGGGGGGCTGGAGCCAATCCCAGCTGACATTGGGCGAGAGGAAGCCGGAATGCCCGGAGAGAACCCACGCGGACACGGGGAGAACATGCAAACTCCACACAGAAGGGCCCCAGCCGGCCAGCGGGTGCGAACCCAGAACCCTCTTGCTGTGAGGCGACAGTGCCAACCACTGCACCACCGTGCCGCCCCACTTGGAATTGTTGAGTATGAAAATGAAGCTTAATGTGCAGTAAACAGTGGACAGCTTTCAGCTTTCTTGCTGCGCCTATATATAACTCATGTTCCTAGGTGCAAGTAAGTAAACTTTGATTGATTTAGCTGATGCTCAAGGCAGATGTTACTCTTAAGCTCAAAATGAAGCATGAACAAAAACAATAAAGCTTAAACAAAGCATGTAGTTTTTGGTTCTTCTCAAGATGTTCTTAGCCTCCTACCGCTCTATAGTTCAAGACTGTCTTCAGTTACAATACTCTCGGGATACACCTCTAAAACTTAAGAAGGTTCATAAAATGGATTTTACAATCATGTTAGCCTTAAGATGCTTTTGGGGCAAGGAGGTCCTGGTCGCTACAATGCCCACATTCTCAAAAAAAATACACAGGACAGAACCTCTGTCGTCACTGGATGGATGGATGAAAAGCGATAGAAGGATGGACAAATGGATGGACTGATGGATAGACTGATGATTGAAGGATGGATAGACAGGACATGGATATTTTTTACAGTTCACTCTTGAGGAAACAGTCCTTATCAAGTTGTACAGTTTGACAGTGATAATGACTTTGAACCATGAATAATTAGTGCTAAACTTTGCGTGGGTTTTAATTAGTGTTACACTGTGTGAGGAATAATTGCTGCTAAAGTAGTGATAATTTAAAATAGGATCAATGATGAGGAAGAGACTGGGGCTTTCAGGAAGCATATAGCAACAGAAAACAATCATCTCTTTTATTTCTTACAGTTTTATACTTGAAAGAACAGCAGGATACTTTGAGAAGTTTCTATGGATGTTTTCATTCTTCCTTTTCCCACAGTGACTCTGGGTCGACACTGGAATCCACTGTAACTGAATCCAAGCTAACTACAGCTAAGAGTAAGATACAAACTTTTCAGAGCGACCTTTCCAGCCTACAATTCTTAAAAGTAGGGCTGTGCATCAAACTTTTATACTTTTTTGGTTCTGACTGAAATGTGTATGTAGCACTGGGCATCAAAAACTTTAAAGTACTATAAGCTGTTTTGTATTTGTCTATTTTTGTATTTTTTATTATCTTTATGTACAGGCTTATGTTATAGTCACTACATGTCCACACCCCTTTATGGTAATCTGATGGCAATTTGACATGTCTGTCTGTACTAAAGTATTGCGTAGACACTAGTAACAACATTATGATACCCTGCTAGACACCCAGATAGATTTTAGATTGGAGTATACTTTAATAAGGTAGTTTCCCCACCAACATCTACAACAACTAGGGCTGTCCCCTAATAGTCAACCAAACGTTAGTCAATGAGAAGAGTTTTAGTCAAGCAATAAGTTGACTAATGGCTTGAACAAACGACTTCTAGTCTACTAGGAAAATCTTTGGTCGGGGGCAGCCCTACACTGAACGCTTCAAGAGGCTGCACTACTCTGCCGACTCGACATAATAAAATTAACCCACACAGAAACACTCTCTGGTTGTGTACATAGGTTGGATTCATTGTTGTACTTTAAAGGGAAAATTCACCGCCTGTCCCATGGATGTCCACTCAGATGGTAAATGTCGGTAATTGAAGCAATACATTCCTCAGTGAGTGCTATGTTGACCGAAAAAACTGAGCTGTCCTGCTCGCTGAGCCATACCGGCAGTACCTACATGTACCGGGATGCATTGCGCACGAGCTTCTAACCCAGTGGTTCTCAACCTTTTTTGGGCCAGCGCCCCCCTATCCATTATCCAGGTACCTAACCGCCCCCCATCAAATAATATGTAGACGACTTGTCTTCCCTGAATATTAATGCTGATTATTTTTCTGTGTTATATCATTAAAAAAGCATGTCAATGAATGCCAAATAATAACGATTAGTATTATGATTATTATTTATATTATTTATACTATATTTAGTTCTTTCTTTATTATTATTATTATTATGTGTTATATCATTAAAAAAGTGTCACTGAATGCCAAATAACATAATAATAATAATAATAGGTTTGATTTTAACTGGACAGTTGGAATATAATCATTAATTTCCCAGGGAGCAAAAAAGCTGTATGAATAGAAATTATATTGTTAAACAAATGCAATGGTTAGAAATTTGACATTCAAACTTTAATTAGGTTAGATAACAGCCAATCAGAAATGCCAAACAGGAGCATTCTTATTAATTGTTCCAACAGAAAACAAAAGCAGCCTACCGAGGAAAAAGTCTGAGGCTACTGGAAAAAAACACAAGCAATTGTGGTATTTGGACTGCATGTGGAGGACCTGGCTGAATCCCTGCTCAACTATATGTTGTTGGGAAAGCAAGAGGCAGCAGCCTAGTCTTCTACCAGAGAGTCGGATAATGCTGGGCATATTTGATCCACATGCTGCCCCAGCCAGAGGTGCGGAAAGTAGCCTAGGCCTCGTTGTGGCACTGGATGTCGATAAGATGCACCTGGATAGCGGGCTCGCATTCGGTCAGGTCCGCCTGACAGGGCTGCACCACCCATCCACGTCAGCCTTAACCATCCTCAGATGGTTGGTGTGCATGAGGAGGCGGTAATCGGTAAGAGCCTCAAACTGCAATGAGTGTAACCACCTAATTGTTCTCGGTGCAGATTTTTTGACTATTCAATTTTTAACTGGTTATTTTATTGCTAATTAGTCTAGTAATAAATGTGTCTTTATATTTATATTGCACATACGTCACTTATTATCAAATGTGACTTTTTGGCATTAAATAGGGCAGAATTAATTCAGCAGATTTTTGAATGGAGTTTGGTCTGACATTATTTTGTGCTATTCCAGGTAAATTAAACCTGGTAAATGCCCTATGTTTTGGGATTTCAGATTTCCTTTTATTCATAGACTTGTTAAAGATGTTTAATGAAGACTTAAAGTTCACGACTGTTTTAGAAAGCTGCAGTGAAACGTTGCAGCGGTAAACTCCGCCGTCTCAGCTGGAATCAAGCCGGCTGATGGCGTTGCTGTGACTCAGCTGGTCAGGTGTCTGGTTTTAATATATTTTAAAAAATGTTTATGTTTATGATGATTGTATAGTTTGTGTTAATATGCTTTGGCAACGTTGTCTTGTATGCAGCCATGCCAACAAAGTCATGTGAATTGAATTGTGTTATATAGTGTGTCTGAACGCTAGATGCTAAGTTGCTTTTATGGGAAGTCCGACAGCGGAAGATCTCTTTTGTTTCTAACCACGGCGATAGAAACGGTGTAGAAATGAATGCTTTCAAGAGGAAGAAAACTTAATTTCCTTCACGGGGAATACCAAGGAAGAGAGCATCCATTTGCCTGAGTTGACACAGTAAACGGCGTGTTGGTGAAATTTTATAGATGATTCTCTGATGTCCCGTTCCCGTGAAGGCAGCATGGAGCTGCACGACAGAAAGCTGACAGAAACACTGAAGTAAAGAGTCGTGGTATGGAAGTTAGACGGCGTCTCGTCTAGTCGCATTGGTGTAAACTGGCATGTTTTAGAGTCTTGCAGACCATATTTATTTGAAAGTAGTTACAAGTTTCAACTCCTCTCGTCGATAATCTTTGGTGTAAACGCCCCCCAAGAACACCTCACCGCCCCCCTTTCAAAAACTGTGCTTCCAGCGCCCCCCGACATTCTCTGAACGCCCCCTGGGGGGTACCGCCCTCATTGAGAACCACTATTCTAACCCCTCTGAGCAAGGTAGCTGCTAGCTGCTGCTAATCAAAGTTACACAACGTTGCCAAGCTAATGAATTCCTGCAGTTTGACCATGTCCTTTTCACACGCAGCTGTAACGTTACCGTCAGGGCATGTCTATTAGATACAACAGCAACACACACACACACACCCACACATACACACACACACAGAGCCGAACGGGCTTCCGTATAACAACAAAGCTACCGCTAGCTGAGCTTCAAAATCATTTTGATGGTAGAATGGCACCTCTTTCATTCCCACTTGGCGCCCCGAATGCCTGCTCTTGCACTATGTAACTCAGGTTGAGCGGGTACGATCTCCCATGAGAAGTGCGTAATGCTTTACGGCACTACGTCACACATGGGTCTAACTTGGTATTCCCGGTACGGACATCATGGCAGAGGACAAGAGACTGAAGAGGATACTGATGGAGGAAACTAAGAAGAGAAAAAGAGAGAGTGACAGAGCAAGAGGCTGGTCAAGAATAAACCTCGGACTGGCTTTTAGTCATTGGCGAGAGCTTGGCGAAATAAAAGGCTTCAGGACAGCGAGCTGGCCTTCTTGCTGTTGGACTAGTAAGTAATATTAGCTGGCTTGCTATGTCTTGTGTCGTTGCATTTGCTTGATGTTTGGCTGTTAGCAAAGTTGTCGACTCACTAGTTTTTGATCATACGTAGAGTCAGCCCACCAAATCCAAATCCTTCAGCTTCTCAACAGATGTACAGCTGTCCATGAGGGTGAACTGCACTCTGAAAACTGTAGGAGCGCCAAGTCGCACAAAATACCAAATATCTTGCATAATGTTGCTTTAATGCCAGCTCTGATAACTTTTTGATTGATTGCCCAGCCCTATTAGCTCCTCCTCTGTAGTAGCTTGAACACTCTCCAGTTCAGCTTTGGATAAGGTTACAGATTTCACTCACATGAGAACTGTATCCCATCATCTTTCTGAGCATAAAATATAAAGAATTTTAAAGCCACTCAAAATTTGCCATACTATTCTAGATTTTTTATGCAAATCTTGACCATTCCATAAAATACACAATGAATGATATTAATACAAATAATTAGCCTGGGAACCAGATGCATTTGCCAGAGCAAATATAACATGAGCTTGCAGACTTAAAGCTTTTGTTGATAAGAAAGATGTGTTTGCCGTACTTCCGACAGGATTCGCTCAGCGCTACGTCACATGTTTTGTTGCTCTGATTGGTTGTAGGTCCAATTGTGTCCAGAGGCATTTTGGTCTGCACCTGTTGATAACGCCCCTTGGAAATTAAAAATGAACTGAGAGGTCCAAGACTAATTTGCATTTGCCAATTGGTCTGATGATGTCAGGCTAACAAATAATAATGACAGACCTTTTTCATGTCTTAGAAACTAAACAATGAACATGTGAATGATAACAGCAGATAAGCTGAAATGTGAAGTCCTACCTCTCCTCTGCTGGTCATACTGTCTCCTGGTGTTCTGGTCACTAAGGATCCTCCAGGCTGCATCAGCTTCTAGAAACTTCTTCACACCAGACTCTGCTTCTGTAGAACCTCCAAGACGGTCTGGGTGGTACTGCGCATGTGCACACACACGCACAACACACAGAGGAAATTTCATACTAGAAAGACTGTAACTTAGGAAGATACCAACTTGATTTGTCAAACTCAGACCGCTGAAGACTCATTATCTTCAGCTGAACTTTAGAATATTTTAATGCAGAACAAGGACAGTGGATTTAGTCCCCCATCTTTTCCCATGTAGTTCTGCTAGGAAAGGATAACTTTACAGCCAGTATGAACAGGAACAATGATTGCAGAGACCCATAACTTCCTCAGCGTACAAATGGATATGTGTCTTGTATTAAGATAGACTTAAAAAATGTTTTACTTGTTCTTTAACAGATTAGGATTCAGCTAAATATTTAGAATTAATCATTTATGCTTTAACAGGAGCTGCTCTTTCTTGAATTAACATGAACACAGAAAGATAATGTTTTTCAGATGTGTTGTCAGATATACCCTCTGTTTGGGTTTAGTTTGGATTGTGCCTATTGTCTGTAGTATGTAGTAGTAGTGGTTGTGTGTTGCTTCAGGCTGACACAGAGACAGAGCAGTGTGTGTACCTGTAAGGCCAGCTGCTGGTATCTGTGTCTGAGCTGCTGTACTGAGTCGGAGGGGCTGGCTCCCAGGACAGCATACAGGTCTTTCTCTGCTGCTTCACACATCCCTGCTCCAACACAACACTGACATCAGACTGATGCATTAAAAACACCAACCTCTACTGGTAGAGCTAATGCACTTCCCACTGGCCTTTACATAGAGGCATCAAGTTCATAGCTGTATCTGATGCATATCTAAAACTTCAAAAACCTGTGTAACCTATGCAAAACCTCTTATCACTCCGCTAAACCCCTCCCACCAAACCCACAACCTCGACCGGCAGCAGAAGGAGTCGGTTGCCCTGCAAAACCTCATGCCTCACAGGGCTCACTCTCCACAGCGTGACCCTCACCGAGACCCCGGTCCCTCTCGCCGTGACTTGCAGAGCAGAGCGCCCCATGCTTCAGAGGCAGCTGCAACGCCGTCGAGCAGTGAGATGAAAGGCTAGTACACCACACCCCGTCAAAAGTTATTCCCCACTGTTTGTCATCATGCCTCTTTGCCACTCTTTGATACGAGCGCCATGGCATCGAACATAATGAGCCTGAAGCTCCGTGTGGAGCTGGGACGTGTTGGTTTTTACTATACGCCGCTGTAGGCAAAGGAGGTATTGGACATTTAACACACATTTAACAAGTTGCAGGATTTTCCACCATTGAATCAGGCTTTCACCATCTGAAGAGACATGCACACACATCTGCATTTGTAGAACAGCCAATAGGAACGCGCCTTCTCTCTGAAATGACCTGTGATTGGCCAAAGTCTCCCGTCACGGGCTAGATTTTCTGAAGCCTGAAAACAGAGCCAAGAGGAGGGGCTGGAGTAGAGGTTTTCTCTCAGTTATTATGGATTTTTGCACAATGACGCCAAAAAAATACTGCCTACCCCACCTTTAAGTAAGTGTGCACTGTGCAGCTGGATTATGTGAGAGAATATAAATATTGAATCAGACTCTGTCTTAGCACTCAATATCGGAAATAAGGAGAAAGAAAAAACTATTGGGACATCTCCAGAAGAAGCTCACTAACATAATAATCATATAATCATTTCGAATGTTCACCACTGTTACATAGCACAACCAACTGAAAGATTAGGAGCTGGCTCACGAGCCATTTATAAATGAAAAAATTAAACAATTATAGTATGTTATAATAAATATAATTATCTGGACTTTTTTCAGCAAAAGCTGGTTGAATTTTGAAACTCTCTTTTGTTATAGGATTACTATAGCATAGATTGGATTACTATAGATTTCTCAGTAACACCTGCTAATTTCAATAGCTACCATGACAGTAAAGCTGGAAACAATGTAGTGTTATTATATACTGATCGAGCGTAACTTAGAGAGCAGCTTGCTAACTGGTGTAACGTTACTAATTTAAGCTACGACTATGTCTGTCTTTGTCTTGTCAGTATTGTGACATTATGCACAGTGTGTTACGGAGCAAAAAAACGAAATATACTCCTTCTAATATTTAATAATGCTGTTTGGTTGGTTCACGCGGTAACGTTATTTCCACGAACTTACGCCAAAACACACCCTCGTCGTTGGACAAGTATTGAAGCAGTCTGCGCCGAGCTAAACAAACGTTTTGTGAATCCGGAAATGTGGTCATTTCGCTAATAACGAAACAGACAGTTCTGTTGTGTCTTTTTTTCTGTCTGTGTTCTAGGTGTAAAGGATTGAACATACCGTAAAAATAAATCTGTCACCTAAGAGGCGATATAGTGTTCAACGATGTTATGAGTCCCCGGGAAAACAACACGCCTGGTCCGCCTGAGTTCCGCTGGCGAGAACGAAGACTTCCGGTCCCCCCCCCCATTATTGATAATATTCAAACTCAAACCTATGGAAGCCCATTTCCGCCAGTAAAAACAAAAAAAGACGAAAAACAGTCGAAATTATGAGATAAAAAGTCATAATTATGAGATACTTTCAAGCAACAATCAGAGTAGCAGCTCTTTGGCATGAGTTCTCCTGGTTAATTTGTCACAGAAATGGATTGTGAGTACATTGAGGACTACTTTAAACGTGGCTTTACAACAAATGAAATACTTCACGTGCTTGCTGATTCACATGGGATTGTACTAAGCAAACGCACCCTTGAGAGGATTTGACCGGTCGAGGCAGATGACCGCCCACCTTGAGCCTGGTTCTGCTCGAGGTTTCTACCTGTTAAAAGGGAGTTTTTCCTTGCCACTGTCGCATAGTGCTTGCTCATGGTGGGAACTGTTGGGTCTCTGTAAATATAAAGAGTCGGTCTAGACTTGCTCTATTCGAAAAAGTGCCCTGAGATAACTTTGTTATGATATGGCGCTATATAAATAAAACTGAATTGAATTGAATTGAATTTTAAGAAAGAAGAAGTTCTGGTGTAGAAAGAATAAAACCAATGTGACAGAGGTGGCAACCTTCATTGAACAGCAACTGGAAACATCTGGTCAGTGTCATGGTTACAGATGGATGCATCAAAAATGTTGGTTACATGGAATTGTGACTGACAGAGAAACAGTTCGAATATTGCTACAGCTATTGGATGGTAAAGGTGTTGATCTGAGGTCAAGAAACAGACTGCGAAGGCGTGTTTACCACAGCTGTGGTCCAAACTATGTCTGGCACATTGATGGCTATGACAAGCTTAAGCCATTTGGAATTGCAATCAGTGGATGCATTGATGGGTTTTCCAGAAAGATGATATGGCTTGAAGCTTACAAAACAAACAATGACCCAAAGATCATCGCTGGCTACTTTATGGATGCTGTGATCAGTGCTGGTGGGTGCCCTGCCAGACTCAGACTTGATTTAGAGACTGAAAATGGCCATTGTGCTTAAATGCAGTGGTTTTTGCATTTTTCTGAGAATCAAACTGAAACAGACTGTGTAACCTTTGGTCCAAGCACTGGAAATCAGCAGATTGAACGATGGTGGTTGATCTTGCGAATTCAGTGTGTCCAGTTTTGGATAGACCTATTTGACACTGAGAGAAGATGGCTACTTCTCAGACAACTTCTTGTCTGAGAAGTCTTTGATCCAGCTTTGCTTTCTTCAAACAATACAGGTAATTGACATATTATGAGATAAAGGAGCCACAGATGACCATGTGTAAAAAGTAATTGCCCGTGTTTTGTGCAGAGAACAAATAATACATGAATTATTGCTTCTGGTTGGCAAAAACAATTGTGTGGGTTGAGGTATACAGAATAGCTCTGTATCAAATATGTAGACAATAAGCATCATTTAAGAATTGTCCAGTGTAATAATGTTAAAGAATGACGTAAAAGCCTATTTTCTCTGCCACCACATAGCTGTGAAAATATAATGGCAAAATTAGTTGCACAGCAGCAAATTACATTTTAAAGGTCTAATATGTTATTGTGCCAACCCACCATATTACAACCAGAAGACAAATCTCACAGATGAACTAAACCGTGGGTCAGGACTACTTGACTAAGGCAGTAATCACCGATGCCCAATATTTTTATACACTATCTGACTGAATATTGTTTGCCTCCTAGGAAGAACTTAATGAGGTTGTATTGACTTGGAACAACCACAGAGTCCGTCAGGTCCACAACTCACGACCACAGTATCTGTTGCAGAAGTGTCTGGAGAGTGGTGATCAATATCAGGTCTGTCTTGTGTCTTTTCAGCTTCTTGTGTAGTTGCATCACTATTCTCCTCCTCCAGATTTATGTGACTGGCAATGTCTCTCTTCTTTGTTGTTAAATAGAAACGTAATAGTATGGAGTTAAAATAGTCTCAATATTATTTGTAAATGTGTATTCCATGATTTGTAACTGAAAAACAAGATTTGTAACTGAAAAGAAAATTGTAACTGAAAAACAAGATTTGTAACTGAAAAAAAACGATTTGAAAATATTTTACTTACAGACTTTTAACTTCAGCTTCTCAGATCTGATCCTTTTCGCTTTCAAAAAGCTTCCTGCGCGTACAAATGTCTGGTGTTACGCACGGATCAGGTTACTTTCGCTTTCGGGATTTTGAGACTATTTTAACGCTGGTCCCAGCTCCACAGATTCGTAAATGCATGATGCGTTTAAGTACTGGTGAAAAACTGGGACATCTGGCCTTTCGGCGTATTCGTGTTTAATTTCAAAGTGGGAAAGACGTTTTCTGTTTTTTACTGTCCTTTGGGACACTCTCTTTTCTGGTACCCCCACCCTTTTTGGTGCGTACCTGCACAAATTCCCCTTCTCTGAAATGCATCCATCCTAACTCAATTTTTCGCTCATTCTTCTGCGCATTCTTTGGAAGGGTTTGATGTTGTCTCTCAGATGCACAATCACCTTTGTTGCTTGAGAGCTTTCCTCTAAGTCGCTCAAAGATCCTTGTCTTATGACTGTTGGGTTCCTTTTCCTTCCGTCTGCAGTATCCAAAAACAGCCAGACGATCACCATAGGATGGCAGATACTCTTTTAGCTGGTCATCTGTCATGAGGTGTATGACATTGGAATCAATCTAAAATGAAGGAATATTTCTTAGGTCAGGTTCATTAAATTATAACAATGAACAATCTGCATATACAGCACCAGATTTTATTTACAAAGCTCTTCCAAACTTTGGGTTTTTTAATTTGTGATTTGTCAAAATTTAGCATTTCCTATATTAACTACCTTATCCTGTTCCATTCGTTGTATGTCTTCCTCAGGCACATGCCATGACCTTAAGTAGTCACTTAATTCATCCATCTTGTCACAGTTCAAAAAACCTCTGAACCCCTGTTGAATAAAATTAAAGCTTAACAGTGACCTTAAATAAATAAATTCTATACAGTTGATTTTTACAAAATCTTTTTTGTTTATGGTTTTGGTATTCAAGCATCTTCACAGTCAATTTCATGTATAAATAAGACAACCCCCTTTACTATGCTCTAAATTATTCACCAAAATAAAGGGAGCACTATTTAATTTTATTATAATTTAGTTTAAAATCAGTCTTTTGCTTTTCTGAGTTTTTTAATACTTTAAAGTGGGTAATGAGGCATAAATTATATTTTATTATGAGGCAGGCTCATCTTATGACAACACTGGATGATCTAGTACCTGTAGTGACTAGTTTATAATAACAGATTTGGCTGGGTGTTAAATCAATTATCAATAAAATACAGAAGCCTAGAGCAACTACATGCATGTGCCTAAAATTGCTATTTTGTGTAAAAATGAAAAAAAAAGTTAAATATGGGTCCCTAATGCTCTGGATTTATTTCAGAATGTAGCAATGTAGCAAAAAGAGATTTGTACAAAAGGGTTATTATGTGACCCATTTTATGGTACAATTAGCTATTATACTGACTCAAAACCTTGAATGACATACATTTATGTGTTGATTTATCTCAACACTAAACATGTTGTCACATGCAAACAACTTAGTTGACCATTTTCACATCAGATATTTTGACTTATTACATTCCCATTAGATTTTTCCCTCTTTCATGCACATAAGTTACCTATTAGCTATACGTTTGTTGTGAATTGAACTTAGTAACTGAGACAAACACTCAATGATAGAAACAGAGCATTTCATTCCTAAGTAAGTAAGTAAGTATTTTGTTTTATCACAACGTCAGCAACAAAGCAATAAAACGCAAATTAAATGGCAACAATTAACTGTGTAATGTTTGTGTTATATTTTATTTGAGGCCACGTACTGCAAAATAAATTACTGTCAAACTTAAACTGTGTAGCCAATTGTTTTCAGTCACACAATACATTTCAATAATGAAGTACTACGACATAAAATGTTATCACTGCCACTGAATTCCAGTAAAGCACAAGCATCTGTGATTACCACCATTATTGATGCAGTGTGAATGAGATTAGATGTCTGACTGTCCGTTTTAAATATCATATGCCTGAGTCAAATGATCATAAAGTGTACTGAACAAATAGAAAAACATGGTAAAGTAGTGCTTATTACGTGAGGAATAGAAGGATAGAGTATACGCACTCTTGTAAACTCTCGCTCTTGTAAACATCTATGCACGAGATGACGTGCATAGACTATGCTGGGTTGAAGTCATAGGTTGAAGTTAGGCTATATGGAATCATTTTTTAAGACACATTAGAGTGACGCTGACGTCCAAGTCATCAAAACGTTACGGTTCCAGCAGCTGGAGAGTTGCTAACGTTAGCTAAACTGGAAAACGACAGAGGTCAGCTCAGCGCACATGTACATTATCCACATGACTTTTCAACAAACTGTAGGTCTAGTAGGATATTTTAGCTGTCACACTTACCAACTCTTGATTAAAAAACTAACGTATGTGGAGGCTGATGTAGCTTAGAGTTAACATTGCTCTGAATACATCAACTCACAGCAGCAGTACTGACATCTGACTCTGTTTACATTCCAGGGACACCGTCTAGTGGCGTGAACGTTACTACAAAACTATAACGTTATGGTTCATTGACAGTTAAATGATATTGTCAAAGCTACATTAACTACAGTGTTGTAATTTGTTTAACTGCAACTACGGACTTAATCAAACATTTACAAAAGTCAACTGTTATAAGCATAGTGCTTGCTCATGGTGGGAACTGTTGGGTCTCTGTAAATATAAAGAGTCGGTCTAGACTTGCTCTATTCGAAAAAGTGCCCTGAGATAACTTTGTTATGATATGGCGCTATATAAATAAAACTGAATTGAATTGAATTATAGTTACCTTATTTAGGATTGCATATCATTTGCATGGGGTTACGGGTGGTGCATGCACACTTTCTATCTCATAATTATGACTTTTTATCTCATAATTTCGACTTTTTTACCTCATAATTATAAAAAATGACTTTTTTTAATCTTTTTTTTTTTTTTTACTGGCGGAAATGGGCTTCCATACAAACCACAGTAACATACTGTATAAACAAGATTAAAAAACGAAAAGAGGAAACAAGTGCCAGGGATTTCAATTATGACATTAAAAATAAATAAATAAATAAATAAACATTCGGTAGAGGGATTGTCCAAAAAGCTTTTTACATTGAATAAAAACAAAATAATACACAGGAGGAGGGAAAAAAATAAATAAATTGAAGGGCATAGATTAAGTAACATTAGTCGATACTTTTATATGTTTCAAATATTGTTTGGCTCTTTGTTGCTTTTCTGTTTTTCAGCTTGACTAGATAATTGTAATAGAGGTTAATATCCATTAGAAATAAGGTTTGGTATTCTATTGGTCCATTTCATTTTATATGGAATTTGTATATGGAATTTGCCAACTTCCAGTCTTTTTGCTATTTCTTTTCTAGAAAAAAGCAACATCACCACAACTCCGTGGGTGACGAAAAAAAGCAACAAAATGCACATGTACATTCTGTACAATGTATATTCTTAACAGCTGATTGTTGAGACATAAAACCAAAGTCATGACAGGCCCTCAAATTCAGTAATAGGCTAGCTACTGTAGAACTGTGCCAATTTGAGAATGAAATCACTCCCAGTATACAGTTTTGCTTTTAATGATGCACAACACCTACATGTAATGGTGAAAAAAAGTTGGTGTAGGCTGAACACCACTGACCCTGAAATCTTGACTGTTATTAAAACAGTGACCCTATATTTCAGTGTCCCTATAAGATGCATCAACAGTACACTATTATTACTAATAGAAAAAGTTAACCTTTTTCTATCACAAAGACATCAAGGTTCAAGGTTAATTTATTTATCATTATACAACACAGTTGAAACTTGAAATATGAAACATTATTCGTGCTATGTTATGCTGTGTCTGTATTTTAACTGTTACTACTGCGTTTAATCGCCTACAATTTTAAATATGCACAAAGGGTTTTGTGTGTAGACTGATGGCAAAAAATATGATGACAGATGAAAATAAATGTAACTAACATAAGGATATTGATATGTTGACATATGGATGTTGGGGTCCTTTCTTTGCTATGAATAGACGCTCTATAGACATTTTTATTTTAATTTTATTTTATTCTATTACTATTACTACTATTTCTATCTTTATGAGCTGCCTTATTGCCTCATTGTTTCCTGTCACAGGGCTGTATTAAGACAAACTAAATCAGAATTCATTATCCTCGTCTTCTTCCTCTTGTAAACTGCTTCAAGTTTACACAGCTCGTAAAGTAAATTAGCATCAGAACAACGTGTCTCTCCACCTGCAGTTTGAGCCACAATGTTAAATGATGTGACAGAAACATTGTAACAATAAGCTCAGACTTAACTCCTGATTTCCTTCATAGTGATGCATAAGGTTGTTGGTTTCATATTACATCCGCATTGTTCAAACTAAAATAGTGCAAAACCAAACAGTGATGCAGTAACCTCACTTGGCAGGTATACAGCAGTTAGATCATAGAGAATGATCCATTCATGCTACAGTGGTTAGGCAGTGACCACCACTGTTGTTGTATTTAACATGGAAAACTTTCCTGTCACTTCGCAACTGTATAAAATGAAAAATGGGGGAAAAAACTTTATCTTCAAACACTTTCAGGCAATCATGACTTTCCACAAAAATGTATGTAGTCCATAATGAAAACAATAGATGGATAACATGTAATTTGAATATGTTCTAACTATGTGAAATTATCAGTATGAAAGCCAAGATCATAGTGTTGAAATCCACTACCAAACCTCTAAGACAACAGCCAATAAAGGGCAGCAAGACCACTTGCTGGGAAATCTGTCCTTACAATACAGACCAGGAGCGATCTGTTAATTGAAATGGGAACTGAAGAGATGAGGTGACACAATGACACCTTTATGAGCTGACTTCCTGTCTGTCACTCACTTATGGCTCTTTAACGAGACCCCAGAAGGATGGGGGAGGGGAGGAGAGACATGGGGTGACTGACATTGTTGTGCAGTTAATTATTTCTTCATTTTGGGCGAATTAAGGCTCAATTAGTCAAGTGACAAAATATTCACTGCCAAATTTGGGGGCTGCAGTTAACACTTACAACTGCATTAACACACAATTCTAATTTAAGTTGACGAATAGCAGTCAAAAGTCCCATTCCTTTTCACATAGACAGTGTTAGGTGATTCAGGCTTGACTGGAAAACCCTAGGTAAAAACTGAAGAGGTCAACTACCACTCCCAAGAAGCATTTTGATAAGAAACCAATCCAAATCCAATCACTGAGCTTCAAATTCAATTATGTATGCTGCTAACAGTGAGTGAAAGCTAAAGATTTTGAAATTGCTACAGCTCTGAATCGTGCCTCTGTCTGACTCCTTCTTAGTATTTAGAGCCATCTGCTATGTCAAACCAAACTGGAGGTAAAAAAAAAAACATGGTTTCTCAAACAAGAAGATTTTATACTGTAATAACTGATGGCCATAACATAAACTCCTTTATCTTTAAAAGGAAACTTTGAAATGGGTACTTAGAGCAACAAGTCCTCCAAATTAAATGACAAAATATGTAGTTGATCCATGCTCGCTAGAACGACACGTAGAAGCGTTTCCTATTGGTAGAAAGACATAATTTGTCCATGCCTTCCAAAACTGTCACATATCACTGTTGTCCAAAATAAATCCATTTCATGACGTGAAAACGCTATGGTTAACGTTTGGTTAGGTTTAGGCACAAAAATGACTTGGTGAGGTTTATGGAAAGATCATGCTTTTGGTTAAAATTACTACTTCGTTAAGATTAGGGGACCTTCGTGGTCATGGTTACAGTTATAACCATGTGGTTAAGGTTAGGGGACAATCATGGTCGTGGTTAAAAGAAACCAATGTTGACTGTTCGTAGGAAACAGGAATGTTTCCCAAGTTAAAGTCCAACATTTTGTTGACTCACTCCGACCTCTTCCCTTCTTGAACCAGTGACTTCTCCCACTTCGCAACTGTATAGGGTCAGACAAAAATAGTTTACCTCCAAATGCAGCGAATGAGCTGATGCTGATGTTGAGGACTCCAAGAGGACTTTCAGGCAATCATGTCTTTCCACAAAAACTGAAGCCAGAAGAAAGACAGGAGCAAGAAAGAAAGTAATCTGAGGGAAAACACCTGTTAACAAAATTATTTTTAAAAAGAGTGAACATAAATTGCTAGCAAGGTTTTAAAATTGATGAAAATTGGTATGTAGATGGAACCTAGCTAATTACAGCAATTATTTGTAACACTAACATCAAGGAATCTGTTTTGTTGTATTGTGCAATTTTAAGATGCTAATTTCCGATAGAGAGAAGAACTAATGAAGATGATGAAGGTGAAGAGAGGCAGGGAAGTGAAGTTTGCTCTGTAAACCCAAACTGTAAACCCAAATGCTCAAAGTAATTAAATAGATTAAGTAGTGTATACTTAAATTTTAAAAAATTGTACTAACGCAAATATTTTAAGTTCCTGTGACATTTTCTTTCTTTTGAGTTAATTAAACAGAAATTTTTTGATTAATATTAACTTTTTTGCAGATTAAGTAAGCACCACTTAAAAGTATAATTTCACTGTCCTTATTTCTATTGTTTGAACATTAGTGTGTGCGTCTGACGTCAGTAACATCAGTACCGTTAGCGCCTTGTGGCGGTTTATAAAATATATGATAATCCTTTATTAGTCACACAACATATAGGGGGACATATAGGTTATAAAATTAAATTTAATTAATTAATTAAAATTAAATTGTTAAATTATTTTTCACACATTGGAATCTTAATTTGTACAAAGATGTTAATTTCATGTCCGAAAGCTGATTGTCTGTATATTTATAATTGTTCAATAAAAAACAAAAACAATAAAACAAACAAAAAAACAATAACTTTTTATTAGAAAAAAAAACTTAATTATTACTGATGTGCAGGCGCGGCCAAAATGAACGAATCACTACTGAGTATCGAAGGTCCCATGACCAGCGTGCCGCGCTTCTGGTCGCCTTTTGAGAAGAAGTGTAACACCAGGCAGCACACTTAATCGACATCAACCAAAGCCAACAAACCTCAGACAGCTGGAGTCCAAGGTAAGAAAGATGCTGGAGAGCTGAAAAGTTGTAAAATTATGCATTCAGATTGGATGTATGAGGAGGTGTTCCATAATGCATGTAGTTAAATTCTGTAATGAACAATTCATTGGCCATTCCTTTTTTCCTAATCAGCAATAATATCGTTAGCTAGCCACGACACGAGCCTGATTCTGCTAGCTAACGTTAGCCAGGAGATTCACAGTAATGCTTGAAAGTTACTGTATAATGTTTAATATTAATAGTTAGAGATGTGGTTGTGGAAATTGTTGATGCTAAGGCTGTCACGTTTTGTTGTACGTTCAAATGTTCGTTGAAACACGTTTGCGCCTTAGCAGACCGTTTAAAGTAGTGTGCCTTGACAACGTGCAAGTTACAGTCCAACATGGCCATGGCTTGTACTGAGCGGGCTCTACAGTGCGAGTATTTCACTCGCATTTGCGCCTACAATTAGGTATGTGCGAACCGGAAAAATAATTTAGGAGCACAGTGTGCGAGTGAAGTCGACATACTCGGACTGGCCATTGGGAGTCGTTCGCTGTGTGGGCCGCTCGAGCAGCCCATTATATAAAAACAAGAGCTGGAGAGATGCGCCGTCGGCCCGTAAGACAGAAGACAACAGGGGTAAGATAAAAACGGTTTGGGTTTGGCTGGCTATTAGCTGTCTCGGGTGCCTTTTGTTGAAACAAGTTAAACTTTTCATAAAGTCTATGCGCTCGTCAGTGTCACTTTTGATGAAGCGACCAATCACAGCCTGGATGGGGCGGGACATTAAAAAAAGGCTGACGTGCTAACTTTCTTGTTATGCATAAATGGTTATTATTATTGACAAGGATTTAATGAAGGAACACAACCTACAAAAATGATGGTTATGTATTTCTTAAACTGATGTATTGTCCAACTGGAAATAATATTATACTATAGTGGTGGGTTATGGGCCTATAGTATACTATTTTTTGAAATTATAATGAATATACTATATTTTTATTTGATGTTATAATATTATACTAATACACACATTTATACTAGTTACTCATCCAGGTTGTGGATACTGCATCTGCAGTGGACTGATGTAGTAGAAGTAGAAGTGCACACGAGAAGGAGCATGCACAAACGCACATGCAGTATAAATATGTAATACATTGTTAATAAACTCTGTTACTTGAACATTTTCACTGTGCTCCTAAATTTTTTCATTTAGGAGCACATGAACTCCTTGGGGAAAAAAGTTGGCGTAGAGCCCTGTAATCCATGTGACGTTCATTATCACAACAATCATGATTGGCTGGAAAGACATACACTTGAGAAGAGATGCTAAACACACAGGATCAATATTTTACTATTGGTAAACGTTACGGTTACAACTACTAATACAAAGTGTCACAAAATGATCAAATTATTGTACATTATGGGATTTTTGCAATATGTAGACGGTGTTAGTGTACATTGCTCGCAGAAATATGGGCAATATCTGAGCTCATGGTAGTTAAGGTTAGCTAGCTAGCGAGCTAGGCAATTAACATAATGCTAGCTAGCGGAAATACATTAGAGTAGCAACTAAACTGTAAGTAAGTAAAAATAAATTAATAAATAAAAAATAAAAAAACCTCTGTTGCCCTAATTTACGTCTTTCCATGTCTAATTTACATCTTTCAATTACATTTTCATTTTAATGAAAAATCGTTTAGTTGACACAGTCCTGACATCTCAGATCAGTCTACAGTTAAACTGGATTACCATGTAACAATAGTGGACAAAATAACTTAATGTAAAGGAGAAAATGTAATTTTTGACTCATGTACAGTAGTTTAAAAAATACTTCCTTTACACTAAACAGTGCTTTTAATGCCTGATACTCGTACTAAGGCTGACCGGATACTGTCCACTCAGTAGAATTGTACTACCTATGACTGGTTTTTAATCATTTTCTTCTGCTTTTCTTCAGATTAATCTGTTGACCAACATGGCTACTTCAGCAGTGCTTCGCATCATCCTAGGAGAAAATGACTCTTCAAAAGTAACCCTGCCTTTGGGAATACCAGGCTCTGTTGAGGAACGTAAAAGTGAGATAAAGAGACAATGTGAGGTGTCAGGAGACTTCAGACTACAATACAAGGACACTGATTTTGATGACTGTATAAACCTGACATCCACCTCAGACATACAAAACAAGGCTACAGTCAAAGTCATTTACCTCCCAAGTGCCTTATCTACAAGTAACCCTTGCCTCTCTCCACGGGCATCCAGTCTGGATGAGATCAGTTCCATGTCATCTGTGGATACTGACATTCTCTCGTCTTCTGAGTCATCGTCAACGTCATCCCTCAGATGTGAGCCATGGCCAGACGTCTTTCCTGTGCCTGACTTTGGCTATGATGTAGAGATTCAGCTCCAGCGTGCAAATAGTGACTTTCAAAGTAATGATAACCTCTTCAGTCCTAGTCCTAAAATGAAGTCTGATATTCTTGAATGTTTGGCATCACAAATCATCAAATATAAAGCTTATCCCTCAAGTGCTGAATTTGATGCAGTAGCTGAAGCACTAGTGAAGAAGCACCCATGTTTAAGGGAGCAAGGTTCTGTTACTGGCTTCTATGGGTGGAAGATTAGTTTGAAATATAAAATGGCAAACTACCGCACTAAGCTGCGAAACATTGGATGTTCAGAGCTGAATGTCAATTCCCTCAAGCATAAACAGAGGGATTCACGCACATCTCCTAATCAAGTGAAGAAACCTAGAAGAGCGGAGGTGAACTACTGTCCAGACTATCCAACAGGACAAATCAAAGAACGCCTAGTGGAGGAAAGGCTGGCACTATTGTCTGAGGTGAAAAAAAACAACAACCAGCAGGTGGTTAAGGAGAAAATGGAAAGGACATTTGCTTACAGGCGGGCATGAGGTGATTGAAGACAAGCCTTTCATTGCAGATTTCAAAAGAAGGTGGCCAGCTCTTTTTTCCGAGCGTGAGGTCAGTCATTATATATTGTGTTGATAAGTAATCAGTATTATTTTTTTTATGGGGGTAAGGGGATAAAATTGTAAAGAAATATTTACCCAAACATGAAAACTGAACTGTAATTATCAACTTGTGATGCAGGTGGCCAGAAAAATATTGTGGCAAATTTTTTACAAGGTCTGGCCTTGTAAAAAAGGTAATTGGAACTAGGCCAGAGAATCATACCAAGAAATGACCTTAGCTTTCATGAAAATGGTAACTTTGGAAAAAGTAATTATTCATAAAGGGTGTCTTCATCCTGGACAAACAATACTGCATTGGTTTATAATTCTGAATGACCGACACTACCTGTTTATGTACCACTCTAACATAATGTTTCAACTAAAATTCATCAGGAAGTAAAAATACCATTTCATTGGTTGAATAATTCCATTCTTGTTTTCATTAACCCATTTGTGTTGCTGTGGACAACAAAACAGTTGTCGATTTTTATACTGTCATTGTTGAATGTTTGTAGGTGGAAGCAGAGTTTGTTCGCATCACCACTGTCCCATTGAGATCCAAGTTAATGCAGCAACTAGATCACCATTCCCCCCAGCTGATGAGAGTTTTACAAAGGAAAGGAGGAGCCGCTGGACAAAAAATAAGGAATATCATGGCAGACTTGGACACGGTGTGTGTTTTTCTAACAAATGTCTGTTCATCAAGAATATTTGTTTTTTTAGTTACATTTATTTTATTTACAATAAGTGTGCAGTTGTATTACTTTTGCAGCCTACAAAATATGGAATCTGGCCGATGGAGGACATTTTTATTCAGACAGCTGTTTACACAGCTTTAAAATACAGTTAATGAGTTAATAAAGTGGATCATCTTAGGTCACAATGGCTACATGTTTTGTACATTTATTCTTGGTACTAAGTGCATATTCATTTCTACATGAAATTTATTTTATTTCCTACTATGAATACTAATTTATAATATGTACTGTATACCTTTCTGTGGTATGGAGTTTTGACAGAAACCGTTTTAGCAATGCAAATTGACCTTGTGTTATATCCTGGTCAGTTTGTCTGTGAGTGAATGTTAAGATGATCGTTTGAGTCATCGTGATGACTGTTTACTGATTCTGATGGGCACCCAATTCACTCTAACATCACTAGCCAATCCTAAGATAAAGCGCACCCAAAAACAAAATGTTGCAATAGGTACTTTTTTTTTTAAACAGCTGGTTGGCTTTTTTTGGATTGCAGTCATTGTTGCTTATTGTGCTGCATATGGATGTAATGAAAACATGCATATACTGTAAATATATTGTTTAGATTATCATTATGCTTGGTTTCCATGAACACTGGTAAATATACTGTATCTTGCATTATTATATATAATTCATATATAACAAATTACCACTAGTAATTATAAAACGCTTACATTACAGGTGCTTCATGTGGTATTAGAACAAGTACCCAAAAATAGGTCACCCCGGAAGTTGTTGGAATAATCATTAAAGGTGTAGAAGTGCTTCACAACCATGGTAACGTTGCAGATGCACTCGCCATTGTATTTGGCCTCATGTACTCATTGGACTTAAGCTACCCAACAAACCTTAAGTACACATTTGAGGTTCTACAAAAACTTGTGATGGAACTGGATGCCAACCGCCTCTCAACAAAGGCTCAAGTGCTAAAAACCAAACTATTTGATGGAACAGTTTAGACAAGACATTGCAAGTGGAGTGTAGAGCATCAAAGACCTTTTTTTTGGAACACTCAGAAGCAGCACAGAGGAAAGCTTGGAGCAGTGGTATTATCCCAATCATCTAGAAAGAAATCTATCCGCATGTTGAACTGTTATAATTAAGAGTGGAATGGTCTTAGTTTCAAATGATTGATGACTGAATATGTTTTAACAGACTTTGAAAATGTTCACAAAAGGGAGAGAGAATGAGACTAACAATTATAAACTACAAGAGAGGTTGCATTTTATGCCAGTTAGAGAAGGGGAGAACAACAGTTTGAAATGGAGAGCCACAGAGAGATGGGCGTGAATCTCTCATTAAAAGCTGTATTGAGTGTTGTATCAAGAACATGAGGGTGAGAAACCAAATGAGTGACATACAACGATTGTATGTGAGAGTCACAGGCACCAAATTAATGTGCAAATTTTAATATACTGTTTGATATATTTAGCATGACATGTTGATTTAAACAAGTAGCACTGTTTTGAAAATGTCCATTCCTAGCTAAATGTGGTGCACTCCTGGAATTTTTCTATTTTTATTTTGTATTGTCAACTTAACAAAACTCTGTACAGTGTAGGATTTTTTTTTTACACTGCTGAAGTAGCAGGGAGAAAAAAGGGGAATTTGAAGTAATTCCTACTTGTCATATAACATTGGTTCACCCTTTATATGTAGCTGGTTCTTTTGTTTACGCTTATATTATATTTTACAAACTAAACCTATTAGTTACCAAAGATTTCGTTTTACAGTTTTCAATAATCGAAAACAAGTTCATATTTAAATACTGATTTCAGCCATTTTCATTCTGCCCTCTTGAAAACTTCTCTGGGTTGGCTTTGTGCAGGTCCCCTAAGTTTAATTGCTGTCTAATCAATTTTTGTATTCTTAAATGGAATTCAGAAGAATACCATTGCAACATTTTTAATAATTATATATGTATATATTTTAATAATATGTATACCATTTAGAGTCAAAGAAGTTCAAGGTTTGAGTTTTTAAACATTTGTGAGTTCAGCTGATGGTTGTTACAGTTGAAAGGTAAGGCTATATCTATCTATATATCTATAGTTTTCATATTGTTGACAAAGACCAAAAGCAACAATGAATTTTGTATTGTATTAACAAGTATTGCCTATGTCTCCAAAGCCTGATAAGTGTTAGTCCCATTGCTGTTGGTTTGGTCTTTTGATGGGATTTGTTGACAATATGAAAAACACAGAAAATCATCAGCCCCGTACCCTTAGGTCAGAGGTAGCCAACTGAGATAACGGTGTAAGAGCGAATTGTGCCCCATTTTCAATTTATTTACGCTTCTGTGGATATTGTAAAACATTGTGAAGAACAATGTAAGATGGAAAATGTTGATTGATAAGGTGATACAAATCCATCTTTATAGGTCTCCATTATTTTAAATGCAGGCAGCTGACCAGGTTGGAGCTATAATGTGTTTCATTGGTTAATAAATTAAGTTTCCCAATAATCAAAGTAGTTTGATTTGAATTTATTTAACTACACTGTGTGGAAATTGTTGACATAATTAGATTTAGTAACTCCAGTTAAAATTACTACCATTGTAACAATGAAAACCAGTTAAGTAAAACAAAATCCAGTGGTTGCCATACTTAATTAAGTCAGTTGAAACTACAAAGAATAGTTTAGTTGGTCTCATTAAATACAGTTGAGTAACAGTTCCAACAGTTAAGTTACATTTACATAAGTGAGTTAAGTCAGTATAATGAAATGTATTTATGTTGCCATTAATCAACACAGTTACATAAAGCAGAAGAAACAGCATTTTGTTCTATTTATGTTGATCAGTTTAGTTAGCTGGACACGGACCTATTAATTAAATCCAAGTTGACTAGATAATGTTGGAATTGCCTAATACAGTCATGTTGGTTGCACAAAGGTCAGTTGTTGCCATCTTAATAATATTAATTTATGTCTAACATAACTCAGTTTGGTGGAAATTGTTGACATAACAGAATTAAGTAAAACCAACAAATTATTTTTTTGAGTGTAGTCCAGAGCAGAGTCAGGAGCCTGTGTTATTTAGCCTGTGTTATTTTCTTTTGACGTTGAGCTGAAACTTAGAGAAGGAAATACTGAATTTGAGAAGAACAACAAACACCTTAAGTTGACAAGAGACGTAAAGCACGACATTTTAGAAAAGCTTGGATCTACGATGTACGGCTTCAAGGCATACCCAAGTGATAGAGACATAGCAATGGCAGCTGAGGCTCTTGTGGCTAAACATCCTGCTCTCAAAATGGAGTCTGAGGTAACATGGATTATCTCCCTTTTTCCAGTTTTTCCTTTGTTGATAACATATGTCACATTCTGTGTAGTTGTGGTTCTTATTCAAATAGTGACTAATTGACATTGCTGTATTGTCCTCATGCTGTTTTTTTTTTTTTTTTTTAAATGTAGGTGTATGCAGAGTTCCAACGGATATCAAATCAGAACCTGCCCAACACATTCTACAGCTTGACTGCCATATTCCTCGACTGATGACCTTATTCAGACAGAAAGTGTCCAAAACTGGGAAGACGGCAGAGGCTTTGGCTGAAATGTTAAAAATCCACGATGAACAGGTGACAAGATTAGTATCCATTTCATAGGTTGAACCTTTGTAACATTGGACATGTTCAGTGATTCAAATGAGCTTCTGAATTCACACTGAACAATTCGCCTAGTCCATTTTGCTTTTTTTTTTGTCTGATTGCATTTAATATGTGAGCAGGTTATTTGTGGATATATGTTCTGATTGGACTGTTTAAAATCGTGTTTGTTCAGTAAACACGTGTCAACAGTAGGTACGCCTGTTTTTATCATTATGGGAATTACATGACATCCATACCACGCGTACCACTGTTCTTCATGCCCTTCCTGTGTGTCTGCGCGAGGAAGTCTCTGGATTTTTCAGAACCTGTACAGTGAGTCTCCTTGAATAATTAACACCACTCTATATTAAGTGAACAGTTCATCAAAATAGAAACATGTTTTGGCCCTTACCGTTGTTGCGTCTATCAGTCCACACACACACGCACACACTACAAATGAACTGCATCAGTGTTGATTTGTTCAAAACGATACAGAAGTTGTTGTATATGAGCTTGAGTTTAGTATCGGTCTATCTCCTGCCACTTAGGTTCACTGGTAGCTCAGCGGATTCCTCACAGATTATCTCTCTCATTCATTCAGGATGAGGCTGATGAGCCAGAGCTTGGAGTTGAATTGGCCCTCCTCACAGTCGTCAGCGACAATGAGTCGCTTCCAGTTCACTACCAGCCTTGAAGGTAACATCGTGCTCAGCCTCCCCAGACTTGCAGATGCCTTCCTGGTAATGTTTGGACTGATATATGCCCTACACCTAAGCTATCCGAAGGGACTTACCAATACCTTTTGAATTTATTCAAAAGGTGTTACTTGGTCTGGAAGACCGCTCTAATTCTCACCCTAATTACAGACACTCAAGAATGACTTCATGACTTGATGTGTAAAAGTCATCTGAAAAAGGGGTTGGGGTGACTGAGTGTAATAAAAGAGACTAAAACTTACAAGCACAACTCCCAAGAGTTGGAGTCCAAGAATATTGCCATACACAAAACAATCTTGTTGGGTGGAGCTTTGTTGGTGTGCAGCAAGATTTTTTTTTTTTTTCACTTGAGTGTGTGTATGTTGCCCTATTCAGGTTGTTTGACATGAGTAGAAAAAAAGAACAGATGAATAAATATTGAGTTTAGTCTACATAAGAGTCTTTGTACTTTTTTTTAAGTTCCCTTAAATTAATTCCATGGGTGAAGTGAATGAGAATTTTAAGTCACATTAACGGAAAAATTTAATTCAACTGTAATCAAAAGGAACATGTAGCATGTAATCAAAATATTTGAACTCTGAAAACATTTGACTTTCAAGTTCATCAACTTAAAAAATGTAAGGCAATCAGTTGCCTTAATTTTTGAGTTCTTTTAACTTATTCGGGTTTACAGTGTGGACGAGAATACACATGCATGTGTTAAGTTGATGATTCAGTCTTCTGTAAATGTGTGAGAATGGATGTATTACAGGGGGGGGGGGGGACCCACTCAGACTATATCTATAGTGTTTTCAAATGAATGGGATAAATTCAATTCAATTCAGTTTTATTTATATAGCGCCATATCATAACAAAGTTATCTCAGGGCACTTTTTCGAATAGAGCAGGTCTAGACCGACTCTTTATATTTACAGAGACCCAACAGTTCCACCATGAGCAAGCACTATGCGACAGTGGCAAGGAAAAACTCCCTTTTAACAGGTAGAAACCTCGAGCAGAACCAGGCTCAAGGTGGGCGGTCATCTGCCTCGACCGGTTGGGTTGAAGGGGGAAGGGGGGAGAGAGAGAGCAGGAGGAAAGAGAACATACAGCAGCACAATACAGCATAGATATGGTAATGGCATTGATGTTAACACCAACAGAAACAACACTAAGAGCAACATTATAATAGCAATACTAATAACAGCAACAACAGCAATAGCATCAGCGGGTGCAGAGCAGGAGCACGGGGGCAGCAGGCGGCAGCAACCACAGACCCAGACCTCCACAGCTCCAGAGGCAGAAACACCTGCAGAAAGCAACAGAAGGAGAGAGAGAGAGAGAGAGGAGAGAAAGCACACAACTACGGGAAGAAGTTGAATTAATAACAAGCATTGATGGGATATGAGGGCGTACAGATGGAGAGGAAGAGGAGGAGAGAGGAGCTCAGTGCATCATAGGAAGTCCCCCGGCAGTCTAGGCCTATAGCAGCATAACTAAGGGGGGGCTCAGGGGTCACCTGAGTCAGCCCTACTATAAGCTTTATCAAAGAGGAAAGTCTTAAGCCTACTCTTAAATGTGAGGAGGTTGTCCGCCTCCCGTACACAAACTGGGATCTGGTTCCACAGGAGAGGAGCTTGATAGCTGAAGGCTCTGGCTCCCATTCTACTTTTAGAGACTCTAGGAACCACAAGGAACCCTGCATTCTGGGAGCGCAGTGCTCTAGTGGGGTAATAGGGTACTATGAGCTCTTTAAGATATGATGGTGCCTGACCATTTAGGGCTTTGAAGGTGAGGAGAAGGATTTTAAATTCTATTCTGGATTTTACAGGGAGCCAGTGTAGAGAAGCTAATATTGGAGAAATATGTTCTCTTTTTCTGGTTCTTGTCAGTAAACGTGCCGCAGCATTCTGAATCAGCTGGAGAGTCTTAAGGGATTTATTGGGGCAGCCTGATAATAGAGAGTTGCAATAGTCCAGCCTAGACGTAACAAATGCATGGACTAGTTTTTCTGCATCTTTTTGAGATAGGATGTGCCTGATTTTTGCAATGTTACGTAAATGAAAAAAGGCAGTTCTTGAAGTTTGTTTTATTTGGGAGTTAAAGGACACTTATCCTGATCAAAGATAACTCCAAGATTCCTTACGGTTTCGCTGGAGGCCAGGGCAATGCCATCTAGAGAAACTATATCTTTAGATAATGTGTTTTGAAGGTGTTCGGGGCCAAGTACAATAACTTCGGTTTTGTCTGAGTTTAACATCAAAAAATTGCAGGTCATCAGGCCTTTATGTCCTTAAGGCATGCCTAGGTTTAGCTAATTGATTGGTTTCATCTGGCTTGATCGATAAATACAATTGGGTATCATCTGCATAACAATGAAAATTTATGGAGTGCTTCCTAATAATATTGCCTAAAGGAAGCATATACAATTAAATAAATTGGTCCAAGCACAAAACCTTGTGGAACTCCGTGACTAACTTTGGCGTGCATAGAGGATTCATCATTAACGTGTACAAACTGATATCGATCTGATAAATAGGATTTAAACCAGCTTAGTGCAGTACCTTTAATGCCAATAAAATGTTCTAGTCTCTGTAATAGAATGTGATGGTCAATGGTATCGAATGCAGCACTAAGATCTAGTAAGACAAGTACAGAGACAAGTCCTTTGTCTGATGCAATTAGAAGGAATGGATGGATGCAATTGTCGTCATACAGTACCTACCCACTATTAAATGAATACAGGACAGAGCTGGTAATACAATATATGTCATTATGCAAAACACAATTGGGCTAGAGGTCCCTTAACAATTAGTTTTCTGGTGTCATTTTTCTTACTCTGCCTATTTATAGTTTCAGATCTTTATTAGCTGTGTTCAGAAACAAGGCTGCATTATTTCCTTTTAAACTGGTCTGTAATTCAGTTCTAGCCTGCAGTAAAAGTAGCATTAGTAAGCTTAAATTTGGCTTTCTAAAACCTGCTGCAGATACGCTGAAAGCCTTTGTACAGACCCCTCTCTCACTTTGTGTGATATGTTGCCCTGTGTTGGAGATACTGAATGTAGCAAGTAAATAGCTTACTTTGCAGCAGATGCCCAGATGCACAGAATTACAGAGTTCGATAAGTAACACATTCAAGGATGAAATCCTTGAATGAAGAACACTTGACTGTTTCAGTGTAAACTGACACTCTTCTGCTGACAGGTACAGTGGGGGATTTCTGCCATGGCAACTAGCAGTCCTAATGCAGGATTTTTCATATGGTTAATACTGTGGTGCTAATGCAGCAGCTAGCTACAGAATGAGTCATTTCCACCATGTCAGTTTGGTAGCACAAGCACTTAAAATGTAGAATCTGAATGCTGAAGACAGTACATTTATTTAGCTGATATGTACTATGCTGACGGATGCAGTGGTCATGTAGGATAGGTGCAGGAGGAGTGTTGGAATAGTTACCATCCCATGGGTGGATGAAGGTGGTAGTTCTGGGCTAGAGCTAGCCTGGGATTATGGATATTTATTATTCCAGGCACATATAACTGGTGTCAGGAGTCCAGAATTTGTACCTGTGCTCCTGCAACCACCATAACACACATTAAAGTCATAGTGTGTGCAATTTTTATTTGATTGTAGCATCTTTCAAATTATTCTGGGGATTTTTCTGATTCTATTATTCTGATACAATTTTGTTTGTGGAAAAAAATTAGACAATCTTCTGTCCCAGGGTTATGCTGCATTCACGTCATATGAGATGGATGGTAGAGATGGGAAAGATTCCCATTTTAACAACTTTTGAGTGTTTAAGGCATCGGACAACTCAAGGTTGTTGTATGGTCACAGAGTTTGTTGAGTGAGGTTTAAAAGTATTGATAATATAACACAATATTCATTCAATTTGGGTTTAATTACTTTAAACAACAGACTTGTTGAAGTAAGATGTCTATAGCTGTGTCTCAATTCAGGGGTCACATCCTTTGAAGGCTGCATTAGAAGACCAGATGTGTCAAGATATTTTAACGTTATAACAATGTACTATTTATCTTGTTAATGTGAAACATTTCACATTATAACGTGATAAATAGTATATTGTCAATTATATTGTTATAATGCAATAAGTTTGTATGTTATAATAACGTAAAGATATCTTGTTATAACGTGAAAAACATCTTGTTATAACAATAAACTTTTCACGTTATAACGTGATACTGATCCATTTTTCTTTGTCTGGCTTGACAGCAATTCTGTAGTTTTTAGGTTGAATCTATGTTTTGGAAATAAATGTTCATTTATAATAAGTTGTTCTTTCTGAATAAAAATACATCAGTCAGTTTTGACCAGAAACAGATGGCGTGTATGACAGCCACCAAATTGGACTAAGGCACCAATACGTTTTTTTATATGGTTTGAAAACAGTATCCTGGCTAAACAGATACCAGTCTGTGATAATACCCCAATATGTTTTCCTCTGGTCTAAACTATAGTCAAAATAATACATAAATTGTACTTATTTTACTGAAAAATACGTGGTATTATTTCAGATAACTGAGGTCTATACACCATAAATTCCAAAAATAAGTGTAGAACTTAGGAATGACTAGGAATGAAGTTGGTTAAAAGATCTCACATATCATCTGGTGATAATTCATGCTTTAAGTTTGATTTATGAACAGTTAAAACAAGACAGGTTAATTTTGGCCGGGAACACCATAATAGGAAACAAGGAAGAAACACAATAGGAGGGTTAAGTAGCTTAAAGTTCACTGCAAAATGAAATATCGACAAACTGCCATATTATACTAAGTCATGAAATTGCAGAGATCACTGGATAGGATGTACTTAAAAATGCGGTGTATATTTTGTAATGACTTCCTGTATTTGAGAAGAAAATAAAGTACATTTTAGTTACAGTGTTTACTTCAAATAGCTAAAATGGTTATCTAAATTAGAATTTAGTTTAACTGCCACCAACCTACTTCATACACAATATGTAGAGAAATAACCGTCCACCATCAGTCACATATTTATACGTGTGACAGTTCATGTGTGTTAAGCAGGGCTCGAGTCACTTGGGACACCCATAGAACCACCATACAACAGAGTCAATCGAGCCAGAGTGGCTTGCAGTCGATGTGTAGTGCGGTGCATTCTGCAACGATTTCCTGCCGACATTTTAATGTATCTATAGGATGGGTCGATGAGCACGCCGGGAAGAATTCTATATTTCTGCCTGATGAACTACTTAATCATCTCGGGGATGGTCGGCTGAGTGAGAAAAATCCATATCCATTTTACCTTTTGTCTTTCATTGGCCACTGCCTCTCGGGTCATCAAAAAATAGACAGAGGAGTGAAGGGGGAAAGAGAGGGAGGGAGCGAGGATGGTGGGTGAGAAAGTATAGCTTGGCGCAGAGAACAAGTGAGAGACGAAACAAAAGAATTAGTTGTTGATCATAATTTACAGGTAAGAAAAATACAGGAAGTATGAATTAAATGATAGGTTCAGAAGTCCTTCTTCATACAGTTGCTGCTTGTCTGTAAATCTCTCAGTGGCTTAGGACGAAAATACATCTCTGACTATCTTTTACCAGCCTCTGTCATCTGGTAGCAGTCTGCTGACTGTTCACAGAATATAAACTAAACATGAAAGAGCAGCATTACTTCGAGAATATCGAAGACTTGCTCCAACTTTGACTCCCTTTAAATCCAGGTTAAAAACTTTCATGTTCTCCACCACCTTTGACTGAACCTTAAACAGCATTGCACTTTCATCTTTACCTAAATCTAGAGCTTTATGCTGTGTCTATCCTTATTAATATTGTACATTACTTTGCAAGAGTTAATGGTCCCCATACTCTGAACTGATTCCTTCTACTGTAGCACGATTCTGCTGTAAAACACAGGTGACAAAAACCACATCTTCCAGTTAGTGTTCATTTTGTCAGCTATCTGTAGATATAGTCTTAGTCAACCTTATTCTCTTTGTTTTTATTCAGATTTTAGTTGGCTGAAAATCTGGAAATTTTAGTCATCTTATTCTAAAAAAAACAACAACAAAAAAAACAACAACACATTTTTGTTTAGTTTTAGTCAAGACCAAAAATGACCAATTTAATCAAACTACAGAAAACTGCTTTCAAATAAGATTTCATCCAGTTGATTTTAGGCTAAAAGAACTGGTACTGAATTAGCCACAAAATGACAGGTTGTATGATTAAGAATGCAACTTTGCAGAGAGGGTGTCCAGTCTGAAGTTACTCATTTAAGCACTGCATCCAGGTATGAAACTTGTTTTCATATGCATATTTATTTTGAACCAACACGATTCAACAAATGGAACATAATGTCTTTACAATAAACACTTACTGCAAAGAATATTGTATGAAGATTTAGTCACAGTTATTGTTTAATAAACTTAGGAATTAAAAGGTCGTTGACAAATATATTTTGTTACAATTTTCGTTTTAAGAAATTAACACTACTTCCAAAGTTATTATGGTTGGGGGGGGGGACTAACTTATAGTTGCATGTACATTTTAGCAGAACACAACACCGGCAACAACACAACTGCCAGGATAAAGATGCTCAAGCTACCTACTTTTAAACTGCTAAAGTTGAAACGTATTAACCCCCCATGTGTTACCAGTACAGTCAGCCAAGGAAGTGATTGCTTTACAACCAGTATGTAAAGCATGAATGATTGCAGTGACCAATAATTAATGTACTTATGTCCTGTGAATATGCCACCATAGCCATAGTTCTGATGTGTAGCTCCATTTTTGAGAAGGTGCAATTCAGCTACAGCATAATTGTAGATTATGCCGTAGGCTACACCTTAACGCACTGCTATAAATACAGCTTTACTTACAAGTTTTTGACATCGAGTTTGATGGCTATACATCATCAAACTAAGTAATGTTATTAGTTGTCCCAGGTATAATCAGGAGTGTGCCCAGGTTGCCCTTCAAAAACCTGAACTGTGATTGTCAAAATGATTAATCAATCAGTAATGGCCCAAAATAGTCTCTAATCAATTTCACACATATAATCTGAACTGGTTAGAAAAGATGTCATCACTTGAAAAAAAAAGTTGTTTCATAAATTACTCTACAATTACAGCCCAATGCGTTTTGAAGGAGCAGAGAAAGGTGAAAGCAAGAACAAGAAAGTAAAATGTGAAACAGACGGAGAAAGACTGATTGGCTGTAAATGATTGTGCTTTATCTTTTGTCACTAATTAGGGTTTCTCTGGGTAATTTGCTTGCCTATTAAACCACCTTTTGGGAGCTGGATGGAAGCCTTGCATTTTGAAGGCCACCGATTTCTCAGATATTAGTCTTTTTGCGTCAACTAAAACATACAAAAAGACAGGCACATTCAGCGAAGCTTTCCGTTTAGTGAAGTACTGCCATTGTCTGCTGTAACACCACTTTGTCTCTCTCTACTTCTCCCTATAATCCCCTTCACTTCACTCTACCATGTCCCCTCCCTGTCGTTTTTCACTCCCGCACCTTTATTGTCTCGCTACCTTCCTCTCTGTCTTTTTTCCCCCCACCTCACTTTCTTTATCATTCTGTCTCGCTTCCTATCCGGCACTTTCTCACTCTCACACACCCTCTCACTCTTGTCTTCATGTGCCAAATGTCTTTTTATCTGTCTCAGCAGAGTTTGTCTGTTCAGGGACCGTTCAGAGTACATATTGGTAAAGAGGCAAGACAAACACCAAACTGTCTGGAAATGGAGCTAGCAGGGGAAACAGTTTCATAGTTGTTTTTTTTTACTGTTTTGTGTCGTTGTACTCCTCATGCTCTTATTCTTACAGTTTTTGTCTTTATCTTTGCCTCACACAAATATACGTGTGTGTGGGGATTTGATAGGAGGGGAAGCTGAAGGAGCCTTGTTTCACCAGGAAAAAAAGTCTGTTTTGTTGGTGAATGTAGAGAATACTGACCTACCAGATCTCAGTGTTCCTGCCTTTTTATCTGCACAATAGTTTCTCCACTTTCATCACTTAATTTTGTGCAACTGTATATATTTACCCTATTACAGAGAGACTCAGACAACAATATTGCACTTTTTAACTGTACTACAGTACATTTGTCTGATGTAGATATTATTTGACAGAGTAAAAGAAAAAAAAACATCTGGCCAAGCTCATAAAATATGATGCCAATAATCTCACACTCAAAAAGGGCCTATTCTGATACTTTCAAGTACAGGTTAATGCTAATAACTCTGTTCTTGTGTTGGTGTCACATTCTAAGTAATCTCTATAAACAGATATCTGCAAATGAATGCAGATAGGACAAGGTTTCCGTTTGTATTTAGTTTGTAGCCCGATTAGTATTGACCAATCACGTTTGGGCGGGCTTTGGTTGCATGCAGGTAAACAGTACGTGTGGAGAGAAAACGAGGCGGAATGCATTGGCTAATCTCGGAACCCATCGGCTATTGTCTGATGGCGATTTAGCTTTTTTTCAATCTCAGAACCCTAGAGATTAGCTTGTTATTAGCTTTTTTTTTTTTTACGTGTGTGCATTCAAATCGTAGTCAGACCGAGATTGCTAATCGGACTGTAAACAATGACCTGCGCACAGAAGAGGAAGTCTTGGCCCGGATATCCATTATCCAGATATCTGCTGGCTGCAGCGGAAGCACCGAAACATTGGCTGTTGGCCTCAGGGGCTAAACTGGCGTCATTCGATAGCCAGTTCTGAGATTGCACTTTAGGGAACTAGAGACAAAGTGAACAAACTTGCGCTGTAGTAGCTGTGTGTACATTTATGCCCTCAGAGTTTCAGGTAGCTTGCCAACCAATTGATCAATCAGATTTCACAAACAGGATGTGTTCAGTGCTCTTTAGTGGCAGAAGGTCATAAATCACCACATTAGTCTGTTGGATTTTTGATGCAGTTAGACAGTCAACGAAGTGAACTGCCAGGCATTCACCAATCACAGTCAACTGAAATTGTAAAAACATTGTTTTCGTAAACAAAAAACACATCGCTTCCTGTGCAACACTGCAACTTGGCACCAGCAATAGTACACCATATCATTCTACATACATACACCTCTCTTCTATCTCGACTGAGCAAATGAGTAAGTAACTTTGAAAAAATCAACGAATCAAACTGATCTACAGTGAGTGTTTTTTCACTGAGCTGAACTAGTAATACATTTTCGTGTAACATCAGCAGCATCACAATCAGATTTCTGTAGAACTGAGAGCTGGTTACATTACTCCTCCCCCTTCTCTGTCCCTACTTTCATTTTTTGCTGTTCTTCTATTCTCACTGAAAGATCCAAGGTGATTCATCATGCTATGGTTTAGCAGTTATGTGACCAGCCGATACTATAGTAGGATGAGGGGAGAAAGGAAGAAAGAGAGGCATAGGACAATGGACAAAGATATGAGGTGAGGGGGCACGACTTACTTGACACTGTAATTGCTGTACGGTGCTTTGTACTGAAATGGTGTGGTGGTGGTGTTATGACCTTGGGTAACAGTGGTATTTAAATAATGATTGATGGGAAAGAAGAGAAAGTATTTTACTTGTTTTACCTTAGCTTTGGCTACAAGATTATATGTAATGTTACATCTCTTCATGCTTTACATGAAGAATTCAAACATGTCTTCCATCCATCCATCCATTTTCTATACCGCTTATCCTCTTAGAGGGTCGCGGGGGGCTGGAGCCAATCCCAGCTGACACTGGGCGAGATCAAACATGTCTTGATAATGATAATTAGAATACTGATAGAAATCAGTTTTGTAATTTGCAAACGTGTGATGTAAAGATGCTCAATTAAAAATCCTGACTTTATTTTTTTGTTACAACCGGTTAAAAACAGAAAACATTTATATGAGGAACAACATAACTAAATGCTGTACAAAGTAAAGGTAGTAGACTTTATTTTTTTCGTTAGTCGTATCACACAATACACAACTGATTTATTTAAAGTATAGAGTCACAAACTAAAGCCAACTTTAATGTTAAGATCCACTTAGTAGATTTCTTCTTCTGCAAACTCCAACTGCTGATAAAAACCACAAGATGTGGCTGAAATCTCTGCAGGAAATCCCAAAGGGACTGTGCGAAAATTATTAGAGATGTATGATGGTCAGAAAAAAAGGTGAGGGTTATGGTTTTTTTTCATTTTGCTGACATTTTTGGGATAGCAGGGGAGGGTCTTTCATTTTTTCTCAACTCAAATTCACTTATTCAGTGGCAGTGAAAACAAATATTTGAGAGTAGACAATGGCTGTATTTTCACCATTTTATATATATTAGATATTTGGGTATTGCGGCTTTTTCCTAACTCAAGGTGAGGGTCCAAAGAAAGTATTATTAATACTCAGGGTCTTGATTTTTGTATCAGATTAAGTATTATATTCAATCCCCTCCTCACCCCAATATCTGTTGTACAGCCCCTAAATTGACCTTAAGAATTAAGAAATTAAGAATTAAGTTAAGAATTATTTTATTTGAATGATTATAATTAATGTCAAACAAGTATTTTGCTGATGCTGTTTAATATTGCAACTACTTAACTTGCTACTTAAATGTGTGATTAGTGTCTTCATTGATTTGGGACTAAGTAAAAGAACAATAGCTAGGTTACATTAGCCAGTTGGAGTACTCCAGTGGATCCCACCACTAGTTGCAGTTCCTAGCAAGTAGTCAGTAATCTTGAAAGAGATTATACAATTGGAAAGTGTTATTCGATTGATTTGGGATTGTTGAAGTGGCAGTGCTCATTGAGCCGTGGACCAGTTTAAAAGGAGGAGGAGATCAATTAGCCAGGCCTTACTCCTTAATGCTGTTGACTGATATGCAAACAGAGGGCATTGATTGGGCTTCAGGCTGCGCTCTAGCATTTTCTTCCCAAACTGCGAGGATGAACAGCACCAACCATTAGTCACAGAGAAGTGAGCCAGTGGCAGCCAGGAAGGGGGAAGCTGGATTAGACTGATTTATTGTTGTTGATATTTATCTTGGATTTACAGTCCACTTCTTTCTGAAATGATGTACATGTAGGGTCCTCCTTAACCACAGCTTGTTTATATGTTTTTATGGTTTCACGACAGACTTGTGTGGTATGGGAGGACAAAACCTGTCTCACTCTTCCTTCAGGGAGCTGCTAACCTACCTAAAGGAAATTCATTAAAATTGTTTCTAAAGGGTATTAGTGTCAGTATGCTCTAAATGCTGTCTCGTTCATTTCTCTCTTAATTTCTTGTGGAGAAAAAAAGAGTACTTGGCATGGAAGTGGATAAATGTAAAGCTACTTAACGTCAGGTTGAAATCTCCGTACAGCAGATTTGACTAAAATATAGCTGCTTCACTGACACACTTTGTCCTGTCTGTGGATTGTTGAGGAGATAGTGATGTGTTGCCAAGCCTTTGGTGTGTGTCTGAAGATAGATGAGAAAGATTTGTCATTCAGCCGGTGCACATATAATTACACAGAGGAATTATGGCTGCACACTAAAATTACTGACTGAATAATAAGCAGAATTGTGGACACTTCACACTTAACCAACAGCTAATTGGATGTGGGACACAGTTTTCTGAACAAATCATTGGCTTTGAACGCATCACTTGAGATAAGATGTCTTTAGAAAGTGTCTATGGATGAGAGCTGACAGGGACAGACCGCCCTCCTCAAAAATACAGCCATATATGTCGTCTATGCAAGCAGCTTATTACAACCCATATTTACGTTTATTGTTAGGAGGCGACTTCTAGTGGCTGTAGTAATTAAGACGGGAGCAAAGGAGGAAGTCAGGTTAGGTAGTATGAAGTGCGACAAAAGATCTGCAGAGGGAGAGGCCGGGGTGGATCTATCGGTCAAACACAGGCCTTTCACCCAGGAGACCGCTGTTCGTGTCCCGTGTGAAACCAAAAGTCAGCGTTGACTAATTTTAAGTTACGTCAGATCATTAAGAAAGTTAAGTTATGTTAATAAGTTATGTAAGTTAAGTAACGTCACGTGATTTGTGACTTACGTCAAGTGACATAAGTTAACGTTATGATCTGACGTAACTTAAAATAAGTCAATGTTCACTTTTGGTTTGGCTTATTTTAACCCAAACCATGATCTATTCCTAAACCCAACAAAGTAGTTTTGGTGCCTAAACCTAACCAAACTGCGACCGTTTCACAACATTAACCACGTGTTTATTATTGTTACCATGACGACAAAGGTCCAGTATACCTGTTGCTAGTACTTTTGGAGTCATTGGAAAATGATCAATTCTGTCGTTTAGGTATAAGGACGTGTTGGGAGTGTTAGGTAGTGTGTTACATCTACAACCATGGTCCACCCACATAAGTGTTTTCACTTATTTTTGCCTGTTTTAACCTCTTCTCAGGATTTCGTGAGCGTGTACAGTCTATGGAGATTGACATCTCCTTTGCTCTCCTGCTCCATATTATGAATATATACTGAATATATACAAAATCACAGTGACAGAGGAAAATCTGTTATGTATTGACAGATTTCATGTTTCTGTGAAAACTGTGTTGGAAAGTATTGCTTCATGTTTCTCTTCTCTTTACCCTTCAGCAGTCAGTAGACAGTTCTGCCTGAATTGTTTCTAAATCTGTTTGTGCAGTTGATTACACAGCAGCTCTGGGAATCAGTGGCAGATGCTGTTTGCCACTCAAGGGGGAGTGACTGACTTCTGTATATGATGACATCAAGTACATACTCTCTTCCATTTTTAAGGTGACTACCAGGGTAGTGAATAAGAAAAAAAACAATGAGATTTTACTACAAAATTAAGTTTCTTTTTCAGACTTTTGTCAAGTCTTTGCTTGTGAAATACGGCATAGTTTAATTTTTGATCCAAATGAAACAGTCTGAGAAGGAAAATCACTCTTGAACTCCTCTCAACTCATTGATATGCACCTTGTGATGAGGAGATATTGCCTTTTGTTAAGGTGTCACAAGCAAAAAAGGTTGGAAACGAGTATGAATCATGATTTATCTACTATTGCTATGGTTACCTGCAGTTCAGTATACTGCATGTTGCTCAGTGATTTAGATTAGTGGTTAAACTGTTGACTGGAGCTACTGTATGTTTGAGATGTTCAGTATGATCTATGGCTATGGTACCAAGGCTAGTTTTCAGTTGGCAGATCTAGGTTATCATCCATATCCCTTGTACTGTATGTCAAGTTAGTTTATGTTGCCACAGTACATTAACATTATCAGATACACCTGGGGTGTCTTTGCAGAAGTGATAAAGATATATACTATGTAATGGCATCTCCACCAGTTTGATTCTGGCACTATTAAAAATAATACTTAGGAAAATGTAGTTAAATTGAATGCAGTTTAATACAATAGCTCTGCAATACAGTAAATCCTTACTTTATAAAGGTTTTTTCATGATTATTTATAATATTTAATCTACTCTCATTGATAGACATGGGATGGACACAATATTAGAAACACATCCCAGTATAATGCAATGCAAACTACAGCCTACAGTAGAATAAACACCTCTCTAAAAGAGTTACAACAAAAACTGAACATTATAACCTGTTATATTAGACTACATTGTTTTAGCTAGGTGGAAAAATTACCTCATCCTCACCTGTTAAGTGATCTTAAGGAATGCAATTTAAGAGGTAAAAATGCAAAAATAATTACACACCTAATTTTTGTGTCAAAACTACAGTGTTTCATGAGGGATAATGTAATGGCACTGCATAAATAGAAATGTGAGTGCACTCTAATCTCTTAAATGGTCCCATTTAATGGAGCTATGAAAGTCACAGAAAGTGTTAATGAAAAATCTATTCACAAGATTTCTTTTTCTTTTCACATACATACACAGACATGCCATGCAGTTTTTAAGCTACTGCACAGATCTGTAGAGGAATGTATCTGATTCTAACTGCCAGTCTCCTGCTGTAACATAAATATCAAAGAAGAAATGATGAGCAGTCGCTTGACTAAACAACCAACACAGCAGAGAACAGTAAATCAACATCCAATCCCCCAAACTGTGGCACTGTAGATAATAAAAGCAGCCAAACTTAAAACAACACCTTGGTTTTTTGTTGGTCCTTTTATGCTTCTTGTCTTTTTGTCATAACAAGAAAATATCTTCCTCTCTTTGACTTTATCTCTTCTAAAGCTATCTTCTCCATTTCTGTCTGCCTTATTATTCCCCTTCCCTCCTCTCTCCCAACCCTACTTGTTTTAAAAATAAAGCGAGAAAGAAAAGGATGTAAAATGTTCCTCCAGGGTGTTTCCTGCTTTGTTTTGGTAATGTCTCCTGCTCCTGCTGTCGGGAAGTAAGTTTAGATTGTTAGGGCAAGGTTACCACCCACCCACACACACACACACACACACACACACACAAAGCACTTTCTACTCTTTTTATTACAGAAATAGAATAGAAATGGAGTTAATTCCAAAGATATGGGTAGAAAACAAAATTACAGCAATGTGCTTTCCTTGAAATATTATGTCAGTGGTATATGGTTTGGTATGGGACAGTACAAACCTTACTTCTTTGCCTTTTAATGCTGGAATTAATGCACATTTTTACTCACATTTTTGCACTTTTGTTGTTTCCTTCAACATTTTCCTGCTACAGTGGGCCAATATATTCACTGGGTTCATTCAGGTTTCAATCAAATCTAATGAAATTTAAACTTGCATGCTCAATGAGCCTTTCGTGGAAGTTGATAAATTAGCATAGCTCTGAAAATGAATTCTCATGTCTTTCTGTTGTACATTATTTGCTGACTTGAGTCTTGAGTTGGCTAGTCTGTGGCTTCCAACCGTTTGCAGTTCCTTGTGGGTTTTTTTTCACTTTAAAGGATAAGGCTGGCGATTTTCAATAGTTGTGTTATCGCCAACAATTCTCATGAAAAGATCAAAATCAACAATGTATACTTCTCTCAGTACTTTCAGACTTCTCTACCTTGCCTGTGGCTCTCAGCCCCAAGATCCTTGGTTCCTAATGAAGATTTAAGTCTTTAAAATCAGGTCATGAAAATATATTTTCATTTTTTGGAGGAGGCTAAATAATTTCCTAAAACAGCTGTGCACTTTTTTAGTTAAGTTACTCAAACAGGAAAAAATAGTGCAGTTGCTGGGAACTATTTTCAGCCATGGATTTGGTAGTCTAGTGAGTATATATCTGGCAGCAGGACAATGTATGTGGGATTGAATCTAAATAAATTACAGTGTGTGTGTGTTCATGGTAAGGAAGGAACATGTCAACCAGTGCAACAGTGTGACTCACTGATGTGTCTTTGGAGAACAATGGAGCTCTATGGCACAGAGGAAGAAGATATATCAGGCTTTGGATACACACACAGTACTTGTTAGTACTGTAGGTTCAGTTCAGTGGTGGTTGTGGTCTTTTCATGGGATTTGTTGACAATAAGACAAATATACAATATCACCAGACTTAACATTTACGTCTTCACGTACCTGTATAAACATAGAGTAACCTTGGTGGAATGGAGGTGATCTCTCTACCTCCCTCCACCTCCACCTCACTTCAGTCTTTTTCTGCTGATGTTCACCTCCCCTCCATCTATATTTATGAAACTCAAGCTGTTTTCTCATATGAACTCCGGACAATGTCCGTAGAGTCAGGTCCAGACATTGTCCGCAGTTGGCCTTTCATACATGTAGCACACAATAGGAGATTGTGTCAGACGTGTTCTCACCTACTGGAAATAGTCAGTTTGGTTTAGGTGAGGGGTGGCGTCTGGGTAGAGCTTGTAGGAGGAGGACTCATCCGTAATGATGACTGTTGCATTGATATCCATACTACATGTATTTGGATGTATCCACAATATCAACGAAAGAGTGGAAAGCAATATACAGGCAAGCAGAAAAACAGCTACACTCTGTTCAGCGTCATCAACACACCCACTCACCAGCTGTGAATTCTCCAGACAATGACCTGCTCTATTCACACATGCGCCCAATCGGACATTACACGTACTTTGTACTAGGGAGCTGGCAGGGTAAAGTCCGGTTAACGTCTGGTCCACCTGATTTGGACATGAGCGTTCACACATACAGCCTGTCCAGGTAATGTCTGGAAAAGTTCAAGGTAGCAGAAATGTCAAGCAGGTAGCCTCTCTGATTAGCTTTTAGCATAAGGAATGTCAGACCGATTGTATTTATGTATTTACTTTAATTGCTATAATCAAAATCTGCTGTATATTACCTTTCAGCACTGTGCTAGATGGCTCACTGTGTCTCACTGTGTCTTTTTAATTTCAAATACTTTCTGGGACCATGCATTTCAAAGCCTATCCACTGTCCTGACCCTCCCACCCCAACAGTTTGACCCCAACCTCCTCTGGTTTTCCTTTCCACTGCGAGCCAAATGACTTCCAAAGTCCTCATCCACCCCCCACCCCACTCCCACAGCCAGTGCTGATTTAGAGAGCTAGAAAGAGACGAGCCCGGGATGGATTGATGAAATATTGATGAAAAGCTAAGTGTGTGATTTGTAGCATGGCATCAAAGGCATCTGCTTCACTGGTGCAGTGAAGGAGAGAGGAGGGAAGAGGGGAAGGCAGAGATGGAGAGATGAGGGATACATAGATGCATACGAGTGTACACAGATGCAACATACAGATGACAAGAGGTGGACAAATTCAGTGTCACTGACAGTCTGATAACATCATAGTGCAGTATGGTAGGAAATCTCTGAAGCTACTTTTGTAATGATATCAGAACTGATCTCACTAAATTATAATATACTGTGTTAATTATACTGTGACAATATTTTTTTATTTTAAAAATATGTTTTAGCTTTTGTGGTACACAATCCTGATTTCTATCTAATTTGATGAGAACTACACTTATGCAATTCAATGTGACGAATATGTTAAAAGTATTTAGAGCTAAACCAGTCTATTATTCAAATAGTCTATAAGTGCATATAAATCAATGCCAAATTTGATAATCGATGAATCATTTCAATCTTTATCAACTAAAATACTGAACATTTGCTTCTTGCAGCTTTTCAAATGTGAATAGTTGTTGGCTTTATTCAAAACAAGCTTTTGCATTCCAGAAAGTGTGGTGTAGAACCAATACTCTGCAGTCTGTTGATCACTTGGACTCATTTTATTGGTGCGATAATTTCTTCTTACTCTTTATTATTTCCCTATGCTTTCAATTTGAGCATTATTTAAAGATCTATTAAAAGCATCATCTACCCCAGTGGATAGATAGACACACTGGGGGAATCTTAAACTGAACTTTTGGAGTTGTACTTACCTGCACTACAATGTTTTCTCCCTCCCAACATGAGCACCACTCCTCTCAGCCTAACACTGGTTATCTTCCTCTCACAGTGGATACAATGCATTCCTATGTTGACACGCACAGCAAAACAATAAAGAAAGGAACTTCTTAAACCGCTTCTGTGACCTAATCCACTTCTCCGCTGTCCATACCTGTGGTAGAATGTCCTATTCACTCATATTTTTGTGTGTGACTGCATATGGTAAAGTGTCTGCACCTTGATCTTCCACTGGTCAGAACTGCTTTAGCTCACTCATTGGCAACATTAGATGATATCTGTATTTTCATCACATAACTTTGTACATTGATATTAAAACAGTTGAAATAAACATTCATTTTGTCCATGTGACCCAGCAGCAGTACAAGTGACTGAGTTAAAGACTGACTGACTGACTTGCTATTAGTATTATTTCTATTAATATTAACATTAATACCATTAACACAACTATTACTTTACATCTCTATGTGGAACTGTATTGTGCTGCTATATAAATAAACTGAAAACTGAACTGAAAGACCAAGACAAGAACATACATTACAATATGAGTGCCCACTGCATGGGTATAAGCTTCTGTCACTAATTTTAGAAATACCCAAAAAATCCATGGCAGTATTAGCACATGTACATGCTCATTGCCTTTCTCTTTCTTCCACCCTTTCCTTTCTTTTTCCACCCTTCCACCCTTCAGTAACTCTTCTTTTATCCAAGCCAAATGCTAATGCAGCCAGACAGCTCTTTGAAATTGAAATGATGTGAAAATAGAATTGCAGTGGCAAATGAGCTGTGTTTGCTGGTCCCGTTGGGGCCAAACAAGCCCTTTGAACACGCCTTTCCCCCAGCGAGGAGGCCCTGTTCTGGGCCGCAGTCTCTCCAGCGTCCCTTCCCTTTTCACATCAGCTGGAGAGCTCCCAGAGGAGCAGAGATCAAGCTGTAGCTGACTGGGATGGAGTTTGTTTCACATATGCGCATATGCAAATGGATATATACGTAGCCACATTTGCACATACAAACATCCTCACAGCAAACTCAAAGGCATTCAGAGGCTTCCACACGCATGTACACACACATAAGTATGCTTGAAGTTCACATGTACGTAGATGAATGCATAAAGATAAAAGCTGCGAACACACACAGGCACACTCATGTTCATGCCCTAATACAAACACACAGTTTGAGATATACAGTGCAGTCTGAATAAAAGTACAAAAATATATTTAATATGTACTGCACATTGGATTTGAATTGAAACAGTGACTAAGAGGTTACAATGCTGACTTTAGCTTTGATTTGAGGGTGATGGGCAATTTGATGTATCTACACTACATCAGATGAATAGTGTGGGAATTGTAGCCCTTTTGGTGTGACTTAATTCTGATAGAAAAGAAGGTATTCAAATCTCAAGTGTTAAAATCTGAGTGTTAATAGTTCATTTCTGTCATCAGAAATAGCCGTTTGACAAAAAAACTTCAGCTTTCAACAGCAGGTCAGTGGAGGAGTTTGCTCAGTTGTCATGGTCATCTACAAGTAGATGCAATCTTGTAAAACTTGTAAAAAGGGAAAATTATTACTAAAGGCCTATCTCTGATATATATCTAAAATAAAAGCCTTGTTTTTCATGCAATTAAGGGAGGCCAGTATTTGAGAATTTACAGTAGTCTTGTAATTTTAGGCAACCAACATTTATAAAACAAGCTAAAATGTAGACAGACTGCACTGCAGCAAGCTCTGCTTCTTGCTTCTGTTAGGGGCTTTTTGTCTCGAGTTTAGTTGGACTGAGGTCAGTTGACCCGACATACCTTCTAAGGAAAACAAGAGAATCACTTATTTCAACAAATAATGACATATGTTTGCGTTCAAGTGACAAAATCACAAAGTTCAGTTTAATGTTTTCCAGTTTCACATGTTTTATTGCTTTAGATGGTAGTATTTAGCCAGCTGTATTGTTAAACAGACTGTTCAATCCTTTAAAACCATGACATCCAACAAAGGAGATACTTTCTTCACCTGAAAAATGACAGCATTTGTTGTCCATTGAAATACTTCAGACTTTAACACGAGAGATCGCTGTTTGTTTCTTGTTTCCTTGTGACACTCAACAATTTAACCATGGCCATGTTCATTCGCTGACCTTAACCTTAAAGGGGTTATTATGGTAACCATGATGATGAAGGTTCCTTAACCTTAATGAAGCAGTGATTTTAACCCAACCCCAAGTGTTCCCTAACCCTAAAAAAGTTGTATTTGTGTGTGCCTAAACTGAACCAAACCTTAACTATAGCGGTGTAAGATCAGAAAACAGCTTTATTTTTGAAACAGTGATTGGTAATTGGTTTGGTAGGAATGCACTGACAAATGATGCCGTCTTGTCAATAGGGGTGTCTAATGAGTATTTCTGGATGGCAATGACAAATGTATTTTGCAGTTTAATTGGGAGGACTTGTTGAGAATGTTCCTCTATCTGACCATAAAAACTTTTGGAATACTTTGACTTTATGTTTAGGATCATACGTCTGCTGCATTGACCTAGAATTGAGAGACTATGTGGACTATGGATCTATCACTGTTCACCCTGTATGGATGTGAATGCACTCAAAGACCCTCAAAGCTAAAAGTCAGCACATACAGCTCACTGTTTCATTTCAAATCCAATGTGCTGGAGTACAGAGAAAGAACCCTGGAATGCTTTGTAGATGAAGATTGGACACATGCACATACACACACCTGTCTTGAACAGTTTGTGGAAACTTGCCAGTGTCAGAAACAAAACGCCAAAAAAACTTTTTGATGAGGAATCCGATCAACTGTACACTGGTGAGGAGAAAGTCAAACGCACATCCACCATAGACAGACACACTGGAGGGAAGGAGTGGAGAAGCAGATAGACAGAGAAAGAAGAAAAACCGAGAGACAAGAATAGGTGAAGTCGACAGAGACGTGAAAAGAGAGGAGGGAGTGTTTAAATATCAATGTTTTAGATGACAGCAATCCCAGCCCTAATCCCCCTGAATCTGCTCTCTGCTTTCTGACACTGCAGCGGAGTGGAGTGAAGTATTCCACTTTCAACACACAAAAGGAATACATAAGAATCTCTCTCACAGTCTTAGTAATGACTAATGAATGATACAGTGTTATATAGATAAGAGAGATAAGCCTTTAATTGTCCCACAGCGGGGAAATTATCAGCGTTACAACAGCCAGAAAAAATGTCATATATAGAAATACAATAATAAAATATAATAAAATACAATAAAAATAAATAGAAAAATAGTCCTGTACACAGTAAAGACAGTAATAATAATAGTGTGACTGAGTGCATAGGGAGAGTAAATAGTATCAGTCTACACTTAAACATCTCAATAGAGAGATGACACTCACTCACAAACAGAAAAGGAATCATTTTTAATTAATAAATAATGAGCATTAATGGGTTATGTACTGTAATTGCATGTGTGTGTGAGTGTTGACACCTCACTGGGGCTGTTTGATTGAAGGCTGATCAGATGTTTACTTCCACAGTGTGTTATCTGTTTCTTATTTCCCACTCTGCGAACAAGCCACAGTTTGACACCTCACTTCTCTCTCATGTCTATTTCACCCTTCACTCAACCCATTTTTTCCTTCCGTCTCTTCACCTGTCCTCACATTCAATTTTATTTTTTACCACAGCTTCACGTTTCATTGCTTTAGATGGTAGTATTCAGGCCAGCTGTACTGTTAAACAGACTAACCTGAAAAACAGCATTTGTTGTCCATTCAAATACTTAAAACGACCTCTGCTTAAGTTAACCTGACGAGCACTCTGGTCATGTGAATGACTGTCCTCTCTCATAAGCAAAGGCAGAAGTAGCCTTTCAACTCACTTGAATAACTAACAATACAAATGTTAAAAAACAAGAGGCCTTAAAAACCTCAATCCTCAACTGCAGCTGTCAAGGTTGTTAGGCGACAGGAGCGGTGCTTCATGACGCTGGTGATGCAAATAGGAAATCCTCCGTAGAGCAGTCTCATTTAACAACGCTGGGTTCGGCTTTCGTAGATCGCGTCCTTAGAAGAATGCAGCCCCTGAATTGAGACACAGTTTATGTATTATGTATTATTTTTCCATGGTCCAAATGAAGCAAACTTCAGGTGTGGAGGAGACCATAGTTGCCTAAACTTACCCAGAGCTCAACCATAGCTGTGTCAGATCAGAATACTCTCATTTGTTTTGGTCACTGGTAATGGTTTATGAGGAATGATGTTCTGCTGATAGGGGCACCAGATAAGAAAACGCTCATATGGAGTGTTTTGGTAGAACCACTCTCAGCCATGAAAGTGGAATACTAAGTCATGGAAAGGCATGTGAAAACTGTTGCATTTTATTCCAGGGCTGCTTAACATCAAATAAACAATTGCATTTTTTTTCTAAACAAGGGAAAATATGTGTTCTATTCAATTTCCCATGGGAAGATTGGATTAGAGGACAGACTGAGTGAATGAGACTGAGTGACAGAGCGATTGGGACAGACTGGATTACAAGAAGGAATGAATGAGTCACATAAAGTGACAGAGAGAGTAAGAGAGAGAGAGATGAGAGAAGGAAATGTGTGTCACCGTGTGTGTGTATTTGTATGTGGCTGAGAGTACAATTCTGTGTATAAATATGTCAGTATGTGAATGCATGTGTATGGGGGACAATATTGTGTGGGTGTAGTGTGTGTGTGTGCTCCTGTGTTCCCCTAACCCACATGCTGGTGCCTGTCAAGTCAAGGAAACTTCAAGCGATTTCTGTCTTTAAAAAAAAGAGCTTCAACTTCACAGTCGGTGGCTGCATATGAAGCAGCAGCGTGGCCTGACTTTGCCTCACTTCAGTCTCTGTGCTGCTGCCACTGCTGTCTCCAGCATCACTCCCTGGCCTGGCGCCCAGTATGGAAATATCCCTCAGCCTTAATGTACATTTCATTTAATAATCAGTGATTGATCCCTGCTGGTAATGATGTATAAGGAGGAGGATTCAGGGATGAAGAATATTCTCAGTCAATAATTGGAAAAGGTAGAGAGCACAGGCGACTGTGTTGCCAATATCTGCACGTCTCCTTAACTCTCCAGTTGTCAATATGGCATCTCTTTATTTGCCAGTGGCAATTAGTGCCATGGAGTCACATTGTTGAGCATCAACCTCACAGAGCTAATTAGACACACTTGACCTTTTCTACATGAGGCTACTTTTAGAGATGGAACATCACTTGAAGACGAGGCTAGGACAATTAGACCAGGGGATGTAAACTGTTATCATGTCGCAGACCCCTGGATAAACACACCTTACACCTCATATGACAATTTTGATAGGTGATTTATTTGTGTACATTCTCTCCTATAAATACAAACAAAGTGAATTAAAATACAGTGATCTTAAACTAATCTTGTGGATTTGTATGCCAGTGTAGCATAGTTTAGCGCTATTTTTTTTAATCCCAGAGACCGAAACCAGTCCCTGGATCCACTGCCAGTCACCATCTTGTCCAAGTTGTTTACCATGAAGCAGCTCTTTCATTTCTAGCTGTGAAAAAGAGGCACTTATGTTCATAAATACTGACAGAATTACCTTGCCCAATTGTCTTTGTCCTAATGATTGAAGTTATTTGGTTGCACCTTTGTTTTTTTTTTCATTTGGGTTTACTAAAATTCTCTTTTCCTGGATTAAAGCCACTATGTAATTTGTTTACAGCATCTTTCAAATTACTCTGACGGCCTGAGCTTTTGTTTGTTGGAAAGTGACACAACCATAGTCGAAACGGGTGCTTTCAGTTCATACATCTCAGTGTCCCAGGGTCTGATTCGTTGAAGGGGGAGACAACGCAGCAACAGCACCACTGTGCTCTGAAACCCGTTATTTCCAATGGCTTGTGCTGCGCCACATCAGATTTTGTTGCGTTGAGCAAAGCGCGCCGCTCGCCGAGCTTACACCTAGCCAGTTAAGTGCCAGAGTCAGAACTTTCACTTCAATTCACAAACAAACCTTGTTTACTAAAAATTATGTTTATATATGATACATTTCCAACGCAAATATGTGTTGAAGGAAATGTAATGCTACCTGGATTACACTTTTTATCAACATAATGAGGAAACATTTTAGTGAATTTATCTGCAAAGACACAGAAGCACTTGAAGCATAAGATGGGATTTCTGCTTTTTTGATGTTTAAATAAAGATCTTTCTCTAACCTTATATAACCTCTGGTTCTGCACTTTTTACGTGAACATAATATAATAACCAGGCAGCAATTATATTGCCAAAACCATTTTAGTTGCATACAAACGTAATTTCCAGAGACAGGGTTGATTCTTTACATAGGGGATTTGAGTTTTAAGCTAAAATTACTGTTGCGGTGATTGAATACATGGCGTCAATATAAAAGCCATCTAATCTCATTTTTTTCATATCTTTTTTTTATCAGTGCTAGTAGCAGCTGACTATCACTGAGTAATGTAAGCTAAAGTGTTAGCATGGAGCACATGAACCACTCTCACATGGATGGCTTTGGTGTCTCTCTTCTCGTCACTTCATGAAGCTGTCTTTTTTAATTTCCTTCACTGTTGAGGTTCAGTTTGGCTTGGGTCAGTATACTGTATGGTCTGGTTGTGTAAATAATTCAACAGCATGCCTTTCTCCACCATACTGTAGACCTATCTTGTTGCTAATGAGCTCCTCGCCATCACAGTCTTCATTGATGTTTTTGCCTCCTCAGGTCCATAGCCGATACAACCCCTAGAGAGCTTCTCCAATCAAACACACACACACACACACTTACACGTATATACCTTAAGATGTTTGAAAGTCAACCATGTTTGTGACATTTAGTGACATTTAATATTCATGAAGGCGCCAGTGCTGTTTCTGTTTCTGACAGACTTTCGCTGAATGGGATTTACACACATATGTTGTTGACACATCTTTGTACATTTGCTCTACACTGAATGTAATGGTATGCATCAGTGCATGTGTGTAGAGAAAATGTGTGTGTGTGTTACTTAGTATCAGTCAACGATCTACACAATATTCTATCTGACTATTTGCATACTGGGGGAAACATAATGCTGCCTTTTTGGAACATTTTTTAAACATCTGCAAAATGTTAGCAAAAAATGTTGTAAAAGTAGTATGTTCAGAGTATGTTCATAATCAACACATCAGCAAAATGCTTATGATAATGATTGAATATTTGCATTATGTTCATTGTCACATTTTAGATTTTTTCCCCCTACATATTATTTTCTTTTAGTACTAAACCATGACTGAATTTAAGGTCAGTGCTGAAACAGGATGTGAACTCCATGTTTAGGAGGCCTGGGTTCACCCCTGGAGAAATATCTTGAGGGAGTACTTTGGTATTTATGGAATCCAAATAGTCAAATTTAATAGTTAGAAATTAAATATCTAAATTATGAGTATCGGTCAAAAAAAATTCACACCTTATTTATGAATTCTTAAACTGTTGTATTCCCATCTAAATGTTTTACTACATCTTTCAGTGATGTTATTCTGTAGAGACAGACAAAAAAGAAAAGAGCGAAAGCTATGACAGCATGAAATGAGCTGGGATTCATTCCCATGCAGCTGCATGTACGTGGCTTTTACTCTAATTGGTTTTGTCACCATGAAGCCCAGAGCTTCTTTTTTAAGATCTCCTTTACGTCATGTACACACAGCGGGGGGGAAAGCAGTTTGGAAGATGCTGATTTCCACTAAAATGTGGCTTCTGGCTGTTGTGGTAGCTCAGCAGGCTAAGGCACATGCAATGTGTGTGTGTACCAGACCTAATCCCATCTCACCTTTCATGTCACTGTCGCTGTACAATGTCTATTAAAGGAAACACAACTTTATAAACAATAAAAAGTGGGCTTTTATGGCATGCAATAGACAGAGTTCTGTCTACAGGGGATTCTAAAGTGTCATGGGCTGAGGTGGCCCTCAACTCTGACAGGATATTTTCAGCATATGTTTTCTACTTTTGCAGCAGAATGGCTAAATCTTTCTCTAAACCTTTTGATTCTTTTCAAGTGAAAATAAATGAGCATGTCACTAATTAGATTACGACCAATAACACGGACACTAATCACATAACTACACTGTCACTAACATACAGAACTATTGGATTTCATAGTCTGTCTTAGCAAAACAAAATGAGGCAAAATCCTATGGTAATAAATATCTCCAATGTGGTAAGATAATTTAGTTTAAATGACTTCAATTTATGAAATGATGTTATGAATTATGATCCAAAGCAAAAGTAACAAAACAAACAAAAAAAAGAAAAAACATCCTCACCACTTTGAAAACAAATACAACTCATAAAAAACAATGTTTCTAATAAATAAGACACAAGCAAATTGAGAAACACATTCACCAGAACACATTTATGCCACATAAAGAAAAACACTCAATTACAGAAAAGTCATCCAGAACAAAATGGAAGTTAACAGACACTAAAAACTGACAAACATGTTAGTAATTAATAAAATAGCAAATACTATAGGTATATAGTCAGTATCTCCAGTATAAATGGAATTATGCAATCATAGTTTTAAAGCTAACATAGCTCATTTTCCAAAACCAAATGGCCTTTCCGTACGTGTTCCCATAGCTTTAATGACCAACTTACTTTGTGTTGTAACTCAGTTATTCAGTACAATTTGTAGTGTTTTTTTAAATTTTATGTTCTTGCACATTTAATGGAGTTTTGATGATGTTTTCTTCCTTTGCTTGTGTTTTGTCCAATTGCATGTGTTTTCTCTTTGTGCTTGTGTTTTGTTGAGGTGCACTGAGCAGTCTTAGTCACTGTACCAAACAGGTTAATTGTACTAGTAAAACATTTCAGCCTACAAGATAGCCTCCAATTATTTTAAGGGGAAATGTAAAATGAAATGACTAATGTTTGATAAGGTGGATATTTTCCTTTTTCTCTTTTGTTTAACAGCCATGAACTGCTCCTTTTTAAAAATTGTATTTGTCAACACAACTTTTTAGTAGCCTAAATTGTAACAAAAGACTACATCAGCTACCGAGATACTATGCGTTTATTTATTGTGTTTCTGTGACTTTCCACTTTATGTGACAAAAATAAAGCAGATGTGCTCGTGAGAGCATCCAGTCCTGCGGCTGGCCAGTGTGATGGTCTCCTCTGCTGACAGGAGAGCTGTCAGGAGCTCAGCAGCTGAAGCCAGGGAGGGAGCACTCTGCACTGCACTGGCATTTTATCACTGAACCAGGATTACAGGGCACTTTTGATTTGCTTTGATAGTGTGATAATCCTTGAGATTTTCACTTCACCACGTTGAGATTCCAGTAAAGGCACTAAAATGTCAACCTCATGAGTATAGTAAAAAGTTAGACTTTACAGATATGGACATACCTTTGTAGTGCAAAGTTTGTAGTTTCCCATAATACATCTGAAGATAAAAATGAAGCATTTTCTTATCTGCATCATTAAAAGTAATAACAGAAGCTGTAATATACATGTTGTTGGAGCTTCAAATTACACATAAATTCAGTACATTCTACCAACGGAACCATTCCTCATGTAGCGTTACACAAACATCTTTTCTGCTGAGTCTTGCCTCAAAGCCTGAAGTCAAAATCCATGTTTCTTTCTTGTGTAAGTAGGGTCACAAACTTGGGTTTAAAACCTCTGCAGTTCCTGTCATACCACATTTCACAGAGCAGTGGGTGAACACAGAGCAGAGCTGACAAGTCTCACTGCATGAGGAGAGAAGGCTCGGTTCAAAAACAGCTTGACTCCCTGATAAATGGACTGGCCATTGGCCTATTAGCTGACAGTGTCTAAATGAGTCAGTTAACAAAAAGAAAAATTGTGAGACATGCAGTCCTGGGATACAGTATATGTGGAGAAACTGGTCAGTGACTACGGAACCGCTTTGGCTGATGTTCTATCTCTAACCTGGTTGGAGATGACTGTTCAGTCAAGTCTTGACAAAATCAGCAACATAATGGATGATGCCAGCAGTGTGGTTATTACAAACCTGAACTCTTTGTTTGTATTTTTTCCACTGGTTCAGTTATCAACTGGATAAATACTTCAATTTCAATTGGTTAGAAATCATGAACTAAAAAGATATTTTCATAACAGGGTAAAACTTGTTCTTAAAAGGAAAATCCTAAATTTGTCGACCTTGGTCTTGTTCTCATATTTTTGTCCAATACAACTCTTAATCCTGATAACATTTGAGAAATATGAACTCGGCAAGAATGATATCTATCAAAGTAAGCAGTGTAAGCCTCCTACAGCTTAAAAAATAAAACTTCTCAATCACTTGTAAATTAGTCCACTGCATCAGAAATTATCTCAATTGAGCAAGACACTCCAGATTGTTATGCCACTATCTTGGAATTTCACTGCCATTGGTGCGAGTGTGTGAGTTGGTGAATGAGTGTTATTTAAATGCAGTTCATTTACCATTTAAATCAGCCGTGCCAGTTGACCTGAAAGGGGATGCTATGCAGTTCGTTACAACAGCTACACGGATTTCCAGGGGATTACACTCCGTGTTTACTTCTGGTAATACTCAAAGAAAGGTGTTATTTCTTTTTTTTAATCCATAGGATGCTCGCATTCCTCGCCAATTTACCATGTTTTTGAGTCCAAGTTTTCCAAATCTCTACAATGGATATGGTGGGTAAGTTGTTAAGTATGATTGAAGCGAGCTAGTTAGATAACTAACTAAAGGCTAAGGTGTTCCAAACTGTTGCGAAATGCCACTCTCAAAAACGGAGTGAAAAGCCTTCTTCTACCTGCATCTCACTGCCTCTTAAGACAGATTAAGAGAGAAGTTTAGACCCTGCCTACCTTCAAACCCTTCCACACATCTGGACAATATTGCTGCATGAAGTGGGCTTGATTGACGGAATATCAGTTTTTCCAAAAGTTACCAAAATTGTACATAGTCCCCTTCATCACAGACATTGGAAAGGTGTGGAGGGAGGGGGGTTCAGATGTTGTTAAATGATCCGAAAACAGCACTTCTTTTGAAGTATAAATATATTAGCATAACCAACAGCCATCATGGACAATGATGTGAAAATAAGGCCCAGGTTGGCGAATACTGGGATTTCACCTTTAACCTAACTTAACATACTTCACAGTGTGTTGCGGAGTCATTAGTATTTCTGTCAAGCGATTACTCCAAGCCAATCTTTTCATGGTTTATTTAGAACTGTATCCACGAACCTTCACCTTCACCTAGGTCTGTCTCCACTTGCTGGCTTTTCATGAGTAAATGAACAAAATTGAGAGAGGAAATACTCCACAACTGGAAACAACTGCTTTAAATCAAGTGGATGCAGAGATGCCCTTGAATGCTAGTAAAGTCATTACAGTACATGATGTGCTTTCTGTTTGATCTGCTGCTTTGATGTTTGACTAAAGCATATCCCGGGCCTAATGCTCCCACACTCACGTCTTACTGTGAAGGACATTTGGCTAATATCCTACCATGTAAGACCTTAGCCAAGATTTTTGATGATGGTCTCTTCTTTCATAAGGCAGAACCTTGATTGCAGGGCAAATCTTGTCTTTAACCCATAATGTTTACCACTAAAGCAGCATGCTTTCTTGGTAGATGACTGCTCGTTTGCACACTAGTCACACATCTTCGCTCATGTGCTCCCCTCCCAGGCTTTTTGCTGCTTTGAGTTGACTCACTGTCATTGACTGTGTGGGTGTTTGTTTCGTCAGCAAGCAGTAAAAGGAGACGGAACAGCGGAGGAATGCAAGAATAACATTATTAGTACAAGGGAAGGAGAGGAGGAGAATAGGAAGTGTGAGTAGATGAAATGGGTGGCAGGAGGAAGAAGAAAAAAGAAAAAGAAATGTTGCATGGGTCTGAGATAAGGTGAGAGGGACATTAGAGCGGGCCTGGATGCCTTCAGGTCTCAAATGCATCATATCTCAGCTGGTTTTACAGCTCAGGCAGGTTTGACCAGTCATTGTATGTGTTTGCAATAGTGTTTGGATATTTTAGGATTCTTTAGAAGAAGTGTGAGTTGTCGACTTTTTTAGAACTCTATGTGTTTGTTTGTGTTTTGTAGCCACCACCAAAATTGTTAAGTGAAAATCATTTCCTTTTTTTTTTTTATTTAACCACAAACATGGGCATGACATTAGAATGAGCATTAGTTTATAGTTTGTCATGCTGACTTCATTTTAATCAAATGTAACCATACATACTACAAAATATGTTAAATAGGGGTTTTGTGCTTGCCTAGTTTCATTCAAAAGGTTACTTATCTTTAGAAAGTCTTTCAAAAGAAAAGGAAACGGGTAATGCAAAAGAAGAGGGGACGGGGTGTTATATAATAAGGGTCGTCTGGGTCATCTTGTATTCAACAGAGAACTTTCCAAGTGCAGGATACAATAATGGATAATGTGACCTGCCACCACCTTGTTTTCCATCACCTTTTCCAATGTTGATTGTCTTGTTTGAAACAAGGTCTTGGTGCTGGTTTCGCCCACGTGTTACTGCACAACCATGCACATCCACACAAACATACACAGAGATCAGCATTTCTTTAGTCTGAGCAGTCTCCTGGAGGATTTTCTGTTTTTTTCCTGATAACATTAAAATTACTGTTGTTATGATACTTTATGGACCTGAAATCAGTTAAATCAGGAGAGACTTCATTGAAAAAGAGGCTTAAAGAGTAATTCAATTACTCTTCAAGTTGAAGAAATACTTGAAGAGTCTTTGGCAATTAGACCCCATCGTGACATCATTATTTTAAGGGGGTAGTGATGCCATGAGCTGTACAGGAATATCCCCTTGATGGAGTCAAGACACTGGTGGTGGCGGTGAAGGGGTGAAGAGCAATGATGAAGATGGATGAGATGTTGAGCAGGACTTCTGATGAGCTCAGTGGCAGGACACCTGGGCGCTGGAGGTGATTGGAGGAAGGTTGCATCGATCTGACACTGAAATAACAGCTGACAAGGAGAGGAACGCTTTTAAAGTTTGACAGCAACGAGGTGATTGGCTTGGAAAGGTTGTGGCAAAATCTGATTGGTTTAGCTGAAAGAGTGAATGCCCTCAGTCAGCTGATTGAGTTGGAAGCAGGCAAGGAAAAGGGAGAGAGGAAATAAATGAAAAGTTTCATATGCTGGTACTCAAATTTATAAAACACCTTTTTTTTCATACGTAGTTCCATTCTGCTGGTGGGGGTGATTCTCATGACAAAAATTCTCAATCCTGTCTATGCCTCCTCTGCCTATCTTACTTATTATGCTACAGGCAAACAGCCTGATGATGATCTGGAATATTAATGCATAATGTTTCCCCCCACACACTCTCCTTTAGGATTGTGTAATCTTGTGATCTATGTTAGGATGCATTTTTCCATTTACATGACATATTTTAGTCATTTCCCAGACACCTCATACACATTGTGTTCCACAGTCGTCTGGATAAATGGTAGCATTATTCAGTTCTCTAATGCACAACTGTTTAGATAAATGGTTTCACAGAAGCCTTTCTTATTGCTCTTATATGTAAAGTATCAATTTCGAGAGGCTTGAGAATCGACAGACAGCTCGATAAACATGAAATGCAGCTGGAATCAATGTTTATTTGGCAGCAAACACTTTCATAAAGAGAAAATGTGTGCTTTGCTACTTTACATTTCTTAGCGTGAGACCATAAGGTTAGGGAAAGATTCTGGCCAAGGTTAAAAGAAAAGCAAATGTTGACTGTTGGTAGTAGATGGTAGGGATGCGAATAGCAGTCTCCGATATCAAAGTCACACTCACACCCAACCGTCCACCTACACACCAACGGAATTGTAACTTTTCAAAACAGATAATCCCGCAAGCACTTTACACAGCTTCTCTCTGAATCTTTATTTTTTCATTCGTTTTCATTGCCCTTAGACATTCCTACAGTACGAACATATTCATTTCAGCCTTAAGAAGTTCTGCAGCGCTATAACAGTGTCCCATTACTTCTGCCTTTGCTACAGAAAGATGACTGCAAGATGTTGCTTGTAGTAAAACCAAGACATACTGTATGTTATTTTAATTAAACACAAAACCAATGCTGTCATTTTTCTGGGGAGAACAGTTGCACTGTTTCACCAACCTTTGCACAAATTGGCATGCTTTTTTTCAGAAATTCTTGGAATATTAACTTGGAATAGAAATACAATGGGACTACAGGACAATATCTGCCAGGACAATAATTTTGACAAAAAACTACATTCAATTTTTTTTCAATAAAATAAAATGTCTCTCACTTGTCTGGAACCTCCTTTAGCCGCCCTTAATTAAAAACTTGGACCAGTGCTTCCCTCCCCCCAGACAAAGATGGAATGCTTATTGTACTAGTGGCTGGTCAAACTTTACTCAAGGTGACATTGAAGTGATTGCTAAAGATTAACCCATATAGAAGGAAAGAAATATATATAGAATATGTTTGTTTAGGGTATGATCACAATCTCGAAGTCACCTTTTTTTATGTGTTACTACTAGGAACAACTACATAGTAGGGGTGTAACACAAGGCTACTACCTGAATCTCTTTATTTCACAAAAAATATCTGTATTCGTATATGTATTTGGATTTATGCAGGAAGTGGGCATGGTGCAGACAGGAAGTCGTTAGAACTTGTCTAGTCTGCTTCATTTTCTGCATTAAATTGTTTTCTACTGCATTTTATACTCCTCCTCCTCCTCCCATACATATATCTACAAGTATAGCATCCAACAAAACAACATAATAGTTTAACAACGTACCGAAAATATTCAGATAATAAAATATGATTTTAACCCCTCAGTCTAAAAAACGAAAAAGGCTAAACTGAGTCTAAATAAAATGGAAGAGGAGGTTAGAGGAAATACACAAGTCAGAATTGCATTGGGCCAGTTTGCATGATTGTCTTTAAAAGGTTGTGTACATAATGGGAGGAGGCCCATATGAATATAAAGGTGGTCTGAGGTGTCTGAAATTAAAAAAATAAAAATAACAAATAAAACAGGCCATAATAGCCCATGGGGCCCTATTGAATGTGTTGTTTTTAAGGAAAAATGGGGAGGCTTCAGATTAAAATAAAGTTTAAGTGAAAATAACACATTTGGAACATCAACTAATCTGGTGGAAATTGATGAACTGATGAAAGTCTGAGACATATAATTGCAAGTTTCTGTTCAGAGCACATTATCTGTCCATATCCGAATAATATATTTGTATATGTGTATACCCCTATTACATAGATGAGATCAGTTCTGATGGGTGAGAGTGGGAGGAACAGTATGAGAATAGAAGAGAGAGATGGTCAGACAGACTGCAAAACATAAAGAAGGAAAGACAGATTCCATGGTGCATATGTTTTTTCCCCACTAAGTTTAGCTCCATAGATACACCATATGAGGAAATCAGTGCTCGTGTGTCGTTCTTAAAATCTTATATAACCAATATAATGTGTAAGACATGAGCCCCATCGTCACACTTCCAAAAAAACACAGTTCCCGTGCTTACTCACTGCTCACAGTCTCTGTTAATTTCTCTCATCAGAGGGTTTGCTGAAGTGCATTAGACTCCCAGTTTTGCCTTGGGGAATGGATTCTGTATTTATACTTTACAGCCTGTAGGGATTTTATCCAAGGTCAGTAGTAGATTACCTATTTGGCTCATTGAGCCGTGCGCTCTGTTAGATCCCCTTTTTTAATGTGCATTGGTGATTGATTAAGCCGCTGTGTTTCTATGCTGGTGCAGACCTTGACTGATGCATACAGAGAGCAATATGTATGTATGGATAGCCCTTGTGCTGAATGTGCGATCGATGCATGGATTCTCCTCGCAATAATTACCTCATCCAGGAGAGGGGGAAAGCCTGAGGGTTGAGTGTGTGTGTGTGTGTGTGTGTGTGTGTATTATCCTTGCTTCCTGGCTGGCGTTTTCAGTCATGGATTGTTTCAGAGTGTCAGAGAGCGTGAAACTCCTCTTCATCAGTCTTCAATCAATGCTGATGGTGGAGAGAGGAAGGTGTGCAGATAAAATGAGAGATAGACAATAGAGAAAACAAGCAATTCAACTGCAAAAGAAGAAGAAAGGCAGAGAGTGGAGATTATAGACTGAGAGACTGAAAATCAAAATGTAATATTTGCCCACAGATAGGACAAAGTGATTACATGTGCTGTTTCTGGTTCTTTTAGGCATGAAAGGGAAATTCGGTTTCAAACAACTTGGGTGTTTCTGTAGCTATCACTCCTGTTGTTGATAACATACTCACCAAGGTAATGACAGAGATCTGGGAACATGGCTACTTCACTACAAAGACGTTTGATGCCAGAAGAGCTGCCAGTTGGATAGCCAAACTTAATTGGAAGAGGAGGCCAATGGTAACGCTATTAGGCAAACTGTCCATTTTAATCATCATCATCAAAGTTTATAGACTGACCTGGTTCACCTTTGATCCGATGTACTCACCATGGTTGGTGCACACAGTTTTCCTGTTGAACCAGAGATTATTACTGAAATTTCAAATGTGCTTATATTTACTTCCAAATCAGGTTGGTGAGAATCTGATCTGGATAAAGTTTTTTTTTTTTTTTTTAGTCTGACTGCTTGTCTGACTTTGTTGTAACAATGTTGCAGTGTTTGCAGATCTCATAAATTGCAATGAGTACAACGTTATCATAACATAAGAAATATGGCCCAAACTACACAATAATAGTGGCCACTTCATTAGTTATATCTGGATAGACGAATGCAAACCATTACAAATGTTCTGCCATAAAAATGCCTCTAATGTTCAGTGAGGTGTTAACTATGTTTTAGCAGTGAGGTCATAGTTAGTGGTGGTGTTGTACTGGACTGAGTTATATTGAGAGGTGTTTCTAATATTCTACCCCCCCTCATGTTTGTAAATGGGAAGGACAAAAAATTAGAAACACTTCTCAGTATAATAGCATTATGGCGGGGCTGTTGTATTGGATTGGATTACACAGGTTTACCAAATATAGTGGCCACTGAGTGTATCTTTGACATATTAAATATGACACCTCGCTGTCCTTACTGTAATTAAATGAGAAAATGGTAGCAACCGCTGGTGGCCTTTATGTCACACCGGTAAAAAACACATTTTCCATTACAACCTGTTGCTTCCTTTTTTCCCCCCTCTTCCTGAAAATTGAAAAGAT
>SEMN01002028.1:0-17024 GCA_005408345.1 Macquaria australasica | reverse complement strand
AGACAGTTTAGTTAAAGAGTAAGATCCTTTTGTCTTCTGCAACAACTCAACCTCTCATGAGATTTCAGAATGAGACTTCTGTTTCTGGTTGAACAAAAAGGATCCTAGTCTTTAATAAAACAGTCTGTCTCTGTAGGGATCCTTTCCATAATGTTGTCAGACTCATACAATAACAGTCTGAACCAGACTCAGTGGCAAAAACAAGCCTGTAATAAACTAAACCTCCTTTTGCCTAAAACACAATTTATTTATTTACAAAAATCAAGATAGTATTATTTTCCTGTGTGTACTTCTAATCGTTTTATAGACATGATTAATGAATATGAAGTCTAGAATCTGCATGAATAAAAAGAAAAAGTTCTGATTTATTTTTACATCAAACATCATATACAAAATGAAATATTAAGATACTGACTTTCCACCAAAATCCAGACATAATCAGTTCGTAGTCAGATGAGAAAGTTCAGTAAAGCCTTGGTTGAATCCAGACTTTGTTCTGGTTTTAGCTACTTAATTTATTAGAATATAAGAAATGGCTGGTATTGGTGGTAATAACCAGAACTTCACACATGTAATATCAACTTCCACTGTTATTCAGAAATATGTGGAAATTAACTGCACTACTCCATCGTTCCACAGGGTGGAGCTGCAACAGAAAGCTAAACAGAAATATCCAATTAAATGTGTTGATCTGCAGTTATGTTGTCAAACAGAATCTGCAGAGGCAGTTTGGGTTCAGAATATCTGAATAAAAGAAAGAATCAAATCCAGGTTCCAGGTGGAGGAGGTGGTTGAGGGTGGAGCCACCCACTCTGGATCATCAGGACACAGCTGATCCTCTCAACACCACCACCTTTCTCACCACTCACTCTGACAGAGATCACCACCACCTCCATCTGGTGAGAGAAGAAGAGAGACAACAGAAGTCATAAATCAGTGTTTACAGAGACTCCCTTCATCAGCTGTCAGTCAGTGATGCAGCACATCCAGTATAAAGACCAGCAGGGACTTGAGTCCTGTTCAGACCAGAAGTGGAGCGGCTGTGTAGCGTAGCCAGCTTCCTTTCAGCTCTCATGTTAACGTATTGGAGTGAACACACTGAGCTGGAAGCTCACAGACCTGCACAGACTTTGGGCATCAAGTCTGTTTCCTCTGCAGGTTTCATTCAAGTACACAGTGAAATAAAGTGCTGAGAGTCCCTGAACGCATCACTACTGCAGAAACAGAGAGATGTTCACTGCTCACTTTAATGATGGATTTACTGCTGTTAGGGTTCAAAGCTGTTAAAAACCAGCGTCTCAGTCACATTTGAATATTTCATCTACTATTGAAACGTTACATGACAAATGTGTAAAGCACAATACTGCTGAAACCAGCATGGACTGACTCAGACCCTCTACTGACCTCAGAGTCTCCAGTCTACAGTCTGGACTCTCCACAAGATCAGACAGCAGCTTCACGTCTGAATCCTGCAGGTTGTTGTCACTCAGGTCCAGATCTCTCAGATGGGAGGGGTTGGACTTCAGAGCTGAGGCCAGAGAAGCACAGCTGATCTCTGACAACCTGCAGCCCCTCAATCTGAATAAAGAATAAATGATGTAACGTTAGAAGACAATGTAAATGGCAGGTAATTTTGTTTATGGTAAATGATGCGGCTCTGCCACTTTGCATTTTTTGTGCTTTCATTTTGAAGAGCACCGCTCTTCTTCTACTACTTCCTTATATTGCTGACGCCAGATGTTCTGCTCCCTTCTCATCGAGGCCACATGCTCTCGTTGCCCCAAAGTTGGTCAAACATGCAGACAAGTTATTTACTCGTCGTGTTCTGTGTTGAAACTTGGGAGAGTTATTTAATTGTGGTTCGCTTCATGTTTTGTGTCACCTGTCTGTCACGTGCAAAGACTGTCCCTGCAGAGTGTGAGTGGAAGATAGGCTGCTAGCAGGTAGAGCTCAAACTTAGGAAAACTAATGTATTAGTCTACTAATATATTCACTGTAAAAGAGAGTGGTTCATTTTAGTTAAAACAGAAGGAAACTGTCAATGTTTTATTTAAATAAGAGCTGTAACTTACAATACTTTAAAAGCCTAAATTCATGTAAAAGTTCATTATTTAAGTTTACTAAAATGATTTGTATTAAGTTTAAAAATGTAAATATGATTTCTATGCATTATTTGTGGAAATATGGTACTATGGCATTTGTGTTTTTGTCCATTTTATGGTTTTCACGGTGTCAGAGCGCCAGTGGTAAAAAGAGGAGAGATTAAAGTTGCACCAGTCGAAGCTCTGCGTCCCGTGCGGTTAATCCAAGTGGCAGCTACAGACAACGTTCCTGCTTGAAGTCATTCAGTGTTTAATAATCTGTTCAGAGCTGAAGAAGCTTCAGAATGTAGAAGTTTAGAAAATGGAAACTCCAAACACCTGAACCCAACAGGATGCAGGTTAAAAACTGTAAAATACAAAGAGTGAAAAAGAGCTCTCATTAATATTAATGACAACGTGCTGCTACTTCAATAAAGACGTAGTGACTCCACCTCTTAAACTCTGCCAGCTCCACCAGTGGCTCCATCTATACAAACTCATGTTGTGCAGCCAAACACAAATAAAAACCCACAGAAACTGATTTAAGATTCGACTCAACATCCCAAAGTTTCCAAAGATGCCAAATATGTCAGGATGAATTTTGGGGAGATGTGAACAAAAGACAACTACAATATTTCTTTTAGGAATAGTGGAGTCATAAAATCAAAGCATCTTCAGTTTAAACTATTCAGTCAGTATAAGCATCATATAGCTTCATGACAATGTTGGAAAAAGAAAATACTGAATATATTTGTTATCGTCTGATAGTTGAAATAGAGATTATTTATTGTATTTATTATCATTTATTTAAAACATCATGATGGTGAATATAAGATGAGAATCAGGTGTCTCAGAGGTTCACAGCGAATTATCCAGTGTAGATTTTTCTTGTTATATGAAGGTTTTAAATGTGGAGCTCAACGTTGCTCTGCCACAGTCAATGGACTAAACCAGTTTAGAAGAAAACAGACTTTAGCATTAAGATCCTCAGTGTGGATCAGTATAATATCAGCCTCATGTCTGCAGTTTAGTGTCACCACAACTTTCTGCTTATGCGACCTTAACGCTTCACCTGGTGACAAACAGCAGGTGTGAACCTGTGGCGACAAGCAGCAGCAGTTGTTTGCTTGTTTGCTCGTCTTGTGTTTTAACGTGGATTTTCTCCGCTGTTGTATAACTACGTGGAGTCATCGTGGATTTAATGAGTGTTTGGTTAATGAACATGTTGCTCTTGGGACTGTTCCGTACTTTCTACAACTCAACCAGCCTCACAGATACAGACACAGTCGTGACTTCCTCACCCGATGCGGCGGTTCAGCTGCTGGGACTTTGCCCGATGGCATCCCGCCGGAGATCTGGAGGCGAGGAACTGATGGTTGGAGAAGGCGGACAGCGGTACGAGTGAGGAAGCGTGGCCGCAAAGGAGGAGTGCGACAGCGGCCACGCAGAGTCGGGCTGCGCCGCTTGGCCGCTTCCCTCCATCATCCTCGGAAACGTGCAGCCACCGAGGAATAAAGTGGACGAGCTGCAAGAGCTGCTGAAGTGACCGGATACAAGGACGATGGTGTACTTGTACTGCTACTACTACTACTACTAGTACTAGTACTACTAGTACTACTACTACTACTACTATGCAAACCAGCTTTAAAGGTGCATACCGCCACCTACTGTATCGCAGTGTGAAGATTCATGGCGTTATATCAGCTGAGTATTGATTGGTCTATAAAAAATAGAAATAAATAATAATAATAATAATAATCCTTCTGATTCCCTGAAGTCCTGTCCTGTGCTCACACTCTTAGAAGGGATGTGTTAACAAATCACACAAAATGTGTTGTTACACACGTGTGAAAGTAAACTTTGTTGTGAGCTCATAACTTATCATTTATTCACATGTTAATCATCTATTCATAATCATGTTTGTATACTTATTAATATTTAGTAAATATATGCTTGTGTATTGACTTTAATTAGTTAATAGTCCCAGTTCTATTCATGTCTCCAGTCTTGAGCGCTTATCTAGTTTGGTGTCTTCAGGTTTTTATGTGTGTATGCTGAGCAACGTGACTCTTGTATAAATAAGGTGAAAAAGGTCAGCTCTGTGGTGGAATACAGGTCCTTATATGGAAACGTTTTCTGCTCGGCAGACGGTAACATGAGGATTTTGTAATGGTTGGAAAGTTCCTTAGGACCAGATTCATATAACATGTAACACTGACCAATGGAAAAGAGTTTCTTTGTCTTCAGAATACTATAAAAGCTGTATTCTTGTATCTTCTCTTGGAGATAGAGAGAGATGGCTGATGACTTCTGTTGTCTGTCTCCTATTGTACAATATATTTTTGTCAACGATCTGTAAGTGTTTCTTGCATTTTGTTCAACTTAAGAGTAAAGGCAGTTTTTTCCATGACACACGCAACACATTTTGTGTGAATTTCAACATAAGATGTCTATAAAATGTGTAAAAAAGCTCAACACACCTCATGTGTTGGAGAGTTTAACACAATTTGTGTGTTATTTTCAGAATCCAACAACAGCCTGACCTAAAACAAGTAGCTCAGTAATTATGTGTTGGCCGTGTTTTTACTTTATTAAACTGTATATTTACTATATAAACTGATGAATGAATGAAATGTCCAGTTATTGGTCTTTTTCACAATTTTACCCTCATCATAATCCTCACCAAACCAAATATTTCTTCATTTAATTTGGGCCAACATGTGTCTTGTTAATAAATTTGAATAGAGATTTTTCCTAATGTAATGAATCTGATATCGATTATGGGCCCTGACTTGACACAAAACACTGGCATTTAGAACGTGACGAGTAAACTGAGGCAATAAAATTAAAATACATAACAGTTAAAATAAAGATTATGACAAATCCATGGAAAATGAATCCTGCCCAGCAACATGTGACGTATCAGCGGCGGGAAGGCGTCGGCCTTTCTTCGCGCCACAGAGAGAAAGGAGACAAAGATGGAGTCTGCAACGGCCCTTCAGTAAGGGTCCGTTACTAGTTTATCTTAATGAAAATATGTCGAAGCGTGTGACATTTGGAGTTTAAACAAAGTTATAGTTATGAGGATTTCTGAGTTAGGACACTAACTTTAACAGCTAACTAGCTAACGTTAATCCTTAATTACTTGATTCGACACTTTTTCATGGCGTTATTTCTATGAATATATCACTTCACTGTAATCGTGTTCAAAGTGTTGTTTTGTAATGTTATTGCGGGTATATAGGGTCAACTCGACAGCGACATTAGCTGGCTAACTGGTGGCAGCCCTGCTGCCGGGGTCAGGAGCCGGACCTGCCGCGGAGCGCTGCCCGCTTCCTTTCGGCCCCTGTGTTGGCCAGTCGGGCTGTTTTCTCTGCTGATATATATGATATAAATCATTTGGTTCTGATTAATGATAAAATGGGCGTCCTGCTAGCCAACCCTTTTGATTTTCCTGCCCCTCTGTTTTTTAAATTCCACCTATTTGTCAGTTGTGTCTAAACAGTAGTGACGGCGAGACGAAGCTTCTTGAAGCCCTGAAGCCTTCCAGCCAAATGGTTCACAAAAAGGTTCATTTCTCAGGCTTCATGTGCTGCTCAAAGACTGTTAGACAGCCAGATATATTATAGGTAACTTCATCAATTTGTAATACACTCAAGACTGTCCTGCGACAGTGCAGCCATGGGAATGAGTTCATCTTAATAAATGCATTTCATGTATCGTTCATGTGTTCATATAACTAAAATGTCTCTTTTTGTTTAGTGTATTCTGGGAATGTAACATGACAATACAATGGAATCTAATATTACTTGTCAAATGTTTATCAATAAATCATTTTGTCAACGTTTGAATAACTCATAATGTTTTCAAACTGTTGCAGTGTTTTAACAAGTTTATTCATTGTTATTCAGAAACAAAATATGTTCCCCTGTGCTGGGGTTCACACACAAACCAACAAATCTCCAACACTAACCCACGAAGTGTGAGCGGATCCATATATATATGTTCAGAAATCGCGCCAATACTCGAACCACTTCCTGAACCAGCGAGACACAAGCGTCGATACGCGCTTCACTAAACACTTCAGGGATTTCTCGACACGCTTTGCATGTCTGTAGGCTATGTGTTGACCATGCAAATTACCTTGCTTATTCAGCTATGTATTCCATTTTTTTCAGCACACGTGTGACAACCTGGAATCTATCAACGTTCTTGTAACCAGCTTTAAAGATCAGAAAGAGATTTGCAAAACAATTCTCTCTGTTAACAGTGCCAAGGATCTCATAGATCAAAGCCTAGCCCAGCAAACAGGCTGTGTGCTTAATAGGTTATTAAAGTATAACACTGATTTTATGGAATATATTGATGTTGACACCAACGTAGACGTGAAGGACTTTGATAGATTCCATGTCTTCCTGTCAGCCAGAGGGCCCCAGATGGAGACTAACCAAAATCAGGTACACTTATTATTACTCCAGATTCTAAAGACAAAACAGTTATTAACTTATTCATTCATAATTTTATTCAGTTATTGAATTGTAATCATAGTGATTAAGCAACCCACGCACGATGTAGTTTTGTACATGTAATACCTTATACTATATGCAAGATGTAGAGTCAGCCACTCCTGTTGTAACAGTTAGCAAATGACTGTTAAAACCATATTTAAATACATCACACTGTAGAGGTAGTGAGAAATTTTAAACTACATTGAGATGAGCTTTTCTGGTCATATCAAGCAGCTCAGTAAGTTGCCGCTGAAAGACCAGTCTGTGCTAAAGATAGGAACTAGGCTTCTTGAGTAAACGCATGCCTCTATGTTCTGTGGAAACTGGCTGAAGTGACCTCGAAAATTACTGCAGTAAGATGAAATGTCTATTGTTCCCTCCACACAGCCTACCACTAACACGGAAAAACACAGTCAGCTCCTACAGTCACTGCTTCAGAGGAAAAGCCCGCAAATTCTCAAGGAGTACGAGACTACAGGTTTCCTGTCAGTGCCATCAAGGAAGCTCCTTGTGAAGACTTGCATAGGAGATTTGGTGGAGAGGTGTGGTTTGTAAGTATTGCACCTTATCACACTTTGTTTGCTAAAACTTTGGCACGAATATTTCACTTTAAAAAGGCTGAAATGCACTGAAATGCACTGTGGTAATGTTTTTGTCCTATTTTCCTGTTACCCTCTTAGTGCAGAGGAGCTGGCTGTAGCGAAAAGCATCATCACCACCTTCCCATCCCCGAGTGTCTGAGTGGCAGGACAAGGGGAAGGATTTGTAAGTAAAACTAGTATTTTAATAATGTAAATTCCACACTTCTCCTTTTTAATTTATTTTCGTATAAAACTTCTAACAAACCAAACACTGCACTCACATTGCTTTGATTTTAGCATCATTACAATGGTTCCCAGTTTGTTTTAGAATTGATTTTAATTGAATTGATTTAATTACTATAAGGCATTACACTGTAAGGCTCCAGAATACATTGCTGGATTTATTATCCTTCAGGATATCTGAGGTCATCAGAGCAGTGCAGTACCGTCTGTGAATGTTTAGTAGGTGTAGAGAATGGTATATTGTGTATTTTATGGTAACTTTTAATTTTTTAGGGTTGGTCTTATTGCTCTACAGCATATAATATCTGTTGTTGTTCCATAGCCTAAATCCACAGCCTTTATTCTGTTTTGATTAAAATTTCTCAGCAAATGTTTGATCTGGTTGCCTATGACCCACATACCACTAAGGAGAACTAGAAAGTGTTGTTCACTGACATGTCCTTTCTTTCTCAGGAGCACTACTATGATCCAGGCTCTCACTGTGGATTCCTAGAGACTAAACTGCGCAACCTTAGACGGAATCTCGAGCAAGGGCAGAGGCGTTATAGTAAGCGAAAAGTGACCAGTGATTGCAGTGGAGCTGAGAGGCCTGATACCACGGTGGATGGGCATACCAGCAGCACAAATGAGTGGGTCACCCTGATCAAAAGGTTGCGGCCCTCAGCTGAGAACCTTTCAGCTATCAAGTCAGGCATGGAGAAAACATACACCCGTCGCAGAGCCTGGATTACCAAAGACTCCCCCACTGTTGCTGAAATATTCAACGAGTATCCACGGTTTTTGGACATGCCAAGGCTGGTAAATTGCTTGGTTCCCTGGTAGTGGCTTATTTAGTCCCGCTGCTCTCAAATGTGTTTTGCTTTTAACATTTTATGGTGAACATGTCAGTAAACAGTACTTCCACATCCAGCATACACAGAGCAATATTATCATTCATTTGGAGTCATGTTTGTGATCATCTGGTGAATGTTTTGAAATGTATTTTAAGAGTTGGGTCATAAGTCACAGTGGTTTTATTACCTTGAGCATCACTTTTCACATTGTACATAGTCATTTCATCCAGATTACTATATAATGTGAAAGGGATCAAATGAATCGACGTAGAAGGTGCTGCCCAGAGAGACAAACACACAGAAAAAATAACCCAAATCTCTAAGAAACTATGCTTTCAGCAACCCTGTTTTCAGAAGCAGGCAGCTGTCTTCAGCAAACAAGCTTTGATAAACCCACTGTACATAACATGCCCAGCAACAAACAGCAGACAAAGTTAGAAAGTAGCTGCTGGAAAATTGGAACATTTAGCAGCTAAAGAGCCAGATATGTTTCTCAGGAGTTGGTGGAAACCAAATCAGAGCTAAAAGGAGAGGGACTATTGGACTTGCATTCAAACACCACTCCAAATAAAGGTTAATGTTGCTCTGTGTCTGTTTGATGTGGAAGTGGGTAGCTGAAACGTGTTAGTGTTCTTTCTGGGTGATAACGTAAGATGTGTTTTCAGCTTGCCCCGCTGTCACCAAGTGGCCAAAATGTGAAATCAATTCAGCTTTACTTTTCATTTCCCTGATTTAAGGCCTTAATATTTGTTTGTTAATATTTGGTATATTGATTGTTCAAAATGTGTTTTTGTTTCTCTGTGTAAGCTGGAAGTTTGGCAAGCTTACAGGTGGAAAGACGGACCTGTTTTTACAAGATGGGAGGCCAACATCATTCCCAAGCTCGAATCAGTGGCTGCCCTGGAAACAAGAGCGTCCTCTCTGTTGAAGGGTATTGAAGAGAAGACTGAAGGTATTTTTGTGTAAACAAAAACCCATCCAAGTCAGGAAATGATTATGAAGCCTTGAGTGTGCCACTAGAAAGTAAAACAATTAAATAGATCGTAAAATTAAGGAGTCTCCTTATTCTGTCTTTACATGATTAATAAGTGAATGTTAAAAAGATATCACACAAATGATTTGAAAATATGTTTGACTGTCTTATTGAGAATTGTTAGATGCCCCTCTGGTAAATGGGTTGAAATGTCACTGTGTTCATTGATGATGGTGTAGAATGAGCCCTATGGAGATGGTTGGTAAGTGAAGTTATGTCCTTGTGCAGCCATCTTGGCTGCATACATTTTTCAAGTTTTGTCCAGCTTTGTCCGATGGGGAGTTATTTTTCACATACAAGCCAAATCAGGTGACCTTAGTCTCTACGTTTCTGATTTCAACCATCCACCAAACGGGGCATTCAGGCGGGGCACACTCCATAATTTATTGCATGACATTTCTATATTTTGATGAATGTTACATCATGTTTTTCATTGTCAGATGAGACTTGATGACCCTTGTGTTGCTAACACACCTGCTCCCCCCGATTGGTGCCAGTCATTGCAGTCTGAGATCTGCAATGACACACCTGGTTGATTTTGCAGCAGTATGTATTCAGTCAAGTTCAGATTGCATTAACTCAAGGAAAGTATTTGTCTAAATGCAGCTGATCACTTCACTAAAATGTATTTTTCTCTTTCCTGTCTTTAAGGCTGGAACGAGTATTGGATTGCTTTGCAGCGATCCTGCAGCATCATCCACAACTCGCCAACCCCAGCTGATATGCATCTGTGATCTGAAGAGTACAACCAGGCAGTACGTCATTGTTGCTAAGAATGACAAAGTAACCATTCCTCTGGATGATGGCCTGACGTGTGCTGTGGACAAAGCTTTTCAAACTATACTGGGTGTGTAACTTGTCCTGTCCAGCACCACTCAGCTCTGTCTTCACCTTCTTTGAGTACATTTACGATCTGCCATTCTCCTCACAAAGAAAAACCAAAGTACTGGAGCTGATTTCACAGCTTAAAGCATGCAAGTAAAGCAAAATGTTCACCTGTCCAAAATGTGGAGAGTCTGTGTTCACAGAGGTGAGAAACCTCGTTTGGCATCTTCGTGAAATACATTGCTTATCAGATGGACAAAATGTGAAAATTATATGCAGCCAAGATGGCTGCCCAAAGACCTATCACAACTTAAATTAATTTTCAAAGCATCTCCATAGAGCTCATTCTACACCAACGAACACAGTCTCAGTTCAACCCATTTACCAGAGAGAGGCATCGAACAATTTGGCTGAAACTGAATATCCCATCTCTGATGTTTTGGAGATGTCCTGTGATGCTGTAGATGTAGCATCAGAGTCAAGAAAACGTGCTGATCTTGGTGACTGCGCAGCCTCTTTTGTGGCACAGATGTATGCGTCGTCAAAAGTGACTTTAACAGATGTCACAAATAGTGTTAACTGTACAAAGGAGTTGCTTTAGAGAACTGTAGACAGTTTGCAACAGTCTACAGCTTCTTTGTTGAGTAGTTTGGATGCACCACAAGACAGTGAGGCTGTTCAAGTATTAATGAAGGAGTTTGAAAGTGCTAAACACATATTTGATGACGTGGACACAATATAAAATGAATAAGTACTTCAGTGAGAGGTTTTCCCTTGTTAAACCACAAGAAATTTTTTTGGGTCACAGATCTGATACTGCAAGAAAGCATGGTCAAATGAAACAGGTTTTGGCAGCAGATACATGTCAGTACATATCGGTCATTGAAACTTTAAAGTTTCTATTCCAACATGACGAAATGCAGGACCTCTTTCTTCAGAATAAGAAAAGCACTGATGACAAAATGCATGATTACTGTGACGGCTCTCAGTTCTCCTCACACCTATTGTTTAAAATGTACCCTGATGCTCTTCAAATACAACTTTACTTTGATGACCTTGAAACAACAAATCCTTTGGGTTCCAAGACAAAAATACATAAGCTAGGAGCTGTGTATTTCACCTTGAAGAACTTGCCACCAGAGTGCAATTCCTCAAATATTCACCTGTGTCTTCTGTTCAACTCAATTGACAGAGAGGTATATGGATTTGACATGATTTTGCAACCACATATGGATGACTTAAGATTTTTTGAAAATTCTGGTCTAACAGTGGAGTTGAAAGGTCAAAGCCATCAACTGTATGGTACAGTTTGCCTGTTAACAGCAGATAATTTGGCGATGCATTCACTTTGTGGATACCTTGAAAGTTTTTCCGCAAACAAATTCTGTCAGTTTTGCCTGATTGACAAAACACATGCACAGTTTATATATGATGAAGATGAAGTTGAGTTGTGCACCAAAGACAATTATAAGCACCATGTCATGTGTTTGAATAAGCTTCGGTATTTTCATGTAACAGAGAACATAAGTGTTTATCATGCATGATATACTTGAAGGTGTAGCCCCTTTAGAGGTAAAATTAATGCTGCGCCATTTCATTTATGAGGAGAAACTGATGACTTTGGAACAGCTGAATGATTGAATTTCAAGTTTTCAGTATGGATATGGGAATGTGAAAAACAAGCCAAGTGTCATAATGAACTTGAGGTCCAGTGAGAGTGCAGTAAAACAGACTGCATCTCAAATGTGGTGCCTTTTACTGGTCTTGCCCTTTTTATTAGGAGATAGACAGAAAAAGTAGACAGAAAAAGTCAACATTGGCGTTTATTCATTTTACTGAGGGACATATGCGGCATCATCTTTGCGCCAGTTGTTACAAGTGGGCTTGCTGTATTCCTAAAAGAACTGATAATAGAGCACCATACTCTTTTCAGACTGCTGTATGACACAAATCTCATTCCAACGGTGGTTTTGATGGTTTTGTTTGGACCTCTGTCCAAACTGGTGCATGCGATTTGAAGCCAAGCACAATCCATTTAAAAGACTAGCACATGCAGTTTGTAACTTAAAAAATGTGTCAAAGACATTGGCTTTTAAACATCAGGTTCAACAGATGTATCACTATAAGCATAATGATAATCTGTCTAATGTAAGGGCAAAATTTCTTTTTTCCTTTCTTACTAGATATGTTTAGTGTAATTAAATTTCTCTCTATGTCTCATATATATGTTTAGTATGATAACTTGTTTTTCCTGTTAGTCTTAATTCTGCATACTTAGATAATTTCTGTCTCGGGTCATCTCTGTTTTAGGTACATTGGTATCTTGGTTGGGTGTTGTGGCTGGAGGACAGATTGTTTGTATTCAGGGGAAAAGACAGCTGCAGTCTGGGGAACAGTCTGCCCTGGGTTTCCAGCCTTGGGCAGGAACACTTAGCTGGAGACAGACTCTTTCTTAGAGGTGATTACGTACTCTGATATGTCTGTCTGTGTATTGTGAGGTTAGTGTAGTATGTAGTATGTAGTATGTGACAGCATCTTTCCTTCTTTGTCAGACGCTTCATATGCATTTTGGTGTATGATCTCTGTCCTTCAGCTGAATTGGATTGAGTCTGTGTGCTCGCCTGCACCCCCTTTTCATTTATCTATTTTATTCTTTTTTCACAACTTCATCTGATTGTTTCATTCTATTCTTAATTAAATATACAAAAGACAACGGCTTGTTGAATCTTCATTTTTATTTGCTCACTTCTTCAAAGGAAATACACAATTTCCACCACATCTAAGAAAATAGATGTGACCAATGCCTATCTTGTTAGTGTGGGGTCATTGAAAAAAGCAGATGTCTTGTTGGACAGCTTGAAGTTAACCCTTGAAACTGACTTTTCTTTGACTAGTTTGACAATTTTTGTGTCTCACAGTGTTAATGTGTATGGCCAGACTTATAGAAGTGGTTCTATGCTGCCACTGAGAACAGAACATAGAGAAGAGCCTTTGTTTGGTGAAGTCATTCATGTCTTGCCACAGGCAGTAAATGAGTCAATTTTCATGTTTGTGAGGATCCTAAAAGTCAAGTACTTTGATGACCATTTTTATGGACTGATTACACTTGCTGAAACTTCTGATTTTCGGCCTTTGGATATAACGACAAGCTTTAACACCAGTGAGCTGTATTTGAACCCAAGGTACAAAATTGTATAACTTGGATGTTATGTTCACTACACTGTAAAACTGTTTTGCCCTTTGGATGCAACTACACAATTGTTGAATGTTAAAGACACTAAGATGACAATTGTTGCCAATTAGCTGTTTTGTTTTTCATTGCCATGTGTTTTGTCTGGACATGATTATTTCTGAATAGATATTGTAAATTTAATTGCACTGTTTTCAGGGTTGTGGACATTTTAACAATCCAAAGGAGTTTTTACAGAGTTCGAAAGTTATCCAGATAACTGGGAAAAATATACAGCTATTTTGCGATATTGATGTGAGTCCTTAAAACAAAAATTGTCTTGACATGAATTTAGTCATTCATATTGATAATTTGTTTAAATTTAATTTATTACATTTTAATTTAGAAGGTACTGAACATTTTGTGTAAATTGGCTAATTTGTAATGATCTGACAATCTGCCAATGTGATTTAATTACTTGATTTTTTGTGTAAAAGTCTAAAATGTTATGAAATAAATTTACATTAACAAATGTACGTTTCTGTCTTGTTTGCGCAAATGGAAATTGTTTACACATTACATGTTTTTAATCAAAGTTTTAATTGCACACTAATCCATCAAACTACGTTTCAACATATCTTTGTGTCAAAACAACACATCTTTGCGTCGACCTATTTGACACAATACATGTGTTAACAGACACGTTAGTTGTTGATTCAGCACGTGTTAAATTTTAACACGTGCTGTTAACACATCTGTTCTAAGAGTGCACTGGTCGATTTGAACTCTGTCCAAAGTCATTTTAGTGTCCATATCTTGACCAATTGTATAGCAGGTTATTTAATAGAATTTACATGCAATGTAAATTGGGACTAAATCTGTCCTTCTGTTTTAGGTTCATGGTGAAACCCTGGATGTCATCATGAAGGCAATGCGTGTTGGACTTGTGATTGGACATGAAGGTGTCCTGAATGATGCTTTTCCTCTTGAAATCTTCAATGTGGCTGTGGTGGTAGAGGAGACCATCGTTCTTCATGACCTCAGAGATGTGCCCACTGGTTTGCTATGCTAATGGGCACCATCTACTGCCTTAATCTGGAGTACCCTCGCAATATGAAGTACTCATTTGAATTCATGCAGAGGGTCATCATGAAGATAAAACCCGACCACTGTTCAGCTAGGATACATGGACAACAACAAACTGCTGAGGTATCGTTTACAGACTGATGACTGCACATCTAAGGACTTACCTGGGAGGAAAGTGTTACTCTGCTGTGTTGAACATTGCTTCCTCAGAGAAAGTAATGTATGGACCAAATGTGGAAAAGGTGGAAAAACAGTATAGACTTGTTCTGAAAGCAAGTTTGAATGCTGGTACATCTCAAGCCTTTGGAGGGCACTTTAGTTACTTGACACGGTTCAATCTTACAGACCATGTCAAACATACCTCAGTACTGCTGACAAATGTCAGAACATAAATATATGGACTTGTTTTTATAGCAAGGTGGTTAATTGTTAGTAAAAATGACTTTGTGACATCTTTACTGAAAGGAAATGTGTTGATGTTAATTTGCACTGTTCAGCATTGCTCTTGCAGAGCAACTCGGTATAGTCAAAATATTGTTGAGAAAATTTAGAGGCAGAAACATGACATGGAATTGTTCATAAAACAAGGCCGAATGTTGGTGGAGTTATATTAACACTTCAAGCATTTACTTGGAGGAAGCCTTTGTCATTGTGTTCTGTTGAGCATTTCTTAGAGGCAGAAACATTCTACATGCTTGTTCTTGTTGATTTTAGAAAGTGTTTACTACTTGGGTAATGTTCAGCATATTTAACCAGTCATTGACCAAGTACTGTTCAAACCATTCAGAGGTCAAAACGTTGTGTGAACTTATTCATTTAAAGTACACCTTAAGCTTTAAAGTAACTGACAAGCAGTTATTCTTTGTCATTGTACATGCCACCCCCCCATCACTCTGTCTCCCTCTCGATCGCCCTCACTCATTCTGTTTACATCACTTTTTTCTCTCCATCTCCCGTCTCACTTTTGAGCTCCCTCTCTCTCACTCATTCCGTCTCTCCATTTGCCTCTCTCTTTCTCCATCTACCCTCTTACTTTTTCTGTGCCTCTTTCACTCTCTCCCTTCTCCCAGTTCTGTAAAACATTGGCAAAACCTGGATGATATTTTGATAAAATGGATGTTTAGACTTTTATTCTTAAACAGCTTTTTAGAACCTGTTTCCCTTCTAGGAATGCATTCCCAAGTGGCATTCAGCTTTGTTAATGTTCTTCTCTAATCTTCTAAATTTTAACTGCTTTCTCTCGTCCCTTCACCCTCTCCATTGTCAGCATTAGGTGGGGAAACTATATATTTTTAAAATGTACCAAAAGCCAATGTTGTGTAACATTGTTCAAATAGATTTTATATTTTTGAACAGATGTTGATTCAATGTGAAGTTTAAGGAAACTGGCAAATGTGCCATTTGTCAAGATGAGAAATAAAACTAAGAAACAATTAAAAAACATTAGTGCTTTTAACTTAAAATAGCAATTTGTATGAATATAGTTAAAGTTATCTTAACTTGAAAATGTGAGTTGAAATAGTGAGGAATTGTTTATTTGACAAGATAAAGTGAGTTTTCTTGTAACATAGTAAGTAGTTTTAACTCAGAGTATCAAGTTGAAAGAACATATGATCATTAGTTAAACAACTTGTATAATTAGGTACCTAGGTTTTATATTCCACTGCATTTTATTATGATGACTTCTACTGTATGTTATATGTATTTATGTCTTTAACTGTTGTATGATGTGTGTTGGTTGTGTTGACTACTGTTTGCAAAAAAAATTGCCCCTCAGGGAACACAGAACACAGCACAGAAGTAAAAAATGGTGTCTGACCTCAGAGTCTCCAGTCTACAGTCTGGACTCTCCAGAAAACCACACAGCAGCTTCACTCCTGAATCCTGCAGCTTGTAGTTGTAGCTCAGGTCCAGATATCTCAGATGGGAGGGGTTGGACTTCAGAGCTGAGACAAGAGAAGCACAGCTGATCTCTGACAAACTGCAGCGCCTCAATCTGAATAAAGAATAAATGATGTAACGTTAGAACACAATGTTCCTGCTTGAAATCATTCAGTTTTTAATAATCTGTTCAGAGCTGAAGAAGGTTCAGAATGTAGAAGTTTAGAAAATGGAAACTCCAAACACCTGAACCCAACAGGATGCAGGTTAAAAACTGTAAAATCCAAAGAGTGAAAAAGAGCTCTCATTAATATTAATGACAACGTGCTGCTACTTCAATAAAGACGTAGTGACTCCACCTCTTAAACTCTGCCAGCTCCACCAGTGGCTCCATCTATACAAACTCATGTTGTGCAGCCAAACACAAATAAAAACCCACAGAAACTAATTTAAGATTCGACTCAACATCCCAAAGTTTCCAAAGATGTTAAATATGTCAGGATGAATTTTGGGGAAATGTGAACAAAAGACATCTACAATATTTCTTTAAGGAATAGTGGAGTCATAAAATCACAGCATCTTCAGTTTAAACTATTCAGTCAGTATAAGCATCTTACAGCTTCATGAAAATGTTGGAAAAAGAAAATACTGAATATATTTGTTATCGTCTGATAGTTGAAATAGAGATTATTTATTGTATTTATTATCATTTATTTAAAACATCATGATGGGGAATATAAGATGAGAATCAGGTGTTTCAGAGGAGCTGCACTCTCTGGAGCAA
>SEMN01002027.1:0-17026 GCA_005408345.1 Macquaria australasica | reverse complement strand
GCCCTTGATAATCAATATATCGATCAGAATCAGTGTATTATTAGACTCCTATTAGTTAGCATGATGGCTAAACAAAGAAAAGACCAACCGCATCGATGGAAAGTCCAATTAAGACAACGTCACAGCATTTGACTTACACGTGATCTCAGGTAACGATGAGCTCCTAGAAACAGATCAAGAGTAAATAAAAACAGCTTTCCAGTTTTTGGCTTCATATGAGATTATTTGTTCCTGAATAACTTGACAGGCACAGGATTTAAAGGCAGCACTGAAGAGATGTGGATTTTGGTTTGAGAGTCAATCACAGAGGAATTCAGAGAAGAAACAGAGCCTAATCTTTTAAGTAAATCTCATCCTGCACAGCTGCAAGTCCACAGAAAGAGGACGAAACCCGAGGGCTTTGAAACACAAGTGTTTGTTTTCTTTCTGTCGTACACCCTCTGAGAGGAAGGCTAACAACGAGGGAGGAAAGGAGGCGGGAGTGATGGATTGATGGTGGGGTTAAAGTCTTCAAAGCAAAAAAGAGGAAAGAGAATTAACAGGCTGCAGAGAGGAGGGAGAAAATTAGTATTTCAAACCAAAATTCCGAAAAATCATTAAGACATTAAGTTATTTCTGTGGCTCTCAAGAGGAGAGGTGCGACCGAAACAGGAACGGAGATCAGAGCTGGCAAACTGGGGGACTCGGCAAGCTTCCACTGAGCTCAGACTGGAATACTCTTTTCCCATAGGTCCTCTGTTTTTCACTGTTGCCTGTAGTGACCAAAGGACCGAGATTACCGAGCAACTGAGTCACAAAAGCCCCGTCCTGAGTGGAAAGAGCGGAGTTTGCTTTATGCTAAAAGCAAACTCTGCTTTCATTTGGGAGGTGGTTTGAGTGTGTGAAGAGGTTTGCAAGTGCACATCAAACAGACTTACGTATGTCCAGGCCACTTAAACCACTTTAGGTGTTTGTATTCTCCTGCAGCCGACATCTCAAGGTATCAATCAACGCAGGCCGACTGGAGTTGTGTGATGTGAAATGACATTAGAGTGAAGGTGCTGAAGAACAAGTAGGAGACGTAAAAGCTTACTCTGCAATTATACATGTAGTGTATAAATGTAGTTATCTGATGGCACAAACAGTAAACAGAAAATAGGATTTAAGAATTGAGACTAAGAATAATCAAAAATATGGTAATCCTTTTTAAAGGATTAAGAATAACCTGATCAGCGCATCTTGATTACTGCTGGAGACATCAGATTATTACTGTACAGAATTTCATGGCAATCCATCCAACAGTGGAATGATGAGAAAATGGCGCAGAGGACAGCAACAGGAGGACCTCTACACCCAGAAGGCCAGCAGGATCATCAAAAACCCCAACCACAAACTGTTCTGCCTGCTGCCATCCAGCAGACGGTATGGCAGCATCCGGACCCGCACCACCAGACTCAGGGACAGCTCCACCTGGACCCGAACCACCAGGCTCAGGGACAGCTTCATCCGGACCTGAACCACCAGGCTCAGGGACAGCTTCATCCCTCAGGGCATAAGACTGCTGAACTCTTAAGCTGTCAAACTCATCAGTGACACTTTACTTTATACTATACACTATACTATTACTTAGTAAAATCGTTGCTATAGAACACCTAAAGATGAAAGGACAAAATCTACAGTCCTCGTTCTGTGCAAAAATATGTACCAATGTTGATCTGAAGTTAATATGAAGATTCAGCTGTCTGAGTTAAACAAATCAAGTGGGTATCTTCCAATCTTGTTAGTACAGAATTCCCTCTTTCTGTTTCCCGCAGATAGGGTTTCTGTGCTGAGCTGCAGTGGAGGGACAGCAACACAACGAGGGAATTTTGTGCTAAAAAGACTAACTTTTGAAGATTTCACTGCTGAAGCATCATGAGATGAACTTTGGAGTGTATTTCTGCATGGAACAAGGACTGTAGAGTTTGTCCCCCATTACTTACATTGGATGCATATAATGAGATCTTTTAATATCCAGTATGAACAGGAGGAATGATTACAGCAAGCAAAACCTGCTTGCTATAATGTTCACCTGAGCACCTGACTGTTGTTGTAAGGTGTTTTGTGATGACTAGGCCTGGCTACGTCACTCTGTCCCTCTATGGTAGCCGTGTGGCATCGTGGTATGTCTATTCTCGTTTAATTTGTACTAGTTGCTGTTGGTGACAGTGTTTCTTTCAGTCATACAGAGCAAAATGGGGAAAAAAAGTGATTTTAAACCAGTGCTCATGAGGTTTTTGGAGAAATTATAATTTCCTGCTGACCTTCCAACACAATGAATGAAGAATTACATCACCACCTTTTCTATTTGTGAGTTCCCTGTTTACAATTCAACTTTGCCAATTAGCTAAGTTTCTCTCTGAAGGATTCTGCCAGTTCTTTGGTTCCTAAACTTTTCACGCTGCAGTAAATTTAACTCAACTGAGAGAGATTATTTCTGCTCCCAAAGCAGCTCTGCCACTGACAAATGTTGACATTTGCCAATTACAAATGTGATAAACTGCAAAAAAAAAAAAATCAGCTTACATCTAAATCTGCTGTCTGCTGACCTGGTCACAGTCTAACAAACTTCAGTTTGCCTTCACCTTAAAATGAACAATGAAATTTCCAAAGAAATCTCCAAAATGCGCAGGAACCATCTGTTACATGGAGCCAATCATAATCATTTTCTGTGTTTTAGCTGGTAGATATTTCAAATCGTAGCCCTTAGCTGTACACATTCAACTGTCATGGGTGCAAATTCTAGTCAAGTGAGACTCGAGTTATTCAAGCTCTTTAAAGCAGTGAGAGCAGTGTCAGGAGGATTGTGTAAGGTGAGAAAGCGCATCAGTCTGTCAAGTTTATTTTGACAGCTCGTCCCGGGGGAATGCATGACAAAAACAAGGCAGAGATGAGGAGAAGCAAACCAAAACTACACAGTAGGAAAAGTATTTGCCTTCTCTATTTTTCATGTATAATAGATGGGAAACAAGCTCTTAGTCCACAGTGTCCACACAGCCACAATGCTAGGTTAATCCCAAAATCCCCAAGACACTTGAAATGTTTGTTTCAGCCAAATAGATTTGTAGAATAGAACTGGATCTGGGCCACCTGCCAACGAGGCCAGACAAGACAAACACATCAGCCAAAACTTATCAGCATTTAGATGGTAAACTGATATGTATTTAACATGCTCAATATGCCCCCTCACATCAGATATATGACTGTACCTCCTCACTCTAAAATAAGTCATGTTGACCTGATGATGGCGCTAGATGAAAAGTCAGACGATCACCAAAGTTCTTTAGAAACATCGTCTGAGAGCCGTGAATGTCTGTACCAAATATTGTCCCAATATTAATTTAGATATTAAGATGTTTCACTGGATAACTAAAAACTTTGACCTGCTGATGGTGCTACAGGAGAAGTCAGAGGATCACCAGAGTCATCAGGATTCATCCTCTGGGGAACATGAATGTCTGAACAACATTTCATGACAACTGATAATTAATCTGATAGTTGTTGAGATATTTCAATCTGGACCAAAGTGGAGGACCGCCCAACAGACTGACCAATGTTTCCATCCCTAAAGCAGCTAGCGTGGCTATACAATTTAAAAGGTAAACAGAAAATGTGACAGCATTACAGGTAACTAGTTTCCAAAGTGCTCAGTGTCACATCTTTTCATGATGGACTGCATATCCAGTGCTCCTGTTGGCGGACCACAACCACAATGTTGTCCAGCTGACAGGGCACTTAGCCTCTGTGTCCGTCAGCAGGTATTCTCCTAACAACACTGGACTGGACGTGCCTCCTGTTTTTCTATGACACAATTAGCTAACTTCAAGCATGCCTTAAGGACATAAAAACCTGGATGACCTGCAATTTTCTGATGTTAAACTCAGACAAAACTGAAGTTATTGTACTTGGCCCCGAACACCTTCGAAACACATTATCTAAAGATATAGTTTCTCTAGATGGCATTGCCCTGGCCTCCAGCGACACCGTAAGGAATCTTGGAGTTATCTTTGATCAGGATATGTCCTTTAACTCCCACATAAAACAAACTTCAAGAACTGCCTTTTTTCATTTACGTAACATTGCAAAAATCAGGCACATCCTATCTCAAAAAGATGCAGAAAAACTAGTCCATGCATTTGTTACGTCTAGGCTGGACTTTTGCAACTCTCTATTATCAGGCTGCCCCAATAAATCCCTTAAGACTCTCCAGCTGATTCAGAATGCTGCGGCACGTTTACTGACAAGAACCAGAAAAAGAGAACATATTTCTCCAATATTAGCTTCTCTACACTGGCTCCCTGTAAAATCCAGAATAGAATTTAAAAATCCTTCTCCTCACCTTCAAAGCCCTAAATAGTCAGGCACCATCATATCTTAAAGAGCTCATAGTACCCTATTACCCCACTAGAGCACTGCGCTCCCAGAATGCAGGGTTCCTTGTGGTTCCTAGAGTCTCTAAAAGTAGAATGGGGAGCCAGAGCCTTCAGCTATCAAGCTCCTCTCCTGTGGAACCAGATCCCAGTTTGTGTACGGGAGGCGGACAACCTCCTCACATTTAAGAGTAGGCTTAAGACTTTCCTATTTGATAAAGCTTATAGTAGGGCTGACTCAGGTGAACCCTGAGCCCCCCCTTAGATATGCTGCTATAGGCCTAGACTGCCGGGAGACTTCCTATGATGCACTGAGCTCCTTTCTCCTCCTCTTCCTCTCCATCTGTACGCCCTCATATCCCATCAATGCTTGTTACTAATTCAACTTCTTCCCGTAGTTGTGTGCTTTCTCTCTCTTTCTCTCCCCTTCTGTTGCTTTCTGCAGGTGTTTCTGCCTCCGGAGCTGTAGAGTCTGGATCTGTGGTTGCAGCCGCCTGCTGCCCCCGTGTTCCTGCTCTGCACCCACTGCTGCTATTACTGTTATTGCTCTTATTATTAGTATTGCTATTATAATATTGCTCTAAGTATTATTTCTGTTGGTGTTAACATCAATACCATCACCACAGCTATTACTTTACATCCCTATGTGGAACTGTATTGTGCTGCTGTATGTTCCTGCTCCGCCCCCCCCCCTCAACCCAACCGGTCGAGGCAGATGACCGCCCACCCAGAGCCTGGTTCTGGTTCTGGTTCTGGTTCTGGTTCTGCTCGAGGTTTCTACCTGTTAAAGGGAGTTTTTCCTTGCCACTGTCTCCTGGTGCTGCTCATGGTGGGAACTGTTGGGTCTCTGTAAATATAAAGAGTCGGTCTAGACTTGCTCTACTCGAAAAAGTGCCCTGAGATAACTTTGTTATGATATGGCGCTATATAAATAAAACTGAATTGAATTGAACTATGGAGAATAGAATTTAAAGTGCAGCTCTCTAAATAACTATTCAAAAATATTAACTCCTACCGCTCAATACTCAGAATGCTGAAAACATACTGAGTTTTCATTCAGAGGGCACAACAGAATGTCGTTTCCATGGAAAATGACAAGAAAAGTATTGAAAACGTCCCATGGTTGTCTTTATTTTATAAGTAACTTTGTGCTTTATTTTCACTGAGCTCTGAGGGAATCCATTCATGTTTACAGCAACTATCGGCTGAGCCTGGAGCTCATTTCTCTGACTCATTTGTAAACGTGTTACCACTTCCTCCTAAATATAAAGCACAGCACACACTGAGCGCGTCATACAGACAGAAGTATTAGTCAAGGTGCAGATCCAGGGAGCAAATTAGATCAAACTGTTGCTTTTCTGGAGAGCCTAAGTAATGAAACCTATTGGATCATGAAATTATGCAGGAGAGTCCCACGTTTCTATGTAGAGGAAGATCGAGGATATCATCAAAAGAAAATTCTGAAACAAGGAAACAGCACTGATTGCATTGGACAATGCTTCTTGAATGCTAACAAAATTATATCTTTTTTAAATAGATAATTTACCTCAGGAGATGGATATGTTCCAACTCTTCAGATTGCAGAAGGAAAGTGCGCTTCAGGTCGTCTGGATGAGGCTAATCGAACACATGCTAGTGTAAGAGTCATGAGATAAGTTAATTAATGTTTAAGATAATTCATGGTTAAGATTATTTGCTAAAAATATATTTACAATGTTTACACAGTTAGCTATTTACATATTAATATTTACAATTATTATGTACATGTTTAAATATTCTCTTCAGCATGTTTCAGTGCATTTACCTGAGTAAGTCTTCTCCTAGCTTCTGATTGGTTACTTTTAGTCACATGAGATTCTGAGCGGAAGGAGTGAAGCGTTGTTGTTGATGTGCGCTGTTGAAGCTTGGGAAGTAAAGTTGCTGCTAAGAGAATACTCTGTCTCCATCCTGCTGTTATTTCTCACTAAGAGTGATTCAACCACCACACAACCAACCTGCACGTTACACTAGCTTCAAAAGTTCTCTGCAGTCAGTTTTCCGCAGTTTACACTTCCTGCTGCTAGAGGGCGCTAATCCTTCAGTGTTACATTGATGAAATTTGCAGGTTCTTGCCTTACAGCTCGTATAACCTTATTTATCTCATTCATATTATATTGTCACGTATTGTCTCAGTTAGTCTAATATATGATCACATTACTAAAATTATCACCTATTATTTCATGCAGGAGCCCTGACCTCATTAATGACCCCATTAATAATCTAATATTCACAAACTCAGCCATGACCATCAACCACAAACCAATCTATGACCTCATTAAGAACCATTCACAAGCTCATCTCTCTATTTGACCTATAATCTTCTTTCTGACATCAGTAACAGCCTCGCTCGTGACCACCACCTCACTTTATAAGATTGCTCCGCTGCTGTGATATTATCATCATGCCCTCTCACCCTGGAACAATGCTGTGTTTGCTCTCTGAGTCAGTAAATGAATGTGAAACACTGCAGCCGTGTAACAACATGAGAAAATAATTGCAGTGTGTGTTTATGTTTGGTGTCGGCGTGGCTAATGAGTTCTTTTGTCTTCTCATTAAAGACCGGGGAAGGCGAGTAATAAGCACTGGAGGTCATTCCTTTGGAAGCGCTCTTCCCTCTGACTAATTTGCAGCGCTCATTCTCATGCAAATGAATGTGCTACTTAGGGCTTAAAGCTCCTTATGTGAGCAGCGGCTCGTGACATTTACAGAGACACAGAGGGAAACTCAGAGAGGCAAAAGAGTGAGGATCAGCTGGAAATGGTCAACAGTGAAGGATGGTGAAAGGTGTGTGTGTTTGAGAGAGGTTTTCTGTGTGTGTGTGTGTGTGTGTGTGTGTGTGTGTGTGTGTGTGTGTGTGTGATAAACAGAGAAAATGAAGGAGAGCAGAGGAAGCATTCAGCTTCCTCAAGCTGCCCGAGAGAAGCTTTAATCAGCAGCCACCTGAACCTCCAGGAGACTGACAGCAGTGTTCAGAGACAGAGACGAGGGCAGAGCTGCAGGTTCCAAATTTATTGTTCCTGCAAATTCATGCTTTAAAGATTTATTGGCCGTGCTAGAGGCGTTGTTTTAGGGATGGCAACGTCGTCCTGTTGATTTGTGCTTCAGTATCACTTCTCTAATTTAAAACTGCTGCTCACCGGAGCTGATCTCAGGCCTTTTTAACTCTAGTTACCCTTCAGGTAAATACTGAATCTGACTGCCCTCCACTAGTTGTAACCTTATAAATGGAGTGAATTACAGAGGATTTAAAACTTGAATGTCTCATCCCACTGGATGATTTTAAACTTTGAACTTAGTTCATTAGTGCTATATTGTGCTTTTGTTTGTCTGGTCATGTTTGTTTTTCTTCCTCTCTGCTGTACTCAGGTCCCCCTTGCAAAAGGGATCTTGATCTCAGTGAGATTGCCTGATTAAATAAAGGTTATATATATTGTGCTATGTATTTCTTATGCAAAGGCAGAGTGCAGGAAATGTTTCTACCCATATGGCACATTGTTGCCCTGAGGCAACAAAAACAATATTTGGTTGCCAGGACGGAGGTCCTGCATTATTAGCTGATTTAACGATCATGTCTTGTAGAGGAAACCTCAAGCTGAGCGTTAAAGCTCATTCATGAGCTCGGGAAAAGTAGTCTGACAAAATAATCCTCACTTAAGGTCCACTCACTAGCTTTTTCATACATGACCACCTGTCATGTGATGACAACTGAACCAAGTCCTTAAGTTAAAATGATTTACTTTGTGCTCACATGCTAACCTGACGCACCAGATGGCTTGTTACACAGAACCATCTGAGAAGTCGTCCTTGGAAACTTTGGAAAAGGGCAGGTACTTTCAAAAAATACATGGCAGGTGGTTGGATGAACCATCTGTCTATCATGGGCTAACTTCAACCAGTCAGATCAACAAACCATATGATGTAGTCGGAGATCTGAAGCCAAACAAGAAAAGCCTTCAGTGCCGTTCTTTACTCTCCAGTTCTGATATAACTGATACTATAGCAGCAACTATGCTAACCTCTTTAGGAGCCGCCATTGTTGTTTTCATACGAACAGTCGCAGTTGTCTCACTTAAACCATGCCTCGAGCTACCAGTACTTCCTCATAGGAAACTCATTGGTCCAAACCACTCTTATTTGGCCACAAGCGCATAACTTGAAGCCTGGCAAGATGGATTCTCGTGTGATCTCGCGAATACAGCTGCTCCTCGCAAGGTAAGTCACGTGGTACATAATCCTTTATAATGTTGTGTTTGATCAAATGATCACAAACCGACACACAGGCTGAGTTATTACAGCACAGGAGGACTGGTTGGTCTCTGGGAGTCTGCTGTGTGTAAAGGGAACTAGGAGGCAACAGGGTGAATACACACTGCCAACAGTGTGGTAGGTGGTGGGTTGGATGATCAATATGGGCCCAACAGCAAGGTCTCCCTAACAGGTTAATTTGGAGATCTTGTCTGCCATGACTGCTTTTTTTATTTCATTTTAAAGACAGATACTTTTCATGTTAAAGTGAATTTTAATACTGTTAACTTAGCGTTGATATAGCAGTCACATTGTCCTGTGTTCCCTTTCATTCATCTCTGCAGATGAACTGGCTTTGCCACTTTCTTTTTGCACTGAAGCAGCACTCCAAATAAACACATCACTGTCAACAACAACAACGCTGAACACCTCCATCACTGCTGCTGTCCATCTGTCCCAGACTGCCCGCACAGTCATGCATGAATTCTGACAATTCAAACATGTGATCTAAACACCAGACAAGAGACTGACCCACATCAGAAAAAGAGAAAAATGTCAGATTTCACTCCTGCAGAGTGCATAAAGCCTTCAACATGAAGACAGGTTGCAGTAATAATTCATACACTGTGTGCCTGTTGGACTGGAGTCAGCAACACACCAAATGTCAACTTAATGAAGCCCAATATCAGTGTCACTCAGTGCTTACCGTAGAGAATGGTCACCATGGAAACCGGCATGACCAAGATGCCCAGGAGCATGTCAGCGACTGCCAGTGACATCAAGAAATAGTTTGTGGCGTTCTGCAGCTTCTTCTCCAGGGAGACCGCCAGGATCACCAGGATGTTGCCCATGACCGTGACGGCGATGACGACCAGAATCAGCAGCGCCGCCCAGTTCTTCTCCACCACCATCTCTGGGGGAGGACACTGAGGCCCGTAAATCCTGCCACCCTCCTCGCCGTACACTCCTCCGACGTTACGGTAGGACCAGTTCCCTAAATGTGCGTCAATGCCGTTACGGACTGCGTCGCTCCCGTGGCACCCTGGGTTCGTCACGTTGTTGATCCAGAGGGTGATTTCCTCAAATCCACGTGGAGGCCAGGTGTTTGACTCTAGAGTGGTAACGGCTCTGACAGTGTTAGAGATCAACTGTGACACATTTCTACTACGCAGGTTCATGGTGTCAGCTTGGTAACGCCGTCACAGTCAGAGACAGAAACGCCTCAGGACTGCTGCCTGGAAAATGGGTCAGAGCAGAGTAAGAAAGAGGAAAGTCTACTCATCATTTACTCGCTTTCATTTCCCTTCCCCAGGTGAATACCATTAATATAACACCATTTATCACTTGAGTAATGAATTGTAATTCAATATGCAGCGTAAGTTATTTACTCCATCATCTCAGAGGAAACTCTTCAAGCCTTGAATTGTCTGTCAAAGCATCAACAGATGATGATCTTCTCCACACGGGGAAGCAAAAATAGCTGACTGTTGAATTCAGCGCAACAAAAAGAGCAGCTGTTCAACCTCAAAGGACAATGCTGAATGGATAAAAATGTAATCGCTTGGTTAATACCGTCACTGTGTGCAGCCCCTCGCACAGTCCTGGAAAAAGAAACAAAAAGAAATGTTCCAGTCGGCTCTGCTCGAAATATTCCAAACCAAACGTTGGATGGATTTCAACTTCTCATCTTCTGATTATAGAATCCATTTGAAGCTGCGATGGAGGGCACACTCACAGGTTTCTCATCCCTGAAGTCTGGGCTTGTCAAAGCTGCACTCCATCTGAAGTCTTGGATCTTACAAATCACAATTTCATCTCCTCCGAGTCTCTGTTTCTTTTCACACAGGTGGAGTTTGACCATTAGTCTTTGATTTTCATGATGCAAACAGCCAAGAATATGGAGGACAAAAACACAAATCTTTGCATTTTCATCCTTAGAGGACTGCGTTAACACATAACTTAGATCAGTTTGATGCAGATTTTCTTGACATTAGTTGCGAATTTGCAGAGTTAAGAGGTATCCTTAGTAAAGGTGGGTTTATTCTAAACTACATACCTGCACAGATGGAATTACTGCATGTGTGTGTGTATGTGTGTGAAAATCCTTGAGTGTCCTTGAACTCTTGTCTCGACTCGTCCCTGCACCTGTGAGAGTGCGTCGGCAGCCGACAGAGATTGATGATGAACATGATGGTGTTTGACATGTGTGTGTGTGTGTGTGTGTGTGTGTGTGTGTGTGTGTTACCCAAGACACCTCGCTAACTTTCTCCTCACACACACACACACTCTCACATCACTTTGGCGATAAGAAGTCCTGACTCAGAGTAAAAACATTCCTCTGTGTTCTCCAAAAACAGTGTCAGCCCTCCAGAGATCTTAAATATTCCTTTAATTTTCCCTCCTTCTTCTTGCAGAAGCCCTCACTGGAAAATGTCAGTCCCTCTCCAAATCCTCATCAAACCAACGCAGACCTGCTTCAGTATTCCTTCAGCGTCATACATCTTTTCTAAAAACCTTCATTGTTCCCTCTTGGGATATTTCCACGTCTCTTATGCCACTTTTCCTAAAAAGAAAACAAATGAAAGCAGAAGAAGGAAATGTCCAGTTCCTCTGTAAACCATCAGCAGACAGAAGAGGTTTCATGTGGGTTTCAGGGTTCCAGAGAGGGTCTGTAAGTCGCCTTCAGTGATGATCAGGAGCTGAATGATTTTCTGCTTTCACTCTCCTCTCGCTGCCTCTCACATTCAGCCTCTCTCTCTCTCTCTCGCTGCAGCTCTCTCACTGGGGTCTCCTGTGCTCTCTCTCTCTCTCTCTCTCTACCCTGGGTCTCTCTCCCTTGTACCGTATTGGCTCTCATTCTCTCTCCCATTTATTGCATCCCTCTTCTCTTTAAGTCCTGTCCTCTCTGGTTTTTCTCACTCCTTAAGGCAACTGCTCTCTGTATCTCTCTCTCTCTCTCTCTAGTCAAGTGTCCATGCACATTTAGTGCACATTTTAACCGAATGTCCTGAAAATCTGCAAAAGAAAATGCAATCCATTTACTACTGTTAGCTAGCCTCTACCAAAAGAGTGGAAGCCAGCTGCTCCTATACGCCTATATGCTGTGAGTTCTTAGCTGGCTTGCTAATGTTAGCGACTGTTAAGCCTAACAATCAGCTGGTTTTGTTCAGAGTGTGTTATAGTGATTTTATTATGGCTCTTTGAAGGGAGCCGGATCTCATGGCTCTGTTTCTTTCGGAGAGCCGCTCGTTGTTCTATTTTTTTACTAGGGGCTACTAGGTCCATCTGTGAAAAAATCACTAGGATTATGAGGGTGAGATTTGGATCAGATTCAAATTTGACATCCCACCAATAAAATACCGTTTCGCATGTGTGGACTAGATTTAGCAGCACGAAATTACTCCACTTGCCACAAAGTGACGCCATATCCATCTACTCAGTGAATTTAGCCTCTGTATGAAAAGTGTCATGTAAATAAAGTTGCCTTGCCTTGAATGGAATTAATGCAACACTTAATATCAGAAAACTTTTCATAGGCCGTATAATGAACTTTTGTGCAAAACGGATTTTAGTGCAAATAACGCAAAGTTTTCGAGTTTGGCTCATTTCTTGTTTCTACCTCCTCTGACTGACTGAAGGGGAGTGGATTTAGGGCAGGCAGTGAGGTTAAAAAGAACGGCTCTTACGTACGACTCGGTTTTCTTCGTTTGTACCAAGGAGCCACTGAAAAGAATCACTAGTGCGTGAACCCTGCAGCTGCACTGTGAAGACGGGACTTCGGGAGGGATGTGTGCTAACCTGGGCTAACTTTGGCGCTAACAAGGCGCTGCGATGGCCAATCAAATGCGTGCACGTGCACATTCCCAGTGGATTAGTTTGTAAAGTGAATGCTGTGTTTCTGCTGTTTACCTGGTGATCTGTGCATTGGGAAAACATAAAATAATTTCCATAATATATCAAAACGTTCCAGACTCGTACAGTCCTGTGTCTGTATTAAAACTCTGTGAATGTAAACAGTATGAAGTGACTCTGTTGCTGTGATAATGTACGTTAATTCTGAATTTACCGTGTGACCCCTGCCACAGTGTTAATAGCAAGCAGCCTTTGTTTGTTCGTGGTTTATGGTACCTGTAACTACCTGTAATGAAGGCGTTAATGCTCCATCTAATGGTGATGGAGAACCACTACCAGTGTTCTGAGTCTACTTTGTATTTGACCAGCGACAACTGACAGGATTGTTGTTTCAGCTACAAACCGTCTGATGTTTAAATCATGTCATTTCTTGGCTCTGCTGACATTTTCCTTTCATTTCCCTTCAGGTGAAGTAAAAGCTGTATTTATCGTCTCTCTCTCTCTGTCTCTCTCTCTCTCTGTCTCTCTCTCTGTCTGTCTCTCTCTCTCTCTCTCTGTCTGTCTGTCTGTCTCTGTCTCTCTCTCTGTCTCTCTGTCTGTCTGTCTCTCTCTCTCTCTCTCTCTCTCTGAGTGAATGGCGGAGTGAGTGAAGCGTGGAGTTGTGAGGAGTTTCGGCGTGAGTGTAGTTTCTCTTTTTTTCGCTATTTTTGTGTTTGTTTGTCTTTCTTTCCTTTGCTACAGTTTGCTGACAGGTGTACCTGTAGTTCAGGTGTGTTTTGGGCCTGGTAGCGGGGCTACCGGCTCGGTTTTGGGCAGTATGCCCGTGGTGGAGGCCGCGGCCGAGTTTGAGAAGCTGACACGCCGTCATGCTGTCAAACTGGTGCCGGCGGTCGGCTGTTCGGTGGAGGAGGTCTCCTTAGCGGTGGGAGAGGTGGTGGGATACGGTAGCGTGAAGTCTGCCTCCCGTATGAACGGAGCGGTGGTGATCTTTCTGGACAGTCCGGAGAAAGTCACTGATGTGGTGGTGTCAGGTGTGGTCATCCAGGACAGCTTCACTCCTGTTCACCCGCTGGTTAATCCGGCCAGAAAGATCACCATCTCCAACGTGCCCCCGTTCATTAGAAACGAGGCTCTGGCTAAAGAGCTGTCCCGGTTCGGTCAGCTGGTCTCCCCGATTAAAATGCTGTCTCTGGGCTCTAAATCCCCCCTGCTGAAACACGTCGTATGTCACCGCAGACAGGTGTTCATGGTGCTAAAAGAAAACAGCGATGAACTTAATCTGTCCTTTAATTTTAAAGTAGACGGTTTCAGCTACATGGTTTTCGCCACGTCGGAGACCATGAAATGTTTTGGTTGTGGTGCAGAGGGACATCTGATCCGCTCCTGCCCGGAGGGAGCGGGGAGGCGGCAGCGGGCTGCTGCCGCTGCAGGAGAAGGGTTCGTGGCCCCAGCGCCCGGAGGGGGGCCGCCCGCTCCGGGACCGGCGGACGGAGCCGGCGGACGGAGCCGGCGGACGGAGCCGCGGCCTCTGGCGGCTCCGTCGGCGGCTCCGTGGGGGCCCCGGCCGCCGCGGCTTCTGGCAGCGGTGACCCCTCTGCGTGCTCGGGTGGGGAGTTGTCGGTAAAAAGCAGAGATCAGCTGCAGAGAAAGGACAGCGTGCAGGCTGATGGAGAAAAACAAAAAGAAATAATTGATGAAGTGAAACAGACTGAGTGTGTGAACAGTGAAAAGTCTCATGATGATCCCTCACTGTGTGAGGAACAGTTCTTTGATGATGAAGACATGTCAGATGATGAGTTACTGAAACTGTCACAAAAGAGGAAAAACACGGAACCTGTCCAAAAAAATGTAAAAGCCTCTAAAATCATTAAAGGGAGCAAAGCTGGTAAATTCCCAGCAGAGTCAGAGAGCGAGTCCTTACTGACCCAGGAGGAGCAGAGTCTCTACTCTCCTGCAGACATTAAGAAGTTCCTGCAGGGAACAAAAGGCACCAGGCAGCTCAAAGTAGAAGATCACTTCTCTGATTTGAAGCTTTTCGTAGAATCAGCGAGGCCTCTGACCAAAACCTTAGGAAATGTTGGAGAGTTTGTCCTTACAGAGCAGGAAATCTATCGTTTAAAAAAACTGATTGTCAAAGTAAGAGCACAAATCCTAACAGATAATGATGATTCTTAAGCAAAGGGTCTGGTTTCTCTCTTTTCATCTTGGTCTGCTTTGATATTGTTGTGTTTTTATCCACCTTCCCTCTCTCTATGTGTGATTTTAAACTGGGCACTTTAAATTTAAATGGAGCAAGGGATGATGGGAAAAGATCTATCTTTTTTAAGTTGATGAAGCTGAAGAAGGTGGATGTAATGCTGATTCAGGAAACACACAGCGATGCAGAAAATGAGATTGACTGGAGGAGGGGGTGGGATGGAGAGGTCATCCTGAGCCACAGGTCCAGCTGTAGTGGAGGAGTGGGGGTGGTCTTCTCCAGAAGTTTCCTACCTTCTTCATATGACACTGAGGAGATCATTAAAGGCAGCTTGCTGAAGGTCAGGGCACAGTTTGAGAAGATCACTGTGGTTTTTATTAATATTTATGCTCCTACTAAGGGGGTGGAGCGACTCCAAGTACTGGATGTTTTATGTGAAACCATCAAAAATTGTAACAGTGATGAATATTTGTTTTTAGGAGGTGATTTTAACTGCTCTGAAAATCCAAAGTTGGACAGGAACCATCAGGAGCCTCACCCTGCTTCATCATGCAGGCTCAGACAGCTGACTGAGGCTCATGAGCTGTCAGACGTGTGGAGGATTTTTAACAGAAATCACAGGCAGTATACATGGAGTCACTCCAAAGACAACTTTTTATCTCTGGCCAGGCTAGACAGGCTCTACGCTTTTAAACATCATGTGAACATTTTTAACAGCTGTCACATCAACCCAGTGGGCTTCTCAGATCATTGTTTGGTTTTTTGTTCTGTTTTTATAAAAAATGTGCGTCTGCAAAGTGCGTATTGGCATTTTAATGTTGCCCTGCTCCATGACAAAGCTTTTAGAGCGGCTTTTGAACATTTCTGGCTAGCTCACAGAAAATCTGTCTGGTTTTAGCTGTGTCCAACAATGGTGGGACTTTGGAAAGACTCAGATTAAGCAGCTTTGTCAACAGTTCACTCGTAATGTCACTAGAGACATAACCAGATCTATGAGGGACCTGGAGACTCAGCTGGTAGAACTGCAGAGTCGAGCAGAGTCTACAGGAGATCGAGGGCTTTTAAATTCCCTCAAATCCAAAAAGCGGGCTTTAGCCAACCTGCTGGGCGTTGCAGCAGAAGGTGCTCTGGTCAGATCACGGTTTCTTAACATCACACAGATGGATGCCCCCTCTCAGTTCTTCTTTGGTCTGGAGAGGAAGAATGGAAAAAGAAAAATAGTTCACTCCCTGCGATCCAGCAGCGGCTCTGCAATCTCCGATCCTTCTGAGATCAGGAAATTTGCAGTCTGTTTTTATAAAGATTTATTTAAAAGTGAACTTACAGAAAACCCAGATGTGTGCAGTAGCTTCTTCACAGGTCTTCCTCAGGTGGAGACTGAAGCCAGCACAAAGTTGGAGGCTCAGTTATCTCTGCAGGAACTGCATACTGCTCTGATGGGCCTAAAGAGCGGGAAAGCTCCCGGCATTGATGGTCTCCCTGTTGACTTTTATAAGTCTTTCTGGTCTGTGTTGGGAGAAGACCTGCTGGAGGTTTTTAACAACTGCCTGGAGAGAGGACGGCTGCCTCTGAGCTGCAGGAGGGCAGTCATCACCTTACTGCCCAAGAAGGGAGACCTGCAGGAGCTAAAGAACTGGAGACCTGTCTCTCTGCTCTGCACGGACTATAAAATACTGTCCAAAATCCTGGCCTCCAGACTCAGAGAGGTGATGGCATCGATCATCCATCCTGATCAGACGTACTGTGTGCCCGGCAGGCTAATCAGTGACAACGTCACTCTGATTCGGGATATTTTGGAGGTCTCTGGTTCATTGGCTGTAGACACTGGTCTGATTTCAATAGACCAGGAAAAAGCTTTTGACCGGGTTGAACACAAGTATCTGTGGCAGACTTTAGCTGCTTTTGGTTTCAACCCAGGTTTCATAGCTAAGATCCGGGTTCTGTACAGTGACATTGCAAGTGTGCTGAAAATAAATGGAGGTCTGAGTGCTCCTTTTAGTGTTCAGAGGGGGATCAGACAGGGCTGCTGTCTGTCCGGCATGCTCTACTCTCTGGCCATCGAACCTCTGCTTCACAAGCTGAGGAACAAACTGAGTGGTGTTTGTGTTCCTGGCTGCGACGTCTTTTTTAAACTGTCGGCGTACGCCGATGATGTCGTAGCCCTGGTTAACTCGCAGAAGGACATTGACATTTTAACAAACACTGTGGATCAGTTTGGGTGCTTTTCCTCGGCCAGAGTTAACTGGGGTAAGAGTGAAGCTGTCGTGGTTGGGGACAGGCTGGGGGGTCAGCTTAGGCTACCTGG
>SEMN01002026.1:0-17034 GCA_005408345.1 Macquaria australasica | reverse complement strand
GGAAATGGGTAAGTGTAGTGCTGCCTAATCAATTCCACCTGCTGAGCTCAATCAGACAGATTGTGACAGTTAACCAGTTAGTTACTAGATGATCGTCTAAACGTCATTAAATGTCTTTTACTGTGTGAATCAGCACCTCTAATCATGTTTCCCAACTCCAGTTTAGATGTTGACCAATGAGTCCATTACCAAAAAAAATTTGACAAGTTCACAATATCACTCCTGCACTGTGCACGAATCAGTGTTCTTATTCGTCTTTCAGAACTTACCTTTAAAGACCGATCAGGAGAAATGTCAGGTGAGTGATGATGTCACTGATCTCTACAGCTGCAGTGTGTGCTACAACTGTGTAGTCAAAGGTTTTCATACTACAGGTTAACTACAGGTTAACTACAGGTTAACGTGGGATTGTGATGATGTTGCTGATCTCTACATGTGCAGTGTTTACCAGAAGTTGTCGGGACACAAACACAAAGTTCGCTCTGATCTTGATGTTGTTGAGTCCACCAGTCCAGCTTCTACTGACTATTTCGCTGTTTCTCACGCGGCAAAATGTGTTTCCTGTTAACATGTGACTAAGTACACTTTGACCCCTGCTGTGTCCTCAGAGGCATTTCTAATGAAACTGCCTGCAGTCACCAGTAACATTGTTTGACTGATCGCTTTGACTAAAGCTGAGCTTGAGATGTTGTTGTGTCTAAGTGAAGGTTTTGTGCCTCTGGCTGACAAAGTTGTAGCACACAGATGTAGAAATCAGTGACATCATCATTCAGATGAAAAGGAAAGAAAAGAAAATGTCTTGTTTTGTTCGACCAACAATCTGAAATCCTGCAGCCAGAATATGTTTGGAATTTGTTCTTGATGAATGACAAACGAGTAATCGGTTATCAAAAGTTTTGTCGATTGATTAGTTGATCTACAGACATTGAATTGCATCATTTCAGCAGTCTTCAGAGCATAGAAACAGTTTTATAGATCTAAACCAAAAAAATATCAGAAACTCACACACAGGTTTGAGCCAAACGGCTCCTGTAGCCAGGTGTGCTTTGCATTCTGGGATGCAGCAGAGCAGCAAACTGTTTCTAGTAGCAGCAGCTGGACGGAGAACGAAGCAGCAATGTTTCTCTCTCAGAAATAAACACTAGTCCAGAACACAGGACCTTCTGCCTGTATTTACTCTCTTGCTCCTGACCCAGACGCATCTGGACCAGAGCAAACCAGCTATAGGTGACTTATGTCAGAAATAGCACTTTCAGTGGTCATTAATTACCAAATATCTCAAGAGGTGAAACTGTTTGAAAAATATCTTGTTCTATCAAACAATGTTGGGATGTGTAGTTCAAGGTCACATTGTGCTTCTCTGTTCTTAAAACACAATCTGTTCCACAGTCCGGCAACAACATGCCATTAATACATTTCTAGTGATAGCTGCCCTTAATGAGCTTTTGTTTGTGTTCACAGGTGCATCTCCAGAACCGTCCATTAAGATAGTTAAAGTCACAGAGGACGGGGTGCTGCTGCAGTGTGAGGTCCGAGGTGCTTCTCCAAAACCTAAAGTAGAGTGGAAGGAGAGAGCTGGAAACATCCTTCCTGCTGAAGAACCACAGGTCTCAGAAAGAGGAGGCAGCTACGACATCACCCTCCAAACTACTGTGACCAAGACCAACTACTATCACTGTGTAGCCACACAGGAGGAAATCAGCCATCAGACTCAGGCTGAGACCTTTGTGTATATCAGTGGTGAGATTTCTTTCTTAGTGGTTTAATCATCAAATAATGTTAATTGTTGATGTGTTATTAGTTTTCAAAGATTTAGTCACAATTTTAATATTTGTTTTGTGTTGTTTGTAACCAGAGTGCTGAACATGATATGTAGTTACATTTGAGCTTTTTGTGATGTGTTTCAGGACAGTGTGAGGACTCGTCCAGCAAAGTGGCTGCTGGATGGTTGGGTGGATTGTTTTTGGGAGCTTTTCTTCTTGCTGCAGTTCAAGCTTTGCTTGTAGCTGCAAAGTTCATCACAATACGCTGTAATAGAGGTGAGTTTATTAAACGTATTGCATCAACATACCCATAATGTGCAGACAACAACACAACAGATCTTTAACAGTAACTATCTCATGTCCAGAGTCTTGACAGTTATTGTCAGATATGAAGCATTCTGTTTATTTACATGAGGCATCAGGTTCTAATACTGATTGATTAAATTAAAAGTAGATAAAGCACAGTCGTGAATCTGTTACCATAAATGTTCATTAAGTTCCAAACAGAGCTCTGAATATCACTCACTCACATGCAGCGCTCAAAGTGGAAAATACTCCGTTATTCACATGTTGGCGTGTGTTTCAGCCGGTATCAGCAAATCACGGGACACTAAAGAGTTAAATTTAGAGCACAGCTCACGTTTCTCATTGTTCATGTATGAGTGTACATTTGAACATTTTGTACCTGTCTGCTGATATACTTCATACAAATAAACTAAATGGAAGTGCATGCCTTTCAAGCCAGTTGATCATTTAGCAAATGATATTTTGGATTATTTCTCAAACTGGTTTGAACTGAAAAAACAAAAAGCTTAAAGGAATAATTCAGCATTGGTATTAGCTTTCTTTCCAAGAGAGAGAAGACTGATAGCACTTCTACATTTCTACACAGTCTAAAGTAAAATAAACTACACCTACCAGCACCAGGCGAACTGTTTCACACTGCTCACAGTTTTTCTGCTAAAGCTAACGGCCTCCTAACTCCAGCTCCATACTTAACACACAGACATGAGATTAATATCCATCTTCTCATCCAGCTCTCAGAAAGAAAGCCAATATGCACATTTCCCAAACTTGTGAAGTGTTCCTTTAACCCTTACATAATGTCTGAAATGACTGAATATATTTGATGCAGAGTTTTGTGGTTAAACATCAGCTTCAAGGTGAAGCTTTAAGGTTATTATTTGGGCTTGTTTGATGTCACCAAAATACTTTATTTCCTGACAGCAGAACTTCATCAGCTGGTATCTGTTCTTACCAAGTGATTATTCCTATTGACAGCTCAGTACTACAAGTAATACTTGTGCAGTTATGTGGATTTTATTAAAATTTTTTATTTTTTTATAATGGATTTAAGTAATTTATTAAGCCAAGAACTCTGGTTTCCATGGAGTCCTCAGGGGAGAATGTGGTAGCTAAACATATTGTCCTGTGTGTAAGGATTGATAAACTGAGCAACAGCAGATTATTTAACTATTGTTAAATGACATTTAATAGTTTGAGAACACAAGCTTGAAGTGACTCGTTTATTCAGATGGAGATGAATAAAGAGTCGACTGTGAGCCTCACAGCTCTGATTGGTTCTCACAGTGGTCACTGTCAGCAGTAAAGTTTAAGAGTCAAAGTGCTTCAGTGGGTTTCAGTCAGATGTTTCTTATAATTCTGCTCATGGTCGGTAGTGCTGGAGTCATTATCATTGAAATCATCAGTTACATGTGATCCAGTGATTTCACAGGTTTAGGATGTGTTTGGTGGTCGACCTCGAGAACGTTCATGAGCTGACTGAAATAATTCAGACCAACTTTCAGTCTCCACTAGTAACTGTTGAAAACAGACTGGAAAGATGATAAACATTAAAATCTTTTTGGGAGGGGGCAATCTATTTGTTGGTCACAACAATCATTTCTGTATAATATAAAAGTTGACTTTATGTAATATATACTTCTGTTTTCTGTTCTGCAGGTTCTCCTGAGCAGAGAGAACCTTCTTGTGAAGAACCTTCAGAGCTGCCACTTAATCCACCTGTTTGACAGCTTTACATCTGTGTTGAAGGTGTGTGTGTGTGTAAGGCAACAGGGAGGGAAGTGAGCCAGCTATCAGATCTACAGAAAGGTGGGATGAAGAATTTGCTGCCTAAGAAGTACAACAAGCTGCCCATACCTGAGGCCCTGGAGACTGCCAAGCAAAGACTCACAGCCCTGGCCACCCGCCTAAAGAGGTACACCAGAGAAGCAGAAGCTAGAAGAATAAACAGAATATTCTCCACCGAACCATCAAAAGTGTCTCAGTGGCAGGGTGATAACACAAGAACAGATCCGCCCCGGGCTGAGACTGAACAATACTGGAGGCATCACATAACACCAATGCTCAATGGCTAGTGGATCTAAGACCAGACCATTCTGCAGCCAGTAACCATCACAATGGCAGACATCCAAGAAAGAGTGGCAGGTATCCAGGCCCGGATTGGATCCACATATATCTATGTCTATATAGCTAGATAGATATATCTATCTATATAGATCTATCTATCTATCTATCTATCTATCTATCTATCTATCTATCTATCTATCTATCTATCTAGATAGATAACACACTGTACAGTGTAAATATGTGTAAATATACAATCTACAGCCTTATAGGAGACTTACAGAGTGCTTTTGACAAAATTTCAATATAAGCTCTTTATCAACAGATTTAACAAAACAGCGTATTTATTACAGGACTTTTATGTTTTTCCTCCTTTTCTTTGGTTGTTGATTGTTGAGATTTTAGAACTCTGTATATATTGCTTTTGTTGTTTGATTTGTTTTTTGTATTTTAACTTGTTTCATTTTCTCATGTCTCAATTTATTTATCAGAGATTTCTGAGTTGTTTTGTATGCGATGATTGTTAATATTTGATTGTGAAAGATGTTTATGCTGTTTTTGAACTTTTTATCCAAATATCTATATTTATACATGTTATTTTTCTCCTGGCTTGTGTGAATGTATGCTGCTCTGCATACAGTGCCTTGCAAAAGTATTCATACCCGTTCACCATTTCCACATTTTGTCACGTTACAAGCACGAAGTTAAATGTATGTTATTGGGATTTTATGTGATAGACCAACACAAAGTAGAAGGAAAGTGATACGTGGTGTTCAAGATTTTTTACAAATAAATACCTGAGAAGTGAGGCGTGCATGTGTGTTCAGCCCCCCTGAGTCAATACTGGTGGAACCACCTTTAGCTGCAATTACAGCTGCAAGTCTTTTGGGGTGTTTCTCTACACTTCCGGTTTTGACATCTGCCTTCAAAATAAAAGCAGTTAAAGAGGTTAAAAGATCTTCAAAATCTTTAATTTAATCCTCACACCTGCTAACTGAAATCTCAGATTAGGGCTTCAACTAACCATTATATTTCATCATCTATTAATCTGCAGATTACTTTCTAGATGAATCAATCGATCATTTAGTCATTTAGAAAAATACTGGTCACATGACGTCTTTAAATTACTTGTTTTGTCTGACCAACAGTCCAAAAGCCAGAGATGTTTAATTTATAATCATATAAAACACAAAAGAAGCAGAAAATCCTCACAGTTAAGAAGCTGGAACCAAAATAATTTTTGCTGGAAAAAACTACTTAATTTCCTGTCAATCAACTAATTGATTGATAGTTTCAGTTCTATCTCAGATTAGTAATTGATCCAAGAACAATTATGAAAACATAAATATTTGTCCCTTTTGAACAGCAGAGGTCTTAAATGTCTGATTGATATTAATGTGGCTCTAAAGAACAGACCTGCAGCAGTTTACTGAAATATAACGTGTTCACATTCAATCCATCATCTTTTGACCAAACACACATTTTACTTATTCAGACACAAGATACAAGAGTTTGAGTTATAGATGGAAATCTGGGCCAGACTCTGCTAATCAGGATTAAGAGTGATAACATGCCATCAGTCTCAGATTAGCAGGTTCCAGTTTCTTCCATTGATTGTTGGTGGTCGGCCTCCCTCTGCTTTACATTTGGACCACAGACGGTGACTTCAGATCAAATATGAACCTGCAGTGTTCATTTCACTGTCAAAATGTCACAACACGACAGCTGTGCTTCTCCCTCTGTGAGCAGTCGGCATGTGAAATTATTATATTAAACATAACAATCACAAGCTGAAGATCTAGAAACTCTCACCACATTTTCTGAGCACTTTAAGGACTGACCGTCCACGTTGGTTTAAAAGCTGGAAATAGAAGTGAATTCCTGACATCAGGCTTTTATTCTGAAGAGTAAAGTAAACAAGCGTGTATCCGGAAGCAGCAAAGCTTCCTTTTGGTGCGACAGCGTGAATCCTCCGTTAGGTAGTTTTAATAAGTTAAAGCGGGTCTGAAGTAGTTCTGTAGTTATCAGTGATCAATACTGTCGTCTTAGCTGGTCGGTTCATGTCGGGTTTTGGATTTAAGTTGTCAGGTTGTTTCAAAATTCAAACGTGCAGTTTGAAGCTGTGGGTTAGAAGACGCTTTGAGGTCGTTCACATCACTTTGTGGCCTTTAATTTAACTTGCAACAAATAGAAACACTTGTACTGTTTTGGCATCAGGTCATCTCCAGTCTATTGTTATCTGATGTCTCCACTCATCAGTTGTAAATCTAGTTTTCTGTTCTTTTAATGAAAACAGTCCTTAGTTCACTTACTCCCTACATGATGAACCCTCCACTCCATATGTTATCCATATATTTAAGATTTCAGACTCTTTAACAGTCATCTGTCACCTCAGGAACAGAGGTGAAGCATTGCATTTGTGATTTTCAGAGCCACTGATATACAATTTTTTTTTATATCTTTGTGATGTTGCAACCACAATTTTTTTGGTGTGGTTGCAACATCACAAAGATATAAAAAAAAAAAATCCTGCTGCTGAATGCCGAATTATAATCACGGTTAACAGTGTATCATAATCAAGTTTTGATCTTTTAGGGAGCAAAGGGAAGGTTAAATTCTTCATCTTTTATTTTTGTAGTGGTATAGTGGTGATGTAATGGAGGGAAGCGGTTTAAATTCTGTTCAAAAGGAAACTCGCAGTGCAGCTCAATCCTCATGTGAACAAACTGGAATCCCTGCAGTCAATTATCCAGACCTGCACATTTATAGATTATTAAGAAAAAGAAACTATGCAAAGCTCATGTGGTCAGAATTTTGTTTTAATTCGATGACCAGTTTGAATCATTTTGTTTCTTTAAAAACAAGTTTTCGTTCCGTTGGGCTTTTTCTTCATACTTTGTTGTTGAGTTGTGTTTGAACACACTTCAGAGCATCACAGAGACCTACTTTGTAAAAGTGACGAAAGCAAAGTGTCCTGTAAGTGGACATGTTTTGCTTTTAAATGTGGAGAAGGAATAGAAAATATTATGTGAAGCAGGAGTTCACAGCTTGACTTTGCATACAGTCTGTGAAAAGATAATTGTGTCTTAGTGATGCACCTGGTAGACCAGCAGTGAGCATGTTGTGACACTAAAAACCACTGGAACCACTTGTTGGTATTTCTTTGTCTTTTGTAAACTGATAAAAAGAGGAGGAGTGAAGGGAAAGCAGATGTTGGGTTGATTTCTGTGTACATAAACAGGGAGAGAGTATTTATACAGATCATAAAGGACAAACCTTGTATACATGTAGATTGTGATCGTCTTGCCTTGTACTTTCTGATGTAAAACTGTTTTTAAACCTAGACAGCAGCAAACAATACAAGTTCCTTTAGTCTAATTATTCAGATTATTTCAGGGCAGCTGAGGGAGGTTTGCTGTTACTTTGTGTATTTTGCATCGACGATGAATCCAGATTGAGTTACTATGATGCTATTCCTTTGTACAACGATGCTAATCAGTATTTCTTGTATATAAAGTCTTTATTGTGTTAGCATGAGTATAAACTGTGACGTGTACGACAGTAGATGTAAATACTCACGTTTTTTTTTCCTACTCACTAAACAGACTGCTGTTGTGGATTCATGATTAATGACAAACATTAAATAATGTTTTATTGACTCAGCTGTGATTCAGCCTGCATTCATTTCACATGTAAAAGTCCTGCTTTCCAACTTTTACAGTACAGAATTTACTGTACTAGTTTAAAAGTACTCACTATGCAGGTAAAATGTTCTGTCAGGTATTATATACTGTTGGATTATTATTGCAGATATATTAAAGCAATATTTTTAAATGCTGATTTTATGCTGTTGGATGGTTTAATTTACTTGTATTTCATGTTATCATTATAGGTTTTTAAAATCTTAATCTGCAAAGTAAGCAGTAACAACAGCTAACAGATACATGTAGTTTTTATACCACTGAGAATTCAGGTAAGGATTAACTATTATTCACCGGACGCCTGTGACCTAAGTGTTTAGTTGAGTATTAAACTGTAGGTAAGTTAAAGATGGAACATTGAGGCTTAGTTACAGAGCTTGGTGCTGGGGTTATTTGTGTAACCACCAACAACCAAATAAGATGAATAGCTTCTCAGTGAGAATCACTCAAGTTATTTGTAATGTGTTTTGATATTTGTGTGAATTTGGATGTCCCACTGTTCTCTCTTCTGAACTTAAATACTGTACTTGTATTAACTAAATGTCTTTAGTTCCACCACTGCTGTGGTTTCCCCTCCAAACGTCTAGTTTCATTTAAATAACTGCTCAATGTGCAGAGAGGTAAAATGATCTAATATTTCACAGAAAGGCAAAGATTAAAGTTCAAAAAATGACAGATTTGTGAATCAGAACTTTTTTTTCTTCTTTGCTCTCCCATTAATCATCTCACAGATCCTCAGATTTAAGGAGTTAAAACTACAGGAAGTTAGTTCAAACTAAATATTGCACATAATATAAACATGAAAGTACTTTAATGACTTGTTTTCATTATTTTATTTAAATAAATTCAGTAAATAAAAGCATGTACAATCTCTGACATTAAGTCACAGCATGAAAAGGAGGAGCGGAGGTGGAGGCGACTAAAGGCAGTTAAAGCTGCTTGCAGAGGAAGCAGCTTAAATAATGCTCAATTTTTCATTAGTGTCATGCATATATAACTATGCTGCTCTGCATAGTTATATATGCATGACACTAATGGAAGAGAGGTTATTTTTCCAGGAGAAAAATAACAAATAGATATTTGGGTATAAAGTCCAAAAGTGGCATAATCCGTCACAATCAAATAATAACAATCATTGTCTACAAAACAACTCATAAATAATACATGAGAAAATGAAACAAGTTAAAATACAAAAAACAAATCAAACAACAAAAGCAATATATACAGAGTTCTAAAATCTCAACCATCGTGTTGAGCTACAAGAACCAAAGAAAAGGAAGAAAAACACAAAAGTCCTGTAATAAATACGTTGTTTTGTTAAATCTGTTGATAAAGAGCTTATATTGAAATTTTGTCAAAAGCATTCTGTAAGTCCCTGAAATACAATATACAAAAACAAATATATCATAAGGCTGTAGATTGCATATTTACACTGTACAGTATGTACACACACACACACACACACACTTAACACACACGTAAAGCTGTCAAACATGTGGATTAAGTGGCAGCTCTGAAGGTTCTTCATAAGAAGGTTCTCTCTGCTCAGGAGAACCTGCAGAACAGAAAACAGAAGTATATATTACATAAAGTCAACTTTTATATTATACAGAAATGATTGCTGTGACCAACAAATAGATTTGCCCCCTCCCAAAAAGATTTTAATGTTTATCATCTTTCCAGTCTGTTTTCAACAGTTACTAGTGGAGACTGAAAGTTGGTCTGAATTATTTCAGTCAGCTCATGAACGTTCTCGAGGTCGACCACCAAACACATCCTAAACCTGTGAAATCACTGGATCACATGTAACTGATGATTTCAATGATAATGACTCCAGCACTACCGACCATGAGCAGAATTATAAGAAACATCCGACTGAAACCCACTGAAGCACTTTGACTCTTAAACTTTACTGCTGACAGTGACCACTGTGAGAACCAATCAGAGCTGTGAGGCTCACAGTCGACTCTTTATTCATCTCCATCTGAATAAACGAGTCACTTCAAGCTTATGTTCTCAAACTATTAAATGTCATTTAACAATAGTTAAATAATCTGCTGTTGCTCAGTTTATCAATCCAATATGTTTAGCTACCACATTCTCCCCTGAGGACTCCATGGAAACCAGAGGTCTTGGCTTAATAGATTACCTAAATCCATTATGACCTGTTGAATCAATTAATCCACAAATTTCAGCCATATAAATACACAAGTATTACTTGTAGTACTGAGCTGTCAATAGGAATAATCACTTAGTAAGAACAGATACCAGCTGATGAAGTTCTGCTGTCAGGAAATAAAGTATTTTGGCGACATCAAACAAGCCCAAATAATAACCTTAAAGCTTCACCTTGAAGCTGATGTTTAACCACAAAACTCTGCATCAAATATATTCAGTCATTTCAGACATTATGTAAGGGTTAAAGGAACACTTCACAAGTTTGGGAAATGTGCATATTGGCTTTCTTTCTGAGAGCTGGATGAGAAGATGGATATTAATCTCATGTCTGTGTGTTAAGTATGGAGCTGGAGTTAGGAGGCCGTTAGCTTTAGCAGAAAAACTGTGAGCAGTGTGAAACAGTTCGCCTGGTGCTGGTAGGTGTAGTTTATTTTACTTTAGACTGTGTAGAAATGTAGAAGTGCTATCAGTCTTCTCTCTCTTGGAAAGAAAGCTAATACCAATGCTGAACTATTCCTTTAAGCTTGTTTTACCAAACCAGTTTGAGAAATAATCCAAAATATAATTTGCTAAATGATCAACTGGCTTGAAAGGCATGCACTTCCATTTAGTTTATTTGTATGAAGTTTATCAGCAGACGGGTACAAAATGTTCAAATGTACACTCATACATGAACAATGAGAAACACGTGAGCTGTGCTCTAAATTTAACTCTTTGGTGTCCCGTGATTTGCTGATACCGGCTGAAACACACGCCAACATGTGAATAACGGAGTATTTTCCACTTTGAGCGCTGCATGTGAGTGAGTGATATTCAGAGCTCTGTTTGGAACTTAATGAACATTTATGGTAACAGATTCACGACTGTGCTTTATCTACTTTTAATTTAATCAATCAGTATTAGAACCTGATGCCTCATGTAAATAAACAGAATGCTTCATATCTGACAATAACTGTCAAGACTCTGGACATGAGATAGTTACTGTTAAAGATCTGTTATGTTGATGTCTGCACATTATGGGTATGTTGATGCAATACATTAAATAAACTCACCTCTATTCCAGCGTATTGTGATGAACTTTGCAGCTGCAAGCAAAGCTTGAACTGCAGCAAGAAGAAAAGCTCCCAAAAACAATCCACCCAACCATCCAGCAGCCACTTTGCTGGACGAGTCCTCACACTGTCCTGAAACACATCACAAAAAGCTCAAATGTAACTACATATCATGTTCAGCACTCTGGTTACAAACAACACAAAACAAATATTAAAATTGTGACTAAATCTTTGAAAACTAATAACACATCAACAATTAACATTATTTGATGATTAAACCACTAAGAAAGAAATCTCACCACTGATATACACAAAGGTCTCAGCCTGAATCACATGGCTGATTTCCTCCTGTGTGGCTACACAGTGATGGTAGTCGGTCTTGGTCACAGTAGTTTGGAGGATGATGTCGTAGCTGCCTCCTCTTTCTGAGACCTGTGGTTCTTCAGCAGGAAGGATGTTTCCAGCGCTGTCCTGCCACTCTACTTTAGGTTTTGGAGAAGCACCTTGAACATCACACTGCAGCAGCACCCCGTCCTCTGTGGCATTAACTATCTTAATGGACGGTTCTGGAGATGCACCTGTGAACACAAACAAAAGCTCATTAAGGGCAGCTATCACTAGAAATGTATTAATGGCATGTTGTTGCCGGACTGTGGAACAGATTGTGTTTCAAGAGAGAACAGAAAGAAACAAAAGCACAATGTGACCTTGAACTACACATCCCAACATCGTTTGATAGGACAAGATGTTTTTTAACAGTTAACTCTTTTGATATATTTGGTAATTAATGACCACTGAAAGTGCTATTTCTGACATAAGTCACCTATAGCTGGTTTTCTCTGGTCCAGATGAGTCTGGGTCAGGAGCAAGAGAGTAAATACAGGCAGAAGCTCCTGTGTTCTGGACTAGTGTTTATTTCAGAGAGAGAAACGTTGCTGCTTCGTTCTCCGTCCAGCTGCTGCTACTAGAAACAGTTTGCTGCTCTGCTGCATCCCAGAATGCAAAGCACACCTGGCTACAGGAGCCGTTTGGCTCAAACCTGCAGAGTTCACCTGGCAGGTTCGTTTTAACCGAACCAAACAGGTGAGGTGTGAAAACTATTTAAGAGTTTCTGATATTTTTTGGTTTAGATCTATAAAACTGTTTCTATGCTCTGAAGACTGCTGAAATGATGCAATTCAATGTCTGTAAATCAACTAATCGATCGACAAAACTTTTGATAACCGATTACTCGTTTGTCATTCATCAAGAACAAATTCCAAACATATTCTGGCTGCAGGATTTCAGATTGTTGGTCGAATAAAACAAGACATTTTCTTTTCTTTCCTTTTCATCTGAATGATGATGTCACTGATTTCTACATCTGTGTGCTACAACTTTGTCAGCCAGAGGCACAAAACCTTCACTTAGACACAACAACATCTCAAGCTCAGATGCTACATCAGCTTCAAGCGATCAGTCAAACAATGTTACTGGTGACTGCAGGCAGTTTCATTAGAAATGCCTCTGAGGACACAGCAGGGGTCAAAGTGTACTTAGTCACATGTTAACAGGAAACACATTTTGCCGCGTGAGAAACAGCGAAATAGTCAGTAGAAGCTGGACTGATGGACTCAACAACATCAAGATCAGAGCGAACTTTGTGTTTGTGTCCCGACAACCTCTGGTAAACACTGCACATGTAGAGATCAGCAACATCATCACAATCCCACGTTAACCTGTAGTTAACCTGTAGTTAACCTGTAGTATGAAAACCTTTGACTACACAGTTGTAGCACACACTGCAGCTGTAGAGATCAGTGACATCATCACCCACCTGACATTTCTCCTGATCGGTCTTTAAAGGTACGTTCTGAAAGACGAATAAGAACACTGATTCGTGCACAGTGCAGGAGTGATATTGTGAACTTGTCATGTGTTTTTAGTAATGGACTCATTGGTCAACATCTAAACTGGAGTTGGGAAACATGATTAGAGCTGCCGATTCACACAGTAAAAGACATTTAATGACGTTTAGACGATCATCTAGTAACTAACTGGTTAACTGTCACAATCTGTCTGATTGAGCTCAGCAGCTGGAATTGATTAGGCAGCACTCCACTTACCCATTTCCTGTTTGCTTATTCGCTGTGTTACAGAGTTAGATATGAAGATTAATACCACTCTCAGACAGTTAGGCTAGCTTAGCATAAAGACTGGAAGCAGGGGGAAACAGCTAGCCTGACTGTCCACAGGTAAAATCTTTCTACCAGCACCTCTAAAGTGTTTAATCCACACACAAACAAATGTAAAAACCACAGGTTGAGGAGGAGGCACATGCACACCATGCCACACACAGCCAATGGTTTCATTCTGTGGCACTGACCTACAGGTGGTGGTAACATGCCAGGATATGCAGCAGTGCACCAACAATGACCCCTTGTGTAATTATCACTAGTTGCATGAAGAGGTCAGATTGCTGCTGCCTGAACTGCTGGTGCGTCAGTCAAACACAGCAGAAGTATAATGTGACGGGATGATGGGACAGGGTTTGAAAAGTCTAGAAACTCATAACACCAAACGCCGAACAAACCAGCAAAACATGACCAACCGACTGTAGGAATCTTACCTTACTATCTGGGGCAGAAGAATGACCACAGAGTTTAATTAAAAACTTTGAGTCTCAACATGAATTTGACATTATAACTTTAAAGAGTCACTGTACTATGATTTTATCTTGTCAGCTGTCTGTTGATGTGTCCGTGTCTGTCTGAGATACATGTGGTGCTGCTTTCAAGCTAATCTTGAAGTTAGAAAGAAAACTGTAACTATACTAATGAATATACAGTAGATGTTCAAATGTTTTATCTACAACTTGACTACGTTCAGAAATTGCAGATTTTTATTGTATATCTAAATAATTCTTTATTGCCAGTATGACAGCTGCATGTGATTCTCAGCTGTCAACATGAAACTGCTGGTATGTAATTAAAGTCGTTCTTTCAAAGTGTTACTCGTCAGAGGTTTAAACAGAAAGCTGAACGGACGAACAGTTGGTGTCAAACCCAAACTACAAAAGATAAATAAAAACATTAAGATGAGCAGTTTAATGAAACACTCACCAACAAGAAGCTGAATGTGGAATATTTGTCTCGGCTGAAGACGTGGAAAATAACAGGTGTAGTCTCCACTGTCGGCCACCGTCGTATTTCTGATGCTTATGGAGGCGTTGCCAAACTTCAGCTCATCTTCAAAATGTGAGACGCGACCTTTGAACTGCTCATCTTGACCTGGACGCCCGTTATTGTAATGAAGGCCTCCATCATACATGAACACTTCCTTCTTCTGACCATCTTTCATCCAGTCAAAGAGCTTTAACTCAATGTTCTCCTTGGTGTTGAGGGAACAGGGTAGAACAACATCACTGTCTTCTTCCACGACCACTTTGACGACACTCGGCCCTGAAAGAGAAACATATTTTTCATTATGTGAATACAATAAGATACCTGATGAGTCACATGACACAGCCCCTTTACGAAGCACAGTTAGAATCCAAAGCCTGGTTATGAGAATATGAGAAAACACATGCTCCAAAAGGTGTTGTGTTCTCAAAACTGTTCATACAATCAACAAAATCACAGGCTGGTGTCTAAAATGAAAAAGGTACAAACAGGGTTTGCACACCCAAATCAGTCAGGATGTTCCTTTTTATTTAGTTTTCAACGTCAAATGTAGCACCAGGAAAACAACATGCACAGACGTTTAGGCGTTCTTCAGTTTGAGTCCTTTTAACCAACAATGAGTGTCAATCACCAAAGGGTGCACCAAGTGGCTACCTGTAGTCAGAGGCCTCCTCAGACCTGCCTCAGGACCCCTTCCCAACATTAAATCCTATAAGTCTATCAACCAAAAACAAAGCTACACACACATTCACAACACTAGATACAGATTATACACACAAACAGATATTATATGTGAGCTGTTTCCAACCAACATGGACGACAAAAAACTACACAACAACATAACTCCAGACATATCTGAGGAACGCTGCGATGAAAACATCAGGCCAACCTTCTTGAGTCATTATAGCAGACGGTCACGGTATAAGGAAATATAAATGTTGTACAACTTGTTACAGGAAAGGAGACAAGTTGAATTCTACACTGGTTGGAAGCTGAGGGCAGACTGCAGGGAGCTACTTGGTGCACCTCGTAACAACTTGGTAACAAGCTGATTGACTCATTGTCACCAAAAAACGTCTGTGCGTGTTGTTTTCCCTGTGCTGAACTCTGACACTGGAACGTGAATAAAAGGAACATCCTGACTGATTTGGGTGTGTGAACCCTTTTTGTACTTTTTTACTCTAACTTTGGTTCAGCGCACCCCGGCGCTCTTTTTCTCTTTGTTTGGTCACAGTGTTTTCTTCTTCTACCAAAATGAAAATAAGAAATTCTTCACTCCAGACAGCAAAAAGTCAAACAACCTTCTTCTGTTAAACACAAAATATCCTCCCCGACCAGACGTCTTGGATAAAACAGTTCCTGAGACAAATCTAACCTGGACTACGGTGACGTCCTCAGGTGAAGCCTGTGACATTTGAGTGACCTGGACCCTGAAAGCAAATGTCCCTTTCAGTGAAGAAGAGATGCTTCCAGGTTGGTTTGGAGCTGCTCCTGACCTGCTGACCTGCAGTCTGACAGACGTGACGTCGTCCCTTCAAACACCAGCTAACCGAGCTGATGTGTCCCTTTACACACGACTTCTCACTGAGGTGATGAACCTCTTTATATTCTCTCGCAGTGAACGAGTCAACACGTTTCTCTTCAACAGGAACGAGACTCTGATTATTGCAAACGGAAAACAGTCTCCAGGTTTTCTTTGTGATGGTTGAGTGAAAACAGCCAAAGATCATCAAGGGTCACGTGAAGGCATCTGAAGCTGCGTTCACTGCACCGGCAGCATTTGCAGCGAGCATCAGGTTAATAAATCACACAGGAAAACCTGCAGAGCACAAACAGTACAGACTACTGACAACAGCTAACGGGGCCAACAGAGCCAGTAACTAACGGACTCAGCTGACAAAACACACATTTACTGGTGTTTTCATGATGCCACTGACAAAGTAAAGAAACAGCATTTACACTTCGGGCCGGTTAAAACAGATTTCTGGACAGTTCAGAAACTAGTTAACTTTCTCACCGTTTCCAAGTATTGATCCGGACCAAGTCAGCAGACAGAACCAGGACAGAAGACCCGGAGACGTCAACTTAAATCCAAAACCCGACATGAACCGACCAGCTAAGACGACAGTATTGATCACTGATAACTACTTCAGACCCGCTTTAACTTATTAAAACTACCTAACGGAGGATTCACGCTGTCGGCTAGTAAATAAAAGCTACTACGCTAAAACGCTGAAGCTTCTTCTTCTGTGGAGTTTATTGGCGGTTGGCATCACCGCCACCAGCTGGACTGGAGTCAGGAGCAGGAGGTTATGCAGGAAAAACAAAACAGAACAAATAGAAACCTAGACTCTTTTAGGTAAATCTGTCTTTTATAAACCTAATAACGTTGTAGTGTATCTCGCCTGCTGTTCTCCCCAAGAGACCCGACAGTGAAGAGTCACGGTGGTTCATCTTCCTCAGGGACTGAAACAGGTGACCCCTCTCCATATTGGCTTTCCTACAATGAAGTATTACATGTTCGACTGTTTCTGGTTGGCCACAGTTTGTGCCTATATATAGATGTCTTCCAGTCTCCTTCTCGTCCCAGTGCTCCTGCCATACTGACCTGTAGGTCTACATGCTGATTGTCCTAATGAGTGTCTCAGCTTCAGCTCTGCTCAGTGGGACCTGTGGGTCTACATGCTGATTGTCCTAATGAGTGTCTCAGCTTCAGCTCTGCTCGGTGGGACCTGTGGGTCTACATGCTGATTGTCCTAATGAGTGTCTCAGCTTCAGCTCTGCTCAGTGGGACCTGTGGGTCTACATGCTG
>SEMN01002025.1:0-17074 GCA_005408345.1 Macquaria australasica | reverse complement strand
CACACACACACACACACACACACCACACCACACACACACACACACACACCACACACACACACCACACCACACACACACACACACCCACACCACACCACACCACACACACACACCCCCACACCACACACACACACACACACACCACACCACACACACACACACACACACCACACACACACACCACACCACACACACACACACACCCACACCACACCACACCACACACACACACCCCCACACCACACACACACACGCACACACGTATATATAAACTCATAAACATACACACGTCTTTGCTTCTATACTTCTGAGGACCTCTCACATGATGTTTTTTCTCTTTTATAGTTTGCAAGATCTAAAACTTAAATTGGTCCTCACAAAGATAGAAGAGCATGACAAACACACATGAACATGATATCTTTCTAACTGTATTTAACCCCCCCCCCCCCCCCCCAGGCTCAATATGAGAACCCCCCCCACATCTACGCACTGGCTGACACCATGTACAGAAACATGATGATTGACAGCGAGAACCAGTGTGTCATCATCAGGTAGGCGGGACTTTGACTTCACAACAACAACAACGATAAAGCTTCAGTGTTTCTGAACAACATGAAAGATTCCTGAATAAACGATAAAACGTAGATATTGATTACTGATGGTAAAACACAGCTCAGGTGTGTGTGTGGGTTTGATCAGATTTGATTGACAACATAAACACACCTGACATCAGATTCACAAGTTGTTTCCTTGTTCTACCTGAGCCCCGCCCACTTCATAAAGCTCCGAGGAAACCAGGAAACCGGAGCTCTGTGGGAACCTGACAGTTTGAAATGTGAACACACGAACAGTAACTGACAAATAAACGTGATCGAGTCAACACAGACTTAATGAGTTCACAAGACTTAAATCCTGGGGCCTCAGTCTGATGGGCTTCCTGTTTCCTGTCTGTCAGTGGTGAGAGTGGAGCTGGAAAAACTGTTGCTGCCAAATACATCATGAGCTACGTGTCCAAAGTGTCCGGAGGAGGAGACAAAGTCCAGGTCAGTGCACAGAGTACTTCATACAGTATTGCTCATCGTGGTACTGGTACATCCGCATCAGCACAGGTTCTGGCCTTGGTGTTACTGATCCACATGATCCCAGATCAGTTCCACACACAGAGGTTTACTGAGTTTATAATTAATAAAAACATTATTACTATTGTTACTATGGTTACTGCTGCTCCTGCTGATGTGTGTGTGTGTGTGTGCGCAGCATGTTAAAGACATCATCCTGCAGTCCAACCCTCTGCTCGAGGCCTTCGGTAACGCCAAGACCGTCCGCAACAACAACTCCAGCAGATTTGTGAGTATAAATATTCAGACAGATTTATACACAGTATATAAACAATATACTACTAACATATATACTACTACTACTACTACTACTACTACGAGTACTATATGTACACACTCTGCTCCTGCTCCTGTAAAGGGTAAATACTTTGAGATCCAGTTCAGTCGAGGAGGAGCCCCTGATGGAGGCAAAATCTCCAACTTCCTGTTGGAGAAAAGTCGAGTCGTCTCACAGAATCCTGGAGAGAGAAACTTCCACATCTACTACCAGGTACTGCAACAAGTACTGCAACAAGTACTATAACATCTACTACCAGATATTGCAACAAGTACTATAACATCTACTACCAGGTACTGCAACAAGTACTGCAACAAGTACTATAACATCTACTACCAGGTATTGCAACAAGTACTATAACATCTACTACCAGGTACTGCAACAACCAGTACTACAATATTTAGTACCAGGTAATGAAGTATGTGCTGCAGGTACTGAGACCTACAGCTGCTAACATCAGTACTCATGTTGTACCTCAAATGTGATTTGGGTGTGAAATTTAGTTTTTGTCACTTTCTGGTTCTGTCCTGATCCCGATCCTGAACCTGAACCTGATCCTGAACCTGAACCTGTAAACAGAAGAACCTGTGATAGTTTGAATACAAGAAACATTTTTTAATAAACACACCTGACCTCTGTGTGACCTTTGACCTCTGTGTGACCTCTGACCTCAGCTGTTGGGGGGTGCGAGTACAGAGCAGAGGGAGAACTTCGGGGTCACGACCCCCGACTACTACTACTACCTCAACCAATCAGGAACCTACACTGTGGAGGACATCAACGACAAGAAGGAGTTCTCTGATACTATGGTCTGTACCTGTCTGTCGTTAACCTGTCTGTCTGTTAACCTGTTTGTTAACCTGTTTGTTAACCTGTCTGCCTGTACCTGTCTGTCTGTTAACCTGTCTGTCTTTCAGGGGGCGATGTCAGTAGTGGGTCTGTCTGTGGAGGATCAGGATTCAGTTCTTCAGCTCGTTGCAGGAATTCTTCATCTGGGAAACATCAGCTTTAGAGAGGAAAACAACTACGCTGTGGTCGAAAGCCAGGACTGTAAGATACTACTCAATATACAATATACACAACACTACACAATACATGAGCATGCTACCATCAGAATGTTAGCATGCAGCGGATGGATCCCTCCGCCATGACTCTGCTGGACCCTGACGTATTGGTGGGTCACTGATGGTAAAACTGTCTCTGTCTTCCTGTCAGTCCTGGCGTTCCCGTCCTTCCTGTTGGGGATCTCTCAGGACGGCCTCTGCAGTAAACTGACCAGCAGGATTATGGACAGTAAGTGGGGTGGGAAGACCGAGTCCATCTCCGTCACCCTGAACACAGAGCAGGCCTGTTTCTCCAGAGACGCCCTGTCCAAAGCTCTGTACACCCGACTCTTCGACTTCCTCGTCGACGTCAGTCCACATCAACACCACACACACCTCTTTGTTTGATTTCACACTTCAGTTTATTCTTTATTGATGATTTGGTATGTGTGTGTGTGTGACAGTGTGTTAATAAAGCCATGCAGAAGGATCATGAGGAGCTCAACATCGGCGTCCTCGACATCTATGGCTTCGAGATCTTCCAGGTATAAACACACACACACGTTTGTACTTCTATTTTTGTGGAGACCCTCAGTGACAGAATAAGTTCTCTACCCCTGAACCTGAACCTGATTCTGAACCAAAAAACTAATCTAAACCATCAGACAGGACGAGTGACCATTTAGTCCTCATAAAGATAGAACTACAAGGCTCAGATTAGGGTCAATAAGATTTTGCGTTTGTGAAGTCTGAAACGTGCACAAATTAACACCAGTGAGTCAGAACTCACAATTCCCACACTGTGTGTGACAGTGAAGGTACACATGAACAGGAAACAGCTGAACTCTTCACTCTTTGCAGCGTTTGTGCACATTTTTATTTCGACAAATTTTTTCTTCACATCCACAATATTTCTAAACTTTATTAACAGCTGGTCTGTGACGTCAGCTGGTGTAACATTTGCCCAGCCAACAGCAGATGGATACAGATCTGTTTTACTTTTAGTTTTCAGATGAGTAGATTCTCTGTGGGATATCTGCTGTTATTCACTGTTTGACCGACTGATTGATTGATTGATTGATTAATCTGTTTCAGCGAAACGGTTTCGAGCAGTTCTGCATCAACTTTGTCAACGAGAAGCTACAGCAGATTTTCATTGAGCTCACACTGAAGGCAGAACAGGTGACACATCATGACATCACAGCATGACATCATCACGTTACACCTTCTTCCAGAGTGTTTTCCTCTAATTCAGGCTGTTTGTTCGTTTCAACCTGTGAATCCATCAGAGTTACGAGACGTGGCGTCTCTCTGCTCCGCTTATTTTCTCATTATTTTCAGCAGTCACTTATTGTTTCTACTTCCTGTTCTTCTCTTCCTCTGATCCTTTCCACTTCCTGTCTGCAGGTTCCTCTGCTTCTCTTCTGTTGTTTCAGAAAAAAAAGGTTTCAGAGTGTTTAACATGGAAACAGAAGCTGAATCTGCTGTTGTGTCTCTGCAGGAAGAATATGTTCACGAGGGGATCAAATGGACCCCCATCGAGTACTTCAACAACAAAGTGGTCTGTGACCTCATCGAGTCTAAACTGGTGAGTCAACCAATCAGTGAACACGACTGAAAAAACCCCTCATCAAACTGATTTGCTTCTCATTTTAATTTAACTAAAGTCTGTGAAACAAAACTAACTTCAGGAACTAAGATGTTGCTGTTTAATTACAGACAGACAGACAGTGTGAAGAATTCTGTTTGGCTTCACCACAAAGTTAAAAACAAGACAATCAACAAATATAAATACAGCTGTCTGTAAACATCACAGTGTCTCTGATCATTTCCCAGAATCCTCCTGGGCTCATGAGCATCCTGGACGATGTGTGCGCGACGATGCACGCCAAAGGTGAAGGAGCTGATCAGACGCTGCTGCAGAAGCTTCAGGGACAGATCGGATCCCACGAACACTTCAGCAGCTGGAACAAAGGTTTCATTGTCCACCACTACGCTGGGAAGGTACGCAGGTCACGTGGCTACCTGTCCAGGTGTTCGTCTTTCTGTCTGTTTGTCCACTCATAAACCTGTCTGTCCAGGTGTCATATGATGTCAGCGGTTTCTGTGAGAGGAACAGAGACGTGTTGTTTAGTGACATCATTGAGCTGATGCAAAGCAGCGAGTTGTAAGTACTTAAAGTGTGTGTATGTGTGTATGTGTGTGTGTGTGTATGTGTACATGATGACCTCTTGATGACCTCACCATGACCTCTGTCTGTGGTGTATTTGTGGTCAGTACGTTCATTAGAGCTTTGTTTCCTGAGAACCTGGAGGCTGAGAAGAGAGGGCGTCCGAGCACTGCCAGTAGTAAGATCAAGGTGAGAGAGACCTGCTGCCTTCTGATTGACAGGTATAGACTCCATGATCTTTCCTCTAGCGCCCCCTTCAGGACAAACTGTACATGTTTAGCTCCACTGCTGTTCAGACTGTTGTTTGTTCAGATTGTGGCTGTAACTCAAATTGTACAAAAAACGAATTTTCATTACCACTGCAGTTTAGTTATACAGCATCATCTTCTGACTTTTGATCATTTAATTTGCTGATGCTGGATTATTATATGACATCATTCACAGTCTTAATTCACCAACACTGAAGCGGTTTGTTATAACCTGCAGTGCTCAGGTCAACCACAGCCTTTCTGTGTTAAAATTTGGCTCACAAAGTTTCTTAAATATTTTCACATCCACTTGCCTAAAAAGAATTTTGACACATCTTAAATCTGGTTTGGAAAAATGGACACAGACCTGCAGTCACTGAGCTGCACTGCACAAATATCAGTTTTAAAGATGGCAGATTTTTATTAAGTATTTATTGGGTCTTTATTGGAGATTAAGAGGGGAGAGACGACAGGAAACAAAGAGAGGGCGATGGCATGCAAAGGTGGGATGTTGTGGTTCATCAGGATGTCCCCAGATTTTCTCATTTTAATTGCTTTAGATTGCTGATGTTACCATGGCTACTTCCGAACTAGTGTTTTTTATTTTGGTTGTCATGATGATGCCGTGTTGGTTTTGAGTTATAATACTTTAATTCATTGTAATTGTCTTTCACTATTAAATCCTTTACTGCGACAACCTGAGCATCACTAACTGCCTCCACCCAGGAACCACAGATTAAAACAAGCTTTTAGTGATATCTGGTGTCCTTGACCAGTTGGAAACTGTCCTGACAGAGCTGACCTTTGAGCCAGACAGTCTATAATGCAGAAAGATATCATGCTAGCTGTGTGTCACTATGAGTATAGTATAGTGAGTATAAACTGCTCCACAACAGAGATGCAGCAGGTCTGCAGTCTGCTTAGCGATCAAGCAACCTAGCTTGCCAAGTGGTAGTTAGCTAAACTAACTAGTAGCAAGATGGCTAGCTTGGTGAGCTATTTTGGCTGGCTAGTGCCAGCATGTTACCAGCTAGATAGCATGTTAGCGATTAGCCTGCCAGGCACAGTCAGGCTAATCGCACAGGCACAGTCAACAAACAGCCCCACAACTACATCACCAAACTTTCAGCACCACCTGTTTCATGAAGACACACGAATGAATTTCACTGTGACTATTTATTTAATGTTTATTTTTATACGGACATGTACAGTATATAGCAATTCCACATACCACAACATTTATAGCCTGAGCTAGTTAGCAAAATCCTATCAAGGGCTGTTTTTGGTTTGACCAACCAACCTTGCAGGCTCTCAGCTCCAAACACAGCTGTAAGGTACACCAGGTAACACTGCCAACAGGTAAAACTGTCCTGCCTCCCTTTTAGAAACAAGCTAACAGTCTGGTCCAGACTCTGATGAAGTGCACCCCCCACTACATACGCTGCATTAAACCCAACGAGACCACACGTCCCCGGGACTGGGAGGAGAACCGGGTCAGACACCAGGTGGAGTACCTGGGACTCAGAGAGAACATCAGAGTCCGCCGGGCTGGATACGCCTACAGACGGGTCTTCAACAAGTTCCTGCAGAGGTCAGAGGTCAAACAGGTCTCTATAGACTGTCCTGCTGCTTCAAACATGCTAACAGAGACTTGTGCTGCAGGTATGCCATCCTGACAAAGGACACCTGGCCTCAGTGGAGGGGCGAGGAGCGTCAGGGAGTCCTGCACCTCCTCAACTCCGTCAACATGGACCAGGATCAGTTCCAGCTGGGCAAGACCAAAATCTTCATCAAAGCTCCAGAGTCGGTATGAAATACTCACACACAGGAAGGACAGCGCAGGAAGTGGTTTATCCCACTGTAAACTTTCAAAGTGAAGTTTCCTGTTAACATTAACTGTTATCAGGAACATTGAGGTTTGGAGTTTCTGAACCAGAACCTCAGGAGAACATCCTGATTACTTAACCAGACTTTAGGGTTCTGTTCTGGTCTTCAGGTAGAAATGATTTAGTTTTTTTCTCTGTTTTGGTTTGTGGAATGTCTCTCCATACTACAGTACCCATGAGCCTCAGCGGTCATTCCTATGGAAACGACTCTTTCTAGAACTGTGACATCACTGTTGTGTCACTTTCAGAACCAAACTGCACCACAGCTGCTGAACTGATCCGAAATCCACAAGTAAATTAATTCAAATTTATGAATTTATCCCATGAGTTCTGTTTCTGATACAGTGGCATTCTGGGTATTGTAGTTCCCAGAAGCCCTCAGACCCATCAGCCTGTCAGGGTCTCTGTCTTGTCTTCATGTTTTCTCTGTGTTGTTTTTCTCTCTGCAGCTCTTCTTGTTGGAGGAGATGAGGGAGAGGAAGTATAACGGTTACGCTCGGGTCATCCAGAAGGCATGGCGTAAACACATCGCTGTCCGCAAGTACGTCAAGATGAGGGAGGAAGGTAAGACTGTCTTCCATAAGTGGGTTAAGGAAGCACAACATTGGGCTTGTGTATGTGTCTTGGACATTGTCTTCCTCTCTACTGATTTTCTGTTTCTTGCAGCCTCTGACGTCCTGCTGAACAAAAAGGAGCGCCGCAGAAACAGCATCAACAGGAACTTTGTGGGCGACTACATTGGGACAGACAACCATCCAGAGATCAGACAGTTTGTCGGCCGCCGAGAGAGGATCGACTTCGCCGATGTTGCAGTGAAATTTGACCGAAGATTCAGGGTAAAAACTCAGTCCAGAAAGAAATTACAGTGCCACAGAAAATGTGATTGATGCTTTGTCCCATTTTGAACAGTCACCCTTCCTCCTCCAAGTTGTCGGTGTTTATCATGTAAAATGGAAGAGCGCGAGAACCCGTCTCTAGGATGTCAGGCATTGGATGTGAAACTTCAGTTGTAACGACAAAGTGTCACAGATACAGCGGGTAAAATAAGTATTGAACACGTCACCATTTTTCTCAGTAAATATATTTTTAATGGGGCTATTGTAATGAAATTTTTACCAAATGTCAGCAACAACCCATGCAATCCACACATGCAAAGAAATCAAACCATAGATGTCCATAAAGTTATGTGTAATAATGTGACATGACACAGGGAAAAAGTATTGAACACATGAAGAAAGGGAGGTGCAAAAAGGCATGGAAAGCCAAGACAACAGCTGAAATCTATCAGTAATTAGAAAGCAATCCTGCCCCTTGTCAGTGCAAATTAATATCAGCTGGTTCAGTCCCAACTGATGGCCTATAAAAAGGTGTCTTATTACCAAGGTGTCACACGAGAAACATCTCATGATGGGTAAAAGCAAAGAGCTCTCTCAAGACCTTCGCTACCTTATTGTTGCAAAACATACTGATGGCATTGGTTACAGAAGGATTTCTAAACTTCTGAATGTTCCAGTGAGCACTGTTGGGGCCATAATCAGGAAGTGGAAAGAACATCGTTTCACCATAAACCGGCCACGACCAGGTGCTCCTCACAAGATTTCTGACAGAGGAGTGAAAAGAATTATCAGAAGAGTTGTCCAAGAGCCAAGGACCACTTGTGGAGAGCTTCAGAAAGACCTGGAATTAGCAGGTACAACTGTTTCAAAGAAAACAATAAGTAATGCACTCAACCACCATGGCCTGTATGCACGCTCACCACGCAAGATTCCATTGCTGAAGAAAAAGCATGTTGAAGCTCGTTTAAAGTTCACTGCACAACATTTGGACAAGCCTGTGAAATACTGGGAGAATATAGTCTGGTCAGATGAGACCAAAATTGAACTCTTTGGATGCCACCATGTTTGGAGGACAAATGGCACTGCACATCACCCCAAAAACACCATACCAACAGTGAAGTTTGGAGGTGGGAACATCATAGTGTGGGGCTGTTTTTCAGCATACGGTACTGGCATACTTCATATAACTGAAGGAAGGATAAATGGAAAAATGTACCGAGACATTCTTGATAAAAATCTGCTGCCATCTACCAGGATGCTGAAGATGAAACGAGGGTGGACATTTCAGCAAGACAATGATCCCAAACACTCAGCCAAGGACACTCTCAATTGGTTTTAGAGAAAGAAAATAAAGCTGCTAGAATGGCCCAGCCAATCACCTGACTTGAATCCAATTGAAAATCTATGGAAAGAACTAAAGATGAGAGATCATAGAAGAGGCCCACGGAACCTTCAAGATTTGAAGACTGTGTGGAAAAATGAGCCAAAATCACACCTGAGCAATGCATGCGACTAGTTTCTCCATACAGGAGGCGTCTTGAAGCTGTCATTACCAACAAAGGCTTTTGTACGAAGTATTAAATCAATTTCACTAAGCGTGTTCAATACTTTTTCCCTGTCATTCCATTTTATTACACAACTTAATTTCTGAACTTATTTGTTTTGGTTTCTTTGTATGTATGGATTACTTGGGTTGTTACCAACATCTGGTGTAAATTTCATGTTAATAGCACCTTTAGAAATATATTTACTGAGAAAAATGGTGACATGTTCAATACTGATTTTACCCACTGTATGTCGTCAGATTTATGCTGGCTATGTCATACAACATAGTTACATATTAAGCCAATTGTTCGATAACCGGGGCAAGGACAAGCCTCAAATCAGATAAATCAAGTGGTACTGCTTAAGGGCAGAGTTGTGGATTAATTCTCTTGGTTGGCACCCCAATCCCATCTATCTCAGAGAAACCAGTTTAAATTCTGTGGCGTGACTGCAGTCTTGGAGATACAGCTGCTATTCAGTCAACCATCCAGTAACTTCAGGTTCAGCTCGCTAGTGTGGACAAGTCAGGCTTACCTGACAAATCTAAAGCGTGGATGTACCAACATGGCATCCTCCCTCTCGTCGTCTGGCCACTTCTGATTTTTGTGTTTTTAAAAAACTTTAAAAAACACAATCACAAACAGCAGTGATACTATTTCTAATAATATCATTTATAATAGATTATCAGTGCGTTTTCGTTCCAGATTCGGTCGTGGCGGGCGGAGAAAATAGAACAGATGCTGAAACTTGGCAGAGCGCAAGCCAGCCATGGAGCTCTGCAGCGCGGCGCCTCCTGTCTGAACAGCTCGATTTAACATGGGCACTGAAAGGAAGCAGGCGCCTCCTGTCTGAACCCGCCGTTATTTGCTGGGGGTGGCGTTGGTGATGACCTATGATTGCTTTTTTCGTTAACAGCTGGAGCTTTTTTAATGAGGTACCAGTCTGTTGAAGCAGCTAACTTCACCGCAGGTGCAGGATCGCCTGGCCTCTGCCAGTCAGGTATCGTAACAGTAGTGTGAACAACAGTGCTGTTTGTGCGAGTGTGCGTTAGACTCAGAAATTAAATGAATTGAATGAAAATAAAATGATGGTTTAATGTAGGATTAGGATATTGGCCTAAACTGGTAAATATCTTCTTTTTTTTCTCAAAATCTTGAGGGCAATTTTTGCCCCTTGATCACGTTTTTAGGGACAAATCTGAGATTTCTTGGGGCATTTTTGCCCTTTGCCCCCACTAATTTCCGATGCTGCCCCATGGTATCCCCATGACATGAGAGGGGCTCTGCAGTACTGGGACTCCAACAAGCCCAAAGTATCGGCTGCGGGCATAGTGTGCTGAGTGTGCTGGAGTGGAAGCTTTTATAGTCTGACACCTGAGAGGCAGAATCCAAACACATGAAATCAAAGATCCACGCTGTATATGATGTGCTCCCGAGTCCATCCAACCATGCCATTGGTCATAAATTACAAATGTTTTATCTGTCAGAATTGACCAAACTCAGTTTAAGAATTACTGCTTGACTTAACTCTCTGTTCCTGTTGTTTCACAGACAGTGAAGCGTGACCTCATCCTGACCCCAAAATTGCTGTACCTGATTGGTCGAGAGAAGGTGAAGCAGGGTCCAGATAAAGGTCAGATCCAGGAGGTTCTCAAGAGGAAGATTGAGCTCAACAAGATCCAGTCTGTTTCCCTGAGGTACACCACCAGAACCAGGGGAAGAGCTAGGAATGGAACTAGGGCCATAACTAGGACTGGAACCAGCACAGAGCTAGAACTGGAACGAAGCCCACAACTAGAACTATGCCAGGAGAAGTCCAGGCTTAGAACAAGGGTCAGAACTAGAATGAGAACCAGTACCACAACTAGAATTAGAACTAGAACCAGGACTGAGACTAGAACTAGAATCAGGACCAGTGCCAGAAATACAGCAAAAACTAGGACTAGAACCGGGGCCAGAACTGGGACTTGAACCAGAACTACAAATAGAACAGGGCCAAGACTGTGCCAGAGCTACAACTGAAACTAGAATTAGAATTGGAACTAGAACTAGCATCAGAACCAGAGCCAGAACTAGAACCAGGACCAGAACATTTAGAAAATGTACCACATACAGTATTTCCTATATTAGAAGAGAAAAATACCTGAAGAGATTTTAATGAAAAAACACTTGAAATGTTTGTTTCATCTCGTCTTTCTACATCTGTTTGATTGTTTCTGTCTATCTGACTTTCTGTCTCTTTCTCCGACCTGTCTATCTCTCTGTCAGCACTCTGCAGGACGACTTCTTCATCATCCATGAGGAGGAGTACGACAGCGTTCTTCAGAGTGTCTTTAAAACAGAGTTCCTCAGTCTGCTGGTCAAACGTTATCAAGAGAAAACTCAGAAGAAGCTGCCACTCAAATTCAACAACCTGTTAGTACCGTGACTATTCATTTTGTTTTACTCAAATATAAAAAATACCCATTTTTGCATGTTTACCTGTCACTGACTAAATCAATATAACTACTTCAGATATTTATGTCCACAGTGGTTAAAAACACATCTGACAGCTGTTATGGTTTTCTAAATGAATACAAAATGTACATGAATATCAGCTGAAGCCCTTCCTCTGTCTCTGTCCTCCAGTCTGGAGTTTAAGGTGAAGAAGGGCGGCTGGGGTCCGTTCTGCTCTTCAGGGTCCAGACAGATCCAATTCCAGATGGGTCAGGGGGACGAGGTGGTCCTGAAGCCCAGTGGGAAGGTCCTGCAGGTCTCCATCGGACCGGGTCTGCCCAAAAATTCCAGTAAGTTCTGACTGGACTTACCACAAATTCTACAACTACTTCCTGTGTGCTCCTCCTCACTTCCTGTCTGTTTTATTTGTAGGACCGACGAGGACGGACAAACGCAAGAGTCGCTACATGGGCAACCAGGCTCCACCCACCAGCCGCTACAATTCAGGTACCAAGAAAAAAAAACCTTCAGGTGTCAGGACATCACCATCTGATGAAGTGTTGGTTTATAATTTTTCTTTTTTCTTCAGCTTCTCGCTCCAGAGGGGGTGGAGCTCCCAGAGGAAGCTCAACCTACTCCAGAGGCTCCCTGATGAGGCAGCAGTCCAGCATGGAGCAGCCCAGTCTGCCCCGCCTCCAGAATCAGCACTGTCATGACAACCGCCCCCCCCAACAGCAGGACATGGGCTTCATGGACGTCCCCGAGCAGGGTGCCGCAGGGTGAGACCACCGGGAGCAACCCATTAATACCATTTACAGTAACGTAACCAGTATAACCAGGGTCACCAGACAACCTGTGTCACCAGTAAACAGTATAACCAGTATCAACCAGTGTCACCAGTATAAGCAGTAGAATCAGTAACAGTAATATAAGCAGTATAACCAGTCACAGTAATGTAACCAGTATAATCAGCATACCCAGTGTCACCAGTAACAGTAGCCAGTGTCACCAGTATGACCAGTGTCGCCAGTAACAGTAACCAGTAAGACTGTTGTCTCCAGTACAACCAGTCACAGTAATGTAACCAGTATAATCGGTATAACCAGTAACAGTAACCTGTGTAACCAGTATTACAGTCACAGTAATATAAACAAGTATAACCAGTACCTACTTGCTGACTCCTGGACTGAAAGTGTCTGTGTCCCCGTAATGCTGTGTACTGTCAGGTTAAATGTCCCTGTGTGACTTCAGTCTGATCATCTCTGTTTTTAAAGTAGCAGTTTGATAACATGTTACATCGGTGTAACTAAAGAAACCTTATAGGACCCTGCAGTCAGTGCCTTGCTCCAGAGCACATCGGCAGCAGACGCAGCGGTCCTGGGACTGGAACCAGCAGCTCTCCAGTCACATCAAACCTTAAAAACGGTTTTAATTTTGGACCTGATCCTACACACAGGTCTCTGGTTCATTGCAAGTAAGACAAGCTGTACTGTAATCCCTGCGTGTTGCCTGCAGGCTGCAGCGCCGGCGGTCGAAGGAGGTGAAGCCTCTTCCTGGAGCAGGTCGACCCAAACCGAAGCCTCGGTCTCCGCAGTGCAAAGCTCTGTACGCCTACGATGCCCAGGACACTGATGAGCTCAGCTTCAACGCTGATGATGTTATCGAGATACTCACTGAAGGTACTGCTACTACTGCTATCAGAACTACTGTTACTACTGCTGTTACTGCTACTTCTACTAATACTGGTACTTGTAGTAATATTGCTGCCGCTTTGATTTCTAGTACTACTGCCACTACTGCTACTTCTAGTACTACTGGTACTGTTTTTATTTTTAGTATTACTCGTACTGCTTCTACTTTTAGAGCTACTGCTATTTCTTTTACTTCTATGCACATTATTTTCCCGGCCTACATGTTCTAGCTAGATAGCAGTTGAGTGCTAATCAACAGCTAAGGCTAGCTGGTTGTAAATGGATTGTAAACAATAGTCAATTTGATATTTTAAGCTCATCACCTTAATCTTGGTGTCTGAACTGAGCAGCAGCTTGTTCTGTCAAACTATAACATTAGCTAACATTAGCTAACGTAGCGTTAGCTCAGCAGCTAAAGTGAAACTGATCAGTTTAGATGATACTCAATTCAATTCACTTTTATTTATATAGCGCCATATCATAACAAAGTTATCTCAGGGCACTTTATATCTGATATCTTCAGTTTTAATTGTCGGACGTGACTTACCATCAGTTCATTATTACCATAAGTAGCATTCACCACTAAATATAATGACACATTTAAATGTAATGATTATTTTTGAGAATATTTTAAGTATCGCATTAATGTAGCTATTATCACTAAATGTGAGCTATTATAATTGAGCATTTGCAAAACCCCTCCCCAGAACATCGATTATCCATTCATAGCTTAGCAACATAACTAGTGACAGCGGGTGTTAGTGAAGGTGTGTACATGGAGCTGTAGTCAGAGATACTCTGTATTCAAAGAGTGGTGTTAAACAGTGTGTTTATCTACTCTAACGTAAGCTGCTGCTAATGTTAGCAGGCCTGGCTAACTAGCGGTCAAGTGTTACTTCAATTCAATTCAGTTTTATTTATATAGCGCCATATCATAACAAAGTTATCTCAGGGCACTTTTTCGAATAGAGCAGGTCTAGACCGACTCTTTATATTTACAGAGACCCAACAGTTCCCACCATGAGCAGCACCAGGAGACAGTGGCAAGGAAAAACTCCCTTTTAACAGGTAGAAACCTCGAGCAGAACCAGGCTCAAGGTGGGCGGTCATCTGCCTCGACCGGTTGGGTTGAAGGGGGAAGGGGGGAGCGGGAGAGAGAGAGCAGGAGGAAAGAGAACATACAGCAGCTCAATACAGCATAGATATGGTAATGGCATTGATGTTAACACCAACAGAAACAACACTAAGAGCAACATTATAATAGCAATACTAATAACAGCAACAACAGCAATAGTATCAGCGGGTGCAGAGCAGGAGCACGGGGGCAGCAGGCAGCAGCAACCACAGACCCAGACCTCCACAGCTCCAGATGCAGAAACACCTGCAGAAAGCAACAGAAGGGGAGGGAGAGAGAGAGAGGAGAGAAAGCACACAACTACGGGAAGAAGTTGAATTAATAACAAGCACTGATGGGATATGAGGGCGTACAGATGGAGAGGAAGAGGAGGAGAAAGGAGCTCAGTGCATCATAGGAAGTCCCCCGGCAGTCTAGGCCTATAGCAGCATAACTAAGGGGTGGCTCAGGGGTCACCTGAGTCAGCCCTACTATAAGCTTTATCAAAGAGGAAAGTCTTCAGCCTACTCTTAAATGTGAGGAGGTTGTCCGCCTCCCGTACACAAACTGGGATCTGGTTCCACAGGAGAGGAGCTTGATAGCTGAAGGCTCTGGTTCCCATTCTACTTTTAGAGACTCTAGGAACCACAAGGAACCCTGCATTCTGGGAGCGCAGTGCTCTAGTGGGGTAATAGGGTACTATGAGCTCTTTGAGATATGATGGTGCCTGACCATTTAGGGCTTTGAAGGTGAGGAGAAGGATTTTAAATTATATTCTGGATTTTATAGGGAGCCAGTGTAGAGAAGCTAATATTGGAGAAATATGTTCTCTTTTTCTGGTTCTTGTCAGTAAACGTGCCGCAGCATTCTGAATCAGCTGGAGAGTCTTAAGGGATTTATTGGGGCAGCCTGATAATAGAGAGCTGCAATAGTCCAGCCTAGACGTAACAAATGCATGGACTAGTTTTTCTGCATCTTTTTGAGATAGGATGTGCCTGATTTTTGCAATGTTACGTAAATGAAAAAAGGCAGTTCTTGAAGTTTGTTTATTTGGGAGTTAAAGGACATATCCTGATCAAAGATAACTCCAAGATTCCTTACGGTTTCGCTGAGGCCAGGCACGCCATCTAGAGAAACTATATAGATAATGTGTTTTGAAGGTGTTGGGGCCAGTACAATAACTTAGGTTTTGTCTGAGTTTAACATCAGAAAATTTGCAGGTCATCCAGGCTATGTCCTTAAAGGCATGCCTGAAGTTTAGCTAATTGATTGGTTTCATCTGGCTTGATTGATAAATATAATTGGGTATCATCTGCATAGCAATGAAAATTTATGGAGTGCTTCCTAATAATATTGCCTAAAGGAAGCATATACAAGGTAAATAGAATTGGTCCAAGCACAGAACCTTGTGGAACTCCGTGACTAACTTTGGCGTGCATAGAGGATTCATCATTAGCGTGTACAAACTGATAACGATCTGATAAATAGGATTTAAACCAGCTTAGTGCAGTACCTTTAATGCCAATAAAATGTTCTAGTCTCTGTAATAGAATGTGATGGTCAATGGTATCGAATGCAGCACTAAGATCTAGCAAGACAAGTACAGAGACAAGTCCTTTGTCTGATGCAATTAGAAGGTCATTTGTAACTTTCACCAGTGCTGTCTCTGTGCTATGATGCACTCTAAATCCTGACTGAAAATCCTCAAACAGCTTGTTGTTGTGTATAAAGTCACACAACTGATTGGCGACTGCTTTCTCAAGGACTTTAGAGAGAAAAGGAGGGTTAGATATAGGTCTATAATTTGACAAAATCCCTGGATCAAGAGTGGGCTTTTTAAGAAGAGGCTTAATTACAGCTACTTTAAAAGGACTGTGGCACATAGCCTTTAAATAAGGACAGATTGATCATATCTAGTACATAAGTGCTAACTAAGGGTAAAATTTCTTTAAGCAGCCTAGTTGGGACGGGGTCTAAGAGACACGTTGATGGCTTAGATGAAATCATGGAAGTTAGTTGATTCACGGTTGATGGGAGAAAAGCAGTCTAAATGTACAGGTTTTACAGTTGTTTTCTAAGGTTCCTGTGTTTGAAGATAAGTCAGTACCAGCTTGAGGGCAGGAGGTGCTGAATTTTTTCTCTAATAGTTAGAATTTTATCATTAAAGAAGCTCATGAAGTCATTACTACTGAGGTCTATAGGAATACATGGCTCAACAGAGCTGTGACTCTCTGTCAGCCTGGCTACAGTGCTGAACAGAAACCTAGGGTTGTTCTTATTTTCCTCTATTAATGATGAGTAGTAGGCTGCTCTGGCATTACGGAGGGCCTTCCTATAAATTTTAAGACTATCTTGCCAGGCTAAACGTGATTCTTCCAGATTGGTGGAACGCCAATTCCTTTCAAGTTTTCGCGATGTTTGTTTTAATTTGCTGGTTTGCGGGTTATACCATGGAGCTAACCTCCTCTGTTTTATTATCTTCTTTTTTAGAGGGGCGATAGAGTCGAGTGTTATTCGTAGTGAGCCTGCAGCACTATCAACAAGATGATCAATTTGGGAGGGACTAAAGTTAGCATAGGAGTCATCTGTTACATTGAGACATGGAACTGAATTTAATGCCGATGGAATCACTTCTTTAAATTTAGCTACAGCACTATCAGATAGACATCTAGTGTAGGAATGTTTGCCCAATGGCGTGTAGTCCAGCAATA
>SEMN01002024.1:0-17092 GCA_005408345.1 Macquaria australasica | reverse complement strand
CTGCCGACTCGGAAACAGGAACAGAGGTCGGCCGGACCGCCAACCGGGACCGAGGAGCAGGAGTTGGCCAGGCCACTGACTCAGGAACAGGAACTGATGTCGGCCGGTTCACCAACCGGGTCCGGGGGGCTAGAGTCTGCCGGACCACCGACTCAGGAACAGGAACTGGTGTTGGCTGAACCGCTGACTCGGGAACAGGAACTGATGTCGGCTGGACCTCCAACGAGGAAACAAGATCAGAAGCTGGCTGGGCCTCCGACTGGAAACCAGGAGCAGGAGTCGGCCGGACCGCCAACCGGGAAACAGGACCAGAAGTTGGTCGGGCCGCCAACAGGGAACCAGAAACAGGAGTCGGCCAGACCTCCAACGGGGGAACAGGATCAGAAGTTGGCCGGGCCGCCAACAGGAAACCAGAAACAGCAGTTGGCCGGACCTCCAACGGGGAAACAGGAACAGGAATCGTCCGGACCGCCAACTGGGAACCAGGAACAGAAGCTGGACGGGCCGCTGACTGGAAACTAGGAACAGAAGTCAGCCGGACCTCCAACGAGGACTTAGGATCAAAAGCAGGTCGGTCTGAAGCGCTGGGCAGCTGATGCTCTGTGGCGCTGGGCAGCGGAGACTGCTGAAGGCGTCGGGAGCCCTGACGACCACCTCTCCCGCGGCCTCCACGGGTTCCCGAGAATATCGCCAGCCGAGTGCCCTCAAAAAGTGAAGGAGACTGGAGGCTATCAGGCTGGTTGCTAGCAGGCCAGAGGCTAGCAGACCATTGGCTAGCAGGCCGGTTGCTAGCAGGCCGTGGCTTGGGCGCAGAGGAGGCTGGAGTGACTGGCTCCAAAAGGACAGGACAAGGTTAAGTGCCGAGACGCAACCTCCACCTGCTAAAAGCCACCCTGTAGGCAACATCACAGTCCCGCTCCCAGAGGATTGCAAGGGCCCTCAGGAAGTGTGGGTCCTTGACAAAAACCTCTCTAGGAACTCCAATGTCCTCCCAGCAAAAAGGCAGGCTGGGAAGATAACCATCTGCTGGGTCCATTATTGGTCGGTTCATTTTGTTATGCTATGCCATCTAGGCAGCAGGGAAAGGACCCAAATGCAGACCGGCGGGGAGGCTGAGGAAGTTCAATGATTTATTTAAGACCAAACTTACAGAAAATAAGGAAACCACACGCAGGGAAACACCAGGAACATGACACAGAAAGACAACCAACAACAAGTAAACAAAGGAAGAGGACCGGTATAAATAGGGAAGGGGTTAACGAGGGAAACAGAAACAGATGAGAAACAAGACACGGGTGAAATTAATCAAAAGAGCGGGAAACGAGACATGAGGACAGGAACAAGACAGAATATTTTAGTGCTGGTTTAAAGTCCGTTATCCTCTTTTATTTCAGTTGCAGCTTTATGTTTTACTTATAATTGCAACATGTGACAGTATCTGTGCATGTGTGTCCTGTGTATACGGGGCACCCTCATTGGACCACCTTGTGTAAATAACAGTTGCATGAATGAATAACTTACATGTACGGAAGTGAAGAGTGGATATAGCAAAAAGAAAGAAAAGATTGTTAAACATGGTGGAAATAGTGCTTAAAGGACCACACCAGTGGTTTTGCATGTCCTTTTTACTACCAATCACTTATACTGTTCCAGGCACCATTGGTTTCCGTTATTTTCTACGAAAATATGAAAATTAACTAACAGACTCTACACTCGTGTAATCCATAACAGTGAACAACAAGTCTGCATTAATGTCAGTTATACTATTGTTTGAGGGAAAGCAGTGCACATTTTGCAAATCACTCGGCATGCTGCATTACTGCATGCATTATTGGATTACACAACTCAAGCAAGTGTTAAGAGTCTGCTAATTGATTTTCATATCATATTGATATGAATGGAAACCAATGGCTGCCAAAAAAATCCAAAAATGTGTAGCGTGCATACAAGAATGGGCTGCAAAAAGGTAAAGTATACACTATTTGTAGTTAAAAACACACTGGTAAGGTCTCTAAAACATTACAGCAGATTTTTAGGCCCATCAATCAGTCATTATAATCTGCTATTTATTTTTGTACTTTACACCTTAATCTTGCTCTATTGTATGTGAACATTTCATTCTGAATTTTAAATGCAACTGACATGTTTGGTCTCTTTCTTTCAGTGTGGATTTATGAGTTTGCAATGTCTTCCACTGAGGCCTCCTGGGCTGTAAAGGAGCAAGACAGAGATAGAATCAGTGAGGGAGAGAATAAGGCATGCAGATGAACTGAAGGAGAACAAGACAGGGAAGGTTTGTGTGTGTGCAGAGTGTAGGGATCTTAAGGACAGTATAGAGGTTTGTGTGTGAAGCATGTAGAAAGCAATCAGCCTGAAGCAACCTCCAGAGAGGTACAAGAGAGTAAAAGAAAGAAAGAGAAAGAGATGGAATGACGGAAGAAGAGAAGCAGGGGAAACAGTGAAAGAACAGGAGAAAGATGCTTAAGAAACACAGTCACACTAAGGGCATATCAGACAAAAGAGGAAAGAGGCAAGAAAAAGAGGAAGAGGGAAAAGAAAAAAAGTAGAGCAGAGGTGGGTCATAGTGTTGGAATAAAAAAAATGACACAATTAAAAGGAAAAGCACTGTGGTAACTTTTGACCAACAACCGCTGGGCAGCTGGATGGCGAGTAGTTTTGACACATCTAAGCCAGCAGTTATCCCAGGCATTGAAAGCATGAAACTGATAACACCATTCTCATCTGACTCATGGGTAAAATGGCAAATATTGTACGTCACAAAATGTCCCACTGTTCTTTTAATTAGCAGAGGAAGAACCTGCTCTCAACCCATAGCCATAGATGAGGGGATGTTTCTGTTGTTTAAAGGAATTGGATTGGACAACATTGGATATCAATGAATATCAATGTCTGTATGGTGGCCCTGAGAGCTCAACGCACTGCAGCTTAAGAAAACACATGCAAATAGACAAAACAAAAGCAACTTAAGAAACATCTTCACCAATTTGACAACACATGCACACCATTTAGAAAATATGCTGCAAATACAGAAAACACAACCAAACACACAATGGAAAGTGTTTCCAGATGACACTAAGAAGTGATGAACACGGCTGGGACACTCTTGTTGTTGCCATGTTTTGTAACTCAAGAAGTTATTGAAGTATCATCCGTTCATTCAATTATTTAATTCAGTCTGGAAAACAGGTTTGAATTCTGTTTTTCGGATTTTGTTAGCTCTTAAAAAGGAAAACGACTGGGTGTTTTCTTGTTTTCATCTTGAAATGGGTAATCTAATAAACAAGAAAAACCAAAACCAAAAAGCAAGTTTTTGTTTTTCCATTATTTTGTTTTGTACTGTTTCTCTGCTGTGTGCATGCGCAGTTTGAGCTGCACTTACCTCGCGGCAGCACACAGATTCAAAGGAAATGTTTATAAAGCATTTTTGAAATTCAAAAAATGTTTTCATTAAAAATACTGGTAATCAAAGATAATGAGCAGGTTCATCAGGGATGACAGACAGACTGTAGCCTGTTATATAAATAGGAGTGACAAAGTGCTCAGACTGAACTAAAAGCAAATTTGTGTGTTTACAATGTAAACAAACAGACATAAATTCACCCTGTGCCGTGCATACTGAGGCAATGACATATGTCTGCACAAGTTGAAAACTTCTAATGTCTGTGTTGTCATGTGTTGGCTGTTTGTGGTGAATAAACACAAACTCCTCACTGCTGACGTGCTGAGGTAAACGTATTGTCTCATTTCCGGTTGCCGGTGCTTCTGTGTTACTGTTTGCACATTTTGCTGTTCTAGTTAAACCCAGTTAATTTTGTTATATCCTTCACTATTGCGGCTAATTACCCGCTATACACTTGATTGTACACTAGCTCTGTTTAAGCATTCATATCTCTCTCCTGTTAGCGACTGTCCGCTAATCCCACAGTTGTTTACACGCTATTTAGTTGCTTGCTACTGTACTTTAGCTTAGCAGTTAGCAATGGCTTCTCTCTCTCCCTCTCCTGCTCTCTCTTGCTCGGTGTGTCAAATGTTTAGTTACTCCTCTGCCTCCTTTAGCGATAATGGTACGTGTAACAAATGTAGTTTATTCACTGTGTTGGAGGCGAGGCTCAGTGAGTTAGAATCGTGGCTCCGCACCATGGAAAGTCAGTCAGCTATAGTTAGCCAGCCCCCAGCCGGTGCGAGCCGACCAAAGGTAGCTTCTGCTAGCCCGGCAACTCCCGAGCAGCCGGGAAGCCAAGGAGGCTGGGTGACTGTCCGAAAGAAGCATAGCCCTAAACCAAAGCCCACGGTTCACCACCGACCCGTTCACGTTTCTAATAGGTTCTCTCCACTCAGCGACACACCCGCTGAGAAACTAGTGATGTGTCAATCATGAGCGTATCGTTCATTTGAACTACTCTTTGATATAAACTAGTAGTAATGAGTCGTCTCAGAGAGTAATTCATTCATTTTGGCCGCGCCTGTGCATGTGCAACAATAGTAACAACAATAATAATGCATGAGTTTCGTTTTTCTCACGTGACAACTACACAGGTTCAGTATTGGACAGAAATGAGTAGTTCACCACTCGACTGGGTCTTCAAGTAAGTCGTTCGTTCATTTTACATGTGACAGCTACACAGGCTCAGTATTGGACAGAAATGAGTCACTTACTGAAAGCTGGCTGTGTCATGATGAATACGTTAGCCTAAATGAATCCAGTCCCCCCAGTCACATTAATACTCACATTCCTCAAGGCACAGGCCGAGGAGGTGGAATTGCAGCCATCTTTGACTAAACCTAAACCTAAACTAAATTATAAATATATAAATTATCGAAAGCCTTGTTCTTAGTCTTTCACACCCAACCTGGAAAACACTACAGCCAATTCTATTTGTTATAGTGTACCAAGATCCTGGACCGTATTCTGAATTTTTATCTGAATTCTCAGAGTTCTTATCAGGTTTAGTCAGTTTCTGTCAGAGTGTACATAAATCCACTCACTCTTTTAACCACACCCTCGACCTTGTTCTTGTCTATGGCATTGAAATTGAACATCTAATAGTCTTTCCACAGAATTATTTTTTATCGGACCATTATTTAATAACTTTCAAATTCCTATTACTGGACTACACGCCATTAGGCAAACATTCCTACACTAGATGTCTATCTGATAGTGCTGTAGCTAAATTTAAGGAAGTGATTCCATCAGCATTAAATTCAGTTCCATGTCTCAATAAAACAGTTGACTCCTATGCTAACCCAAATTGATCATCTTGTTGATAGTGCTGCAGGCTCACTGCGAATGACACTTGACTCTATTGCCCCTCTAAAAACTAAAAATAATCAAACAGAGGAGGTTAGCTCCATGGTATAACCCGCAAACCCTCATATTAAAGCAAACATCGTGAAAAGTTGAAAGGAAATGGCGTTCCACCAGTCTGGAAGAATCACGTTTAGTCTGGCAAGATAGTCTTAAAATTTGTAGGAAGGCCCTCAGTAATGCCAGAGCAGCCTACTACTCATCATTGATAGAGGAAAATAAGAACAACCCCAGGTTTCTGTTCAGCACTGTAGCCAGGCTGACAGAGAGTCACAGCTCTGTTGAGCCATGTATTCCTATAGATCTCAGTAGTTACGACTTCATGAGCTTCTTTAATGATAAAATTCTAACTATTAGAGACAAAATTCAGCACCTTCTGCCCTCAGTTGGTACTGACTTATCTTCAAACACAGGAATCTTAGAAACAACTGTAAAACCTCATGTATATTTCTCCCATCAACCTTCATCAACTAACTTCCATGATTTCCTCATCTAAGCCATCATTGTGTCTCTTAGACCCCATCCCAACTAGGCTGCTTAAAGAAGTTTTACCCTTAGTTAGCACTTATGTACTAGATATGATCAATCTATCCTTGTTAAAAGGCTATGTGCCACAGTCCTTTAAAGTAGCTGTAATTAAACCTCTTCTTAAAAAGCCCACTCTTAATCCAAGGGTTTTGTCAAATTATAGACCTATATCTAACCCTCCTTTTCTCTCTAAGATCCTAGAGAAAGCAGTTGCCAATCAGTTGTGTGACTTTCTGTCATGGTCCACGAAGGACTCTTGTTTGGACTCTGTGTGTTGTCTTGTTTCCTGTTTTATTTTGAAATCCCTGTTGTTTCTTTGTGTGCCTTATTTACTTCCTGTCATTGTTCTGTTTCCCTCCAGTTTTCATTAGGTTCACCTGTGTCTCGTTACTCACCTGTTTCTGTTTCCCTCGTCAACTCCCTACCTATATATACGAGTCCCTTTCCTTTGTTCAGTGTCATGTCATTGTATTGTGGTTCCTTGGTGTGGATATTCCTGATGTTTCTAGTTGTCTCCTCGTGTCAGTATCTGGGTTTTGTAAGTTTAGTTTGTTAATAAATCTTTGGACTTATTCCGCCTCCCTGCCTGCATCTGTCTGCATTTGGGTCCTTCTCCCTGCTGCCTATATGGCTCTTCACAACACTTTCTACACAACAATAAGCTGTTTGAGGATTTTCAGTCAGGATTTAGAGTGCATCATAGCACTGAGACAGCACTGGTGAAAGTTACAAATGACCTTCTAATTGCATCAGACAAAGGACTTGTCTCTGTACTTGTCTTACTAGATCTTAGTGCCGCCTTCGATACCATTGACCATCACATTCTATTACAGAGACTAGAACATTTAATTGGCATTAAAGGCACCGCACTAAGCTGGTTTAAATCCTATTTATCAGATCGATATCAGTTTGTACATGTTAACAATGAATCCTCTATCCTCCTCTAATCCAAAATTAATCATAGAATTCCACAAGGTTCTGTGCTTGGACCAATTCTATTCACCTTATATATGCTTCCTTTAGGCAATATTAGGAAGCACTCCATAAATTTTCATTGTTATGCAGATGATACCCAATTATATTTATCGATCAAGCCAGATGAAACCAATAAATTAGCTAAACTTCAAGCATGCTTTAAGGACATAAAAACCTGGATGACCTGCAATTTTCTGATGATTTATTTAAACACATTATCTAAAGATATAGTTTCTCTAGATGGCATTGCCCTGGCCTCCAGCGAAACCGTAAGGAATCTTGGAGTTATCTTTGATCAGGATATGTCCTTTAACTCCCACATAAAACAAACTTCAAGAACTGCCTTTTTCCATTTACGTAACATTGCAAAAATCAGGCACATCCTATCTCAAAAAGATGCAGAAAAACTAGTCCATGCATTTGTTACATCTAGGCTGGATTATTGCAGCTCCCCATTATCAGGCTGCCCCAATATGTCCCTTAAGACTCTGCAGTTGATCCAGAATGCTGTGACACATTTACTGACAAGAACCAGGCAAAGGGATCATATTTCTCCAATATTAGCTTCTCTACACTGGCTCCCTGTAAAATCCAGAATAGAATTTAAAACCCTCCTCCTCACCTTCAAAGCTCTTAATGATCAAGCACCATCATATCTTAAAGAGCTCATAGTACTGTTACTAACTCGACTTCTTCCCTTTCCCGTAGTGTGCTTTCTCTCCCCTCTCTCTCTCTCTCCTTCTGTTGCTTTCTGCAGGTATTTCTGTATGGAGTGAAAATAGTCTCAATATTATTTGTAAATGTGTGTTCCATGATTTGTAACTGAAAAACAAGATTTGTAACTGTATTGTACACATTATTTTTTTTCAGTTACAAATCTTGTTTTTCAGTTACAAATCTTGTTTTTCAGTTACAAATCATGGAATACACATTTACAAATAATATTGAGACTATTTTCACTCCATATTTCTGCCTCTGGAGCTGTAGAGTCTGGATCTATGGTTGCAGGCCACCTGCTGCCCCCTTGTTCCTGCTCAACAGCCGCTGCTGCTATTATTGTTATTGGTCTTATTATTAGTATTACTATTATGTTGCTATTAGTATTATTTTTTATTAATATTAACATCAATACCATTACCACAACTATTACTTTACATCTCTATGTGGAACTGTACTGTACTATATGTTCTCTTTCCTCCTGCTCCCACTCTCTCTCTCTATACAACCTGTCGCGGCAGATGACTGCCCACCCAGAGCCTGGTTCTGCTTGAGGTTTCTGCCTATTAAAGGGAGTTTTTCCTTGCCACTGTCGCCTAGTGCTTGCTCATGGTGGGAATTGTTGGGTCTCTGTAAATACAAAGAGTCCGTCTAGACCTGCTCCATATGAAAAAAGTGTCCTGAAATAACTTTATGATATGACGCTATATAAATAAAACTGAATTGAATACAAATACTGCTGGTCAAATTTGAAAGAATAGAGTGAGGTGAAAATCCGCACCTTAATACAAGCAACATTCACTGCTCCTCCCTCAATCTGACCTGGGGACACTAACAGTTGGGTAAAAGCAACACATAGACTGTACCCATTTTCATTGGCATTGTCTTATTTTTCTATAAACAGAAGGTTATCCCATCAGAATCATTTTAAAGATGCCTTTCCACAACAAATCTACACATAGGAGTTTTATTGTTATGGATACATGTGTGAAAGAAGAGCTTCTGGGGCTAGATATGTTCCTGTGGAAGGTTCTGAAGCTTGTGCTAAGCCTAGTTATGAGTGGATGAAGTGTTTGCTGAAGATGGAACCACCCTTTAAGTAACTGCTTTCAAGAAAGGTCAAATAGAGATTCTTGCCTGATTTGAATTGGCATTCCCACCTTTCACAAGGTACCTAATTTGAACGTTACAGGACAATGTGCGAGTGCAGGTATGTAACCTGGGCGACTCTTACACCATCTTATTGTCTCACAATACAGTTGTTTCATTCCGTTGGGAATTTTGTCAAGTCCCAGTTTTCAAAAAGTTAATGGGATGTATGAATCATCTTAGTAAATACTACAAAATCAGCACAGTGTTTTTATTTAAAATACTGTAATATGGAAGGGAAATTGTAACTGTCCCTGAGACATGTTTCTTTGAGGTGTTTAATTCTTATGTTTCTGTCATAAATTCTCAGTTATTTGAGTTCATACAGTCATACACTGTGCTTTCTCTCCTCTCTCTTTCTCTCCCCTTCTGTTGCTTTCTGCAGGTATTTCTGCCTCCGGAGCTGTAGAGTCTGGGTCTGTGGTTGCTGCCGCCTGCTGCCCCCGTGCTCCTGCTCTGCACCCGCTGCTGCTGTTGCTGTTGTTGCTGTTATTAGTATTGCTATTATAATGTTGCTCTTAGTGTTGTTTCTGTTGGTGTTAACATCAATGCCATTACCATATCTATACTGTATTGTGCTGCTGTATGTTCTCTTTCCTCCTGCTCTCTCTCTCCCGCTCCCCCCGTCCCCCTTCAACCCAACCGGTCGAGGCAGATGACCGCCCACCCAGAGCCTGGTTCTGGTTCTGGTTCTGGTTCTGCTCAAGGTTTCTACCTGTTAAAGGGAGTTTTCCTTGCCACTGTCTCCTGGTGCTGCTCATGGTGGGAACTGTTGGGTCTCTGTAAATATAAAGAGTCGGTCTAGACTTGCTCTATTCGAAAAGGTGCCCTGAGATAACTTTGTTATGATATGGCGCTATATAAATAAAACTGAATTGAATTAAAAATCGATTGATGTAATACATATCAGATGTTAAAAAGGGTAACGTTGATAAATATGTGTCTAAAATGTACCACCATAAATAATTGGTTATTATAATTGGTTGGTTAAAATGTAAGGTTCTTTATGTAAGGTTTCATTTGATGTAGAGTACAACAGATCACATGACCAAAGTTTAGTTAAGAGCATAACCATTGCATTATGGGTAAGAGACAGCATGGAGGCAGAGGAAAGACGTGCAGTTTCCAAATAACCTATTCTGCATGTAGTCCAAGAGGCGCACACGGTAATTGTGTTTATTTGGTTTACATTTGAATAATATTTGTTTATATCCATTTTTTATGGACAATGTGATACGTTTTGTAGGAATTATATTTGATTTTATAATTTTTCTGTCGTGTTAACGTGTCTGGTACTGTTAGCTAGTTTAAGAGACTTCAAAATGGTGCAGAGATGTATATTTAAAATGTTTGTCTATTTTTTTGTAGTTTTCACGGTGTTTGATGGAGAAACAAAGAGAGAGAAAATAAATCGTCAAAGACATCTGTATGAAGCGTGGCCGTTATTTCATTGGATTAGTTCAGCTACAGAAATACTAAACAAAACACTGCAACGCACTCACAAAGCAAATTCCTAAATAAGAAGCATAAAAAGGGCATAAGATTAACAACTGCAGCAATATGTAAGTAAGCACTGTACTGCACTGTACTGTGTATCTTTTGATATAGTGATAAATATGATATTGTACTGTACTGTATTGAACAGGTTGTTAATGTCACATTGTATGTATATAACTGAATATTGATGCACTGCATGACTGAATGGTCTTTAGCAGTAGCAACGATGACATGCCTAATGTGATTCGGTTTTTACCAATGGCTGATTTTCAGTATATCTCTGCTCAGTTAGATATGTTTGCAAATATGTATGTTTCTGGATTTTGCAGCTGTGTATGAAATGCTGAATGCTGTTCAGATGTGATCCTCTGATGCTGTCCCAGACAGGCAGTATGACCAGAGAGGCTCCACTGGGAATCTCCCTCACACTGCTGCACACTGCAGCAGCTGCCTTCATGAATAACAAGTAGCTCTGAATCCAACCCCCCTCCTCCCCCATACTCACATCATATGTACACAAAACACACATATCTGCATGTGGTCACAAACATCCACATTTGCAAATATATAAAGGCACAAGCTCATAGCTTCACACATACACATTCTCACACGTTTACTGTATGTGCTCAGATATCATTATCTACACACACAGATGGACATGCACACACAAAGAGACAGGAATGCTGAAGCTCACAGATGGGGTTTGTGTCTGCCAAGTGCTATGTATGGAAAACTGTAATGAATATGATTACGACCTAAAGACTGGTGTGGTTTACATAATGAGCAAGACAAAGGCAGTCCACTGCATTTCAGGTATCCGGTCGGTTGTCTTTTCCAAAGCCTCTTACTTTAAGCGCAAACATGAGAATAAAAAGAGAATTTTTCTCTCAAACATCTTCTCTCACAGTAATTTGCTGTTGCTTCAGTACAGTTTCCCTAATGTAAATGTCTTGTTATAAAATACTTAACATTTTGTCGTTAAAATCCTGTATTGCATCTGAATACAGCAATCTAGATACATGTCAACAATACAGTGAGTATAGAAAACAAACATGAATCTCAGGTTTAGTACAGGTGTAAGTCTGTGTGACAAATGCATCGTAAATACTTAGAAGTGAATATGTTTTAATGTGCCATTCCTTGCTCAATGCACATGTGGAAAACTTGTTTTAGGATTTTGGTTCTAGGCTGAGAAAATGCATGAACCTGTGATTTATTGTACTGATTCATTTGGTACAATAAAACCTTGAATTCGTCATGATTCAAATGGGAAGGACCCACTTATGTTAGACTTAATGATATAATATTTTTCAAGCAGACGCCTATGGATCAATAATGACTTACCCTAATGTACAGTCATTACCTGACACGACATACAGTATTTTCCAACAAGGGTCGTGGAAGGGGGCGCTTGCTTTGAAACACTGGGCGCAGCTTACGGGCGATCGCGGTTCCTTTTGTCGATCCTACAGCGGTTTATTAAACTCTCCTTTTTGGAATATGGAATAAATACATAGACTGAAATGACTTTCTTCTTTTCTGGTATTGTGCCCAGCAAGCATATTTGTCGAAGACTGAACCCGCCCATACTGAGTGCACTGGAATATAAAAACAAAGACACCTTCCATTTCCAACGCTTCCCCAACAACAACGCTTGGAAAATCCACCGAACCCCCTCATTGCGTCTCTCACCCGTTGGTTAGAATTCGCCACGAATCAAAGACAGACCAATCAGAGCACAGGTCGCTGAGTTTGAAAATTCACCGCTTCGCAAAAGTCACATGGGCAAACGTGGCCAACCAATGATAGTTTGTGTTTGTTGTAAACAGACTGAATTGTCCAATAAGATAGGTTCAGGAGGTTGTTCTTTTCCTGTTGACGTCAGTGGCTCTGATCTGAGCACTGTTCTGGTGCCAGGAACTGGCGAGTATAACGCAGAGGGAAGGAGGAAACCCGCAGGGAATAAGATATTGCAACAAAACAATAGGATTTATATTGGATAGATATTTGATCGCTTAGGTATGGCTACAAAGAGAGAGCAGTGAGTCAGATCGGACGTTTTTCACATGTTGCTTGGCTGATGTACAGTGAGATAGCTAGCTGATTTGCGCATCGAAGTTTTAGCTGAAGAAGTTTACAGCGGCACGGCTAGCCATTAACGTTATCACCAGGGCTGTCTTCTATCTCTTACACAGCCCTGCACAACAAAGACAGAAAACATGGTATCCTGGATCATTTCGAGAAGCGTTGTGTAAGTACAAAGACAATTGAGAGTACTGAAAGTGAACTAAACCTCTTTCTTACCTCATGGAGAAAATGAGGGCAGCTGGTGGGATTCAGCTTTGTTAGCTTGCTTGGCTAACTCGTTTCCGTCCTTTGGCTAAGCTATGACCTTAGTGCTTACATTTTCTAGATTAGTGCGGAAACTTTGTCAACAAGAAACGACATCATTTAGGTTAACAAATAGTAACCAGACGCCACAAACACGCGGTATTGTATCTGTTGTAATATAGGTAGTTTTGTGGCTCCAAACTAGCTAGCCTTGTGACTAGTGGTTTGCTATTAAGTCTAAAGCTAATGCTACCATGTTGTTTATGGATCATGGCCATGCACATTGCGGGTCAGTCAACCGCCAACATAACTTTTCAAGTCATTTTTTAAAGTATCGGTGAGGTGGAACTTTTCAAGCCTCTACGTGTTCACCTGTGAAGGAGTGTCAGGTACAGCTGTCATCTTGAAGATATTATTAGCCAGCCAGCCCTGCCCAATTTAACCTGGCAACCAGAGCAGTGTTGGGGCACAGGAAGAAAGGTGTCCTTGGACGAATTTGAGTGGCTATGTATGGATTTGTTTGGTTACTGGATACTTGATTATCTATCCATTCTCATGCCACTGTAATCCATTGTGAATAAACAGAAGAGATTAAGATTTAATACACTGGAGATGTAACTTACTTTTGGGTAAAATGGCCATTTTTGACCCAACAGCATGCCCTATTCTCACTCTCTATCTTTCTCCTCCTCCCTCTGCCTTTCTCTGTCTGTGTACATCCAGGAAGAGTAGTTGCATAACTTGGTGTAATGGAGGATAGGAATGTGGTGGAGATGACAGAAGGGAGTGGTGGAAAAATATGAAAAGCCTCACCTTTTTCTCTAATGCAACTCAACACAAACAAGCCCTCTGTTGTGGGGTAATGAACGCATTCTTTTGTGACACTGTTGTCACAAGTCAATATGTAGTTCATCACTGTTCAGTCAAGGCCAGGGGTTAAGTATAGGAAGCAGAGCATTTTAGGCTTTCGTGTCTGTGCTGTGCTGTGGGCCCTTAATCTCATAACCTGTCCGTAACTTTGTATACACTCCTTCTGCCTCTAAATGCTGCATTTTGCATAATGCAGTTGAACAGCAGAAAGTATCACATTTACATGTACAATGCTTTTTGGAATCTACACTATAGATGGAAAAAATTATAGATAAAGATGATCCTCTTTGCTGCCTTTATAAAAATGCAACTGCCTTACAGTATCATTACCATGATAACTAATATGTCGTCACCTGTAAGCTTATCACTCAGGTGAAGCAGCAGAGACAATGTGAATGAATGTAACTGTCAATTCTACAACGTAGTTTAGGATTAGTCTATATGGGCTGCGTTCAAATTGATCCAAATTAATTACATGGTAGCTCTCAATTGTTTGTACTTAATTTTTGGAAAATGTAACAACTCTAGTGGGCCAACCAAAAAATTATATGGAAGATGTGTAGAGTTTCTGCTGTCCTGATGTCGATGGGGAGCTCATTCCACCATTGTGGAGCCAGGACTACAAACAGTAGTGATTTTGTTGAACGGTAGCTGGGCCCCCCTTGTAGTGATGGAGTAGCGAGCTGATTGGCAGTAGCAGAGCGTAGTGGATGGGCTGGGGTATATGGTTTGACCATGTCCTGGGTGTAGGATGGGCCTGAGCCATTCGCGTACCAGAGTCTTGAATCTGATTCGAGCAGCCACCGGTAGCCAGTGCAGGGTGCAGAGGAGTGGTGTAGTGTGGGAGAACTTGGGTGGGTTGAAGACCAGCCGAGCTGCTGCACTCTGGATAAGCTGCAGAGGTCGAATGACGCATGCAGTCACACCAGCCAGGAGTAAGTTGCAGTAGTCTAGGTGCAAGATGACAAGAGCCTGAACTAGAACCTGTGCCGCCTCCCGAGTGAGACGTATCCTCCTGATGTTGTGGAGGATGGATCTGCAGGAGCAGGTTGTCGCAGCGTCGTTGGCAGCAAAGGACAGTTGTTAGTCCAGTGTCACACGCAGTCCGAGCTGGGGACACCACAGCTCCGGACTGCCGATTACACCTGCTCCGATTACAGGCCAAAAATGTCAGGGCGCATAACGAGGAACTAAATAAATGTTAACAAATAAATACATAAATGATCAAAAACAGCCAGAAGCTCCACTATTAACTATTAACTGATCTTGTGAGGTTTTCTGACACCAGAGAACTGTTCTGAAAGATTCACAGTTTATACAGTGACATGAATAGCTGTCATCAGTCGCATATTGCTCACCTTTCAATATTTAAACATGAAAATAAATTTTACAATACACATAAATGGTAAATAATTAGCTTTATTTTGAGACCCCCCAAAATTTGATTTTGCTGTCTTCGGGGGGGTCCTAGTTGTTAATTAGGGGGTCCGAGACACCCCGTATTTCGCACACTGGCTAGAGCATAGATATAAGTCATGGCGCACAAATTCAAGCTGGCAGCTGCGAGCGAGAAATAAAGCTGGGAATGGTTCCAGAATATTTGTGTGCATCTCTCCTAGTCTCTATTTGTCCAGCACTTTCTCTTTGTTCCAGCCTCCTGTTTGGTGTTGACAGACATTTGAATTGTCTGCCTAATAGTTGAACAGCCACGAAAAACAGATTTTCTTCCCAATAATGTGGACCTCTATGGTGATAATTAGCATATAGCACAGCAGTGTTCTTATTCTAAAAAGCAGCACAATTAGAAAAACACAGGAGGTGAAGACAATCATGAGCTCCTCTACAATAGTGTTGTCACAATACCAAAATTATGACTTCGGTACGATACCAGCTTGAAGTATCTCGATACCAATACTGAAACAATGCCACGGCAAAAATCTAAAACATCAGGAAAAGTAATGGAATAATAGATGACACAACATGAAACTTTGAAATTTTCTATATTTTGTGTCAGCTGCTTAGCAATTCAATTCAGTTTTATTTATATAGCGCCATATCATAACAAAGTTATCTCAGGGCACTTTTTCGAATAGAGCAGGTCTAGACCGACTCTTTATATTTACAGAGACCCAACAGTTCCCACCATGAGCAAGCACTATGCGACAGTGGCAAGGAAAAACTCCCTTTTAACAGGTAGAAACCTTGTGCAGAACCAGGCTCTGGGTGGGCGGTCATCTGCCTCGACCGGTTGGGTTGAGGGGGGGGGGGGGGAGCGGGAGAGAGAGAGCAGGAGGAAAGAGAACATACAGCAGCACAATACAGTTCCACATAGGGATGTAAGGCAATAGATATGGTAATGGCATTGATGTTAACACCAACAGAAACAACACTAAGAGCAACATTATAATAACAATACTAATAACAAGAGCAGCAACAGCAATAGCAGCAGCGGGTGCAGAGCAGGAGCATGGGGGCAGCAGGCGGCAGCAACCACAGACCCAGACTCTACAGCTCCAGAGGCAGAAATACCTGCAGAAAGCAACAGAAGGGGAGAGAGAGAGAGAGAAAGAGGAGAGAAAGCACACAACTACGGGAAGAAGTTGAATTAATAACAAGCATTGATGGGATATGAGGGCGTACAGATGGAGAGGAAGAGGAGGAGAAAGGAGCTCAGTGCATCATAGGAAGTCCTCCGGCAGTCTAGGCCTATAGCAGCATAACTAAGGGGGGGCTTAGGGGTCACCTGAGTCAGCCCTACTATAAGCTTTATCAAAGAGGAAAGTCTTAAGCCTACTCTTAAATATGAGGAGGTTGTCCGCCTCCCGTACACAAACTGGGATCTGGTTCCACAGGAGAGGAGCTTAATAGCTGAAGGCTCTGGCTCTCATTCTACTTTTAGAGACTCTAGGAACCACAAGGAACCCAGCATTCTGGGAGCGCAGTGCTCTAGTGGGGTAATAGGGTACTATGAGCTCTTTGAGATATGATGGTGCCTGACCATTTAGGGCTTTGAAGGTGAGGAGAAGGATTTTAAAAATTCTATCCTGGATTTTACAGGGAGCCAGTCTAGAGAAGCTAATATTGGAGAAATGTTCTCTTTTTCTGGTTCTTGTCAGTAAACGTGTCGCAGCATTCTGAATCAGCTGGAGAGTCTTAAGGGATTTATTGGGGCAGCCTGATAATAGAGAGTTGCAGTAGTCCAGCCTAGACGTAACAAATGCATGGACTAGATTTTCTGCATCTTTTTGAGATAGGATGTGCCTGATTTTTGCAATGTTACGTAAATGAAAAAAGGCAGTTATTGAAGTTTGTTTTATGTGGGAGTTAAAGGACATATCCTGATCAAAGATAACTCCAAGATTCCTTACGGTGTCGCTGGAGGCCAGGGCAATGCCATCTAGAGAAACTATATCTTTAGATAATGTGTTTCGAAGGTGTTCGGGGCCAAGTACAATAACTTCGGTTTTGTCTGAGCTTAACATCAGAAAATTGCAGGTCATCCAGGTTTTTATGTCCTTAAGGCATGCTTGAAGTTTAGCTAATTGATTGGTTTCCATCTGGCTTGATCGATAGTCATCATAATTCGGGTATCATCTCGCATAACAATGAAAGGCCTCTATGGAGTGCTCCAATAATATTGCCTAAAGGAAGCATATACAAGTGTAAATAGAATTGGTCCAAGCATCAGAACCTTGTGGA
>SEMN01002023.1:0-17152 GCA_005408345.1 Macquaria australasica | reverse complement strand
GTCCAGCTCTGCAGCGCCCCCTGCCGGCCGAGAGGAGCTGCTGCCTCCTCTGACCCCCGTCCAGCTGCAGCACCAGCTCCACCCCTGCTGCCAGGCAACACACACACACACACACACACTGTGATTTGGGGGTTTTGTGACAGAAACACAGAAGGTGACATTTGATCATTTATGTTGTAAAGATTCTGTCACTTTAAATGTTTTTAAATATTCTGTTGTTTCCTTCCAGGCCTGCCTGTCCAGTTTACCCAGCATGCCTCAGTCCACGCCCCCGTTCTGGGGTCAGAACCCTCTGAAGGTCCCGCTGCTCTGCAGCTTCAAGAGGCTGACCGCCGTGCCGCTGACGTCGTCGGGAGGGGGCGGGGCCTGTGACGCTGATGGGGCGGGGTCTGAGGAAGGCGCGGAGGACTGGGACGTCGTTTACAAAGCGCCGTGTGGACAGAGCCTCCGTAACCACGACGACGTGATGCGTTTCCTGTTGGCCACAGAGAGCTACGACGTCCTGCAGGTCAGCTGGTTTATTATGATGCGTTCAGGGGCAGGAGAAGTACTCGGATAAGTAAAAGTACCAGGACAACGATCTAAACGTCCGTCCTGCTTTTAAAACACTACACACAAGTACACAGAGTGCAGAAGTATCATCAGCTAAATGAGTAAAAGTACACCTGTGTCAGTTTGATCCTGGACCGTGATTGGCTCCAACCCCGCAGAACATCACAGTGAAGGAAGAAGAAGAACACCAGCTTCTTGTCGTCTTGTCTCCTGCAGGTGGACTTCTTCACCTTTAACCCCTCTGTCCGGTTGGACCCTCCCCCGTTGGCGGGCCCCCGGCGGCCGGAGCTGGACCTGAGCCGGGGGGTGGAGCCCACGCCGGTGGAGCTGTGTGCCGGGGACGGCGGCGCCCGGCCCGCCGACTTCCGCTACAGGAAGGAGCGCTGGCCGCACGGCTGCTTCCTGAGCCGCGGCCCGACGCTGTTCGACGCCTGCTGCGACTGCACCGACGGCTGCACCGACGCTCGACGCTGCGCCTGCGTCGCTCTGACCAGCGGGGGGCGCCATTACAGCCACCGCAGGCTGAACGAGCCCGTACCGTCAGGGTGAGTCGGTAAAGGTTACTCAGCTGAGGAAACGTAAACTAGAAGCTGCAGCTCGTGAGTACGTTTATTATCAGCCAGGAAGTGACCACGCAAACTTTGTCTTTACACGACTTTTCAAAGTAAAGTTACAGGGGGCTTTAAAGGAAGAAGGAGAGGAGAGAAAGAGACAGAAGAGACGATCAAAGAGAAAAGCCGACGGAAACGAGATGCTTTTTAAAGACATAAAAGTCCTGATTTGGCTGTGACGTCTTCAGATCTCGTTCGAGTCCAGAACCCAAAGAGAACCCCTTTAAAACCAGATAAAACCTCTTCCTGCCGTTATCTGTAGAATCAATGTGTTTCAGTGTGTTCGAGTGTGGTCCGTGGTGCGGTTGCGATCGGGCTCGCTGTCAGAACCGGCTGGTCCAGAGAGGCATCAGAGTCCGCCTCCAGGTCTTCCAGACTGACGGCCGCGGCTGGGGTGTCCGTTGCCGTGACGACCTGGACCGCGGCACGTTCGTGTGCATCTACGCAGGTGAGGCGACGTCGACGTAGAACGAGTCTCAGGATCCGCAGGTAAACACGTGAAGTAACAGTGAATGTGTTCAGGTGTGATCCTGCGGAGGGTCCAGAGTCCCGTCGAGCCTCCGCCCCCGAAGCTGACGAGGGCCGACCTCCACTCCGACGACGAGGTGGAGGTCGTCACCGAGTGGCTGGCCCCGCCGGTGCTGGAGGAGCGGAGCAACCTGCTGGAACCCCCCACGCCCACCTCTCACGTCCCGGTGATCCAGAGACCCGCCGACACCACAACACAGGACAGAGACGAGGTCCGAGTCTGGTTCTGGTGATCTGCTAAAACCTGAGCTTTCATTACATCATTGTTTTAACCTCTAAACTAACCACGTCAGGTTCAGGCGGGAGGTCCAGAGCCCCCGTCTCCTTCAGCAGGTGGGTCAGGTGACCAGAAGAAGGCTGCCGTGACAACAGCGGCGGCCCAAAGCGTGAACGGCACCGGGACGGAGACGAACAGCCAGAAGAGTTTAAAGAGAGCGATGAAGGTGGAGGACGTTAAGTTCGTGGACGGCAGCAGGGAGGGAAACGTGAGCCGCTTCATGAACGTGAGAGAAAGTCTTTAATAACAAACTGAAAGCTCAGACTGTCGATCAGGAACAAAGTCGGTCATTAAAAAGACAAAATCACAACTCTGATCTCAGAGAACCACGATGTTTTTCAGCTGCTGGACTTTATTCTCCAAATGTCCGATTTCCCGAATACTGTTGTGTTAAATAAAAGAGTATTTCTGTCTAAATATCAGCTGCTGCTTATGAACTCTTACGATGAACCTTCTGAACTGTTATTTCACGCGACTTCCCTTTTCCACAAGAACTCCAGTCGGAGAAACATTGAAGGATTTTGACTTCAGTTTGTTTGAGCAGGAAACTTACTGAGAGGTTTGACCTTTGACCCCGTCTCTGCTCCCTGCAGCACAGCTGCCAGCCGAACCTGTTCATCCAGAACGTCTTCACCGACTCCCACGACCCCGGATACCCCGTCATCGCCTTCTTCACCAGCAGGTGAGGAAGTCAGGTGCTGATGATGGTGATGCTGATGATGTTTGTTGCCAGCTGACGTGTTTTCCTCCGTCAGGGCGGTGAAGGCCGGCACTGAGCTCACCTGGAATTACTCTGCCGACACAGGTGGGAAACAGGAAGTGCCCTGTCTCTGCGGCAGCAACGGTTGCCGAGGACATTTTACCATCGAGGAAACCCTGTGTGACGTGTGCGAGGTGGAGGGCGAAGCGCAGTAATCCCTCCTCCACCAGCTCCAGACATCCACCCTGACCATCAAACTACAAATACATATATTTTCTCCTCGTGTGCTGCAACACAACGCTTTGAAGACGCAGCTTCTGTAAACTTTTTAGTTTTTTTAAATAAATGGACTCAGTTTGGAAAATCAAGTTAGGTTGTTTTATTTTGAAAGGTGGTCACGATGTGTGTTTGTGTTTCATTTCAGAGTTCAGACAGAAATAAGACTTTTCAACAAAGTTTGAGGAAAAGTGCTCGTCACTAAATCTTTTATTTTGAAGCTCCATTGCGGGAGTAACAGAGGACCATCTGACACAATGATTTAGTTTTATAGACGCTTGTGAGGACACGCGGCCAAAATACCAAACGTTACTTTGTGAAATAACGTGATATAATGATAAAGCCATATGTTGTTATAACAAGAAAAGATTCTCGTAAAAACGGAATAATTTGGGATCTAATAATAAAAACAGGAAAATATTTAGTTATAACGTGAAAAGCTGATAAAAAGTGATGGTGGCAGCTAAAAGTGTTGCAGCAGAAAAACACCTGTCATCATGAAACTGATGTGAAGAGAAGCATTTAGGTTCATCTGAGGATTTATCTTCTGCTTCAGGACAATTTACTGCAAAACCATAATTATAATATAGTGTATTGATCCTGATGATAAGTGTGACTCCTGTGTGTCAGTGTGACGTGGTGTTGTAGTGACTCAGTGTGACCACTGGAGGGCAGTAAACACTGATTATTTCTATCAATATCAGCAGTGTTGTCAGTGTTGCAGTTACTGACAGTGACCACTGGAGGGCAGTGATCATGGTAGTTTCTCTGTGAGTCACTTTAACAGTCCACTTCCATCCAGATTAACATGAAGCATGAATGTTTGTATTGAACACATCACTGTTGGTATCAGTGTGGTTAACAGCAGTCATCAATACAATTCTAATAACAAGATTTAAGTCTTTTTATCTTTCAAAAACACTTCATGTCGTCTGTGTTCATCAAACTGACAACATGCAGTTCATCTGTTCACCACCAGAAGTACCTCTGTACTACTACTTTAACTACATGAAGCTGATAGTACTTGTGTACTTTTACCATTAACAGTATGCCGAATGAGCTGTCAGCACTTCCTGTCTGCAGTGGACCCATGGATGTTCAGACAACTGTCACTGGATCACTGTGATACTGAAGAAAAGTTAAAAACAGCAGGATTCTCAGGCAGGTTCTGCAGCCTCTTTGTTCTCTGGTTTCTAAGTGGATTTCTGGACGTTTGTTCTGGATGGACATCAGAGATAACGATCTCCTCGGGAAGTGGAAGTCACACTGAATGATTCAACACGTGTTTCATGTCTGTGAGTTCAGATGTGACCGAGTTATCTGTTGAAAACCTCTGATTTCAAACTGCATCTAATCCGAGTCAATACAAACTACCATCGTGCAGTTGACAGTTTGTGCCACCAGAGGGCGCCACAGCTCTTCATGACCAGCGTGTCCAGTCGTGTGTGCAGTGTGCAGAGAGCCAGCAGAGCCACTGTTAATAAAGAGCACTGAGAGTTATTTCTCTTGTCAATACCTCTTGATCGATCGGCACCTTTCTCGTGAGCAGTTCAGGTGTCTCCATAAAAACCAGAGAGCCGAGTGGGTCTCCCTGAAATACGGGGGTCTCAGACCCCCTAATTAACAACTAGGACCCCCGAAGACTGCAAAATCAAATTTTGAGGGGGTCTCAAAATGAAGCTAATTATTTATTGTAAAATGTGTTTTCATGTGTAAATATTGAAAGGTGAGCAACATGCGACTGATGACGGTGAACAGGCAGCTGATGACGTGGTTACCGGTGCCGGTTGTGATCCTGCGGCGCAGTAAAACGTTGTGACTCCGCGGTTCCGCTGCTGTTCATGATGTCGCTGTATAAACTGTGAATCTGTCAGAAAAGCTCACAGAGTCAGTTAACAGTTAAATCCCGGTGAGTCCACGAAGGCCTCCACGCTGTGCCAGCTGTGCGTAATATTACGCGCAGTTTTGGAGAGGTGTGAGTGTCTGTTGAGTTTGTCTGAGCAGGAAACACAAGTGAAATTGATTCACTGAAAACGTGGAGCTTCTGCCTGGTTTTGATTATTGATCTATTTATTAGTTAACATTTATTTATCTCCTCGTGCGCTCTGACAGTTTCTGTCTGTAATCGGAGCAGGTCACCTCGTGACAACGTTTTTCTTATTTCTCCCGCTGAGAATGAAACATAGTGCATGGCTGATGTGTGTGTGTGTATATACATATACATATATACACACATATATATATTTACCGGCCACCAGAACCCCTGGTTGTATTTCGCACACTGTCTGTATCATTTATGTGTTTGGGCTTAAAATGATTATATGATCAAATTAAACAGCGGTCACGAATGATTGTTGATGTATGATTATTGTATGTAAATGAAGCGTGGCTGATGGACAGGTAAATAGTTACTTGTGATGGTGGGGGGCGTGGTTGGTCTCTGTTGTATAACTGGGAGTTACCTGACACGCGTCATGTTCAACAGTCACGTGTTTAAAGTTTAGTTTCACTTCTGAACTTTGTGTCGCAGATAGTTTTGTCATGTGAAGCTCCAGCTGAAGGTAATGTAACAAGGTTTAAATGTTTTCTGTCGGTAGCTCAGTTACACTAGAAACAGCAGAAATCTGCCGCTCGATGCTTCATTTCTCCAAAAACTCCGAGTTTAACTGGAAACTCGGGACGAAGCAGCCGCCATTAAAGACATCCTCCATGTTGTGTGGATGTTGGTGAGAGTGAAGGAGGAAGAGGAGCACAAGCTTTAGTTTTTAATGAAATAAACAGGCTGTAATCTGTAAGTGCGTCACTAAATGAGCTCCTGGAGGAACACCTGGAACAGGTGTGTCTTTATGTCAGTTTGAACTGAAACGGGATCAATAATCAGAATCAAAGAGATTTCCTTTAAATGAATGTTTTAATGTTTTCTGGAAGGGCTTTATTGAGACTGTCAGTCTTTTATTGTGAAAAGTAACATTTAGTATATTTACTGTACTGAAGTACAGTCTTGAAGTACTTTGAGTATTTCTGTCCTCTGCTACTTTCTACTTGTACTGCGCTACATTTATCTGACAGCTTTAGTAACTTTGCAGGTTCAGATTTTACACAAAATATTTGATATTTGAGTGAAATCTGAAGTAATATTATAGATTAAAGTATCCAGCAGTGTATAAAGTCATTAAAATGAGCTCCACCTTGAAGAAACTTTAACTTTCACATACAAGTACATGTAGTTTAGAATACTTTTTGTACTTGTACTAAAGCAGAGTATTTCCACAGTGTAGTATTAATAGTTGGCTGTTGTTGTCCTTGCTAGCTGACGGAAGACATCAAGCAAATGGTAGGTTTATTCAAGTTGTGAAACTATTTAATTGCTTATTTATTTGCTCATTAGCTTACAGTATTGCATCTGCTGGGAAGTATGGAGACGATGACGTGCCAGTTGCAGGCTATCAACCGGATCCAAGTGGCGTTAACGCTGGAGACAAATCTTCATCGAGCACTGGGCCACTTGGAGGTGGTGATTCAATCTCAAATGCAAATGAAGCAACTGGTTACAACACATCACTAATTAACAGTTACCAGCCTGAAGCTGACTCACAGGAACCAAACTACCGCTCCAAGCAGCCTAGCTATCCCCCACAGCCGCAGGTGCCTAGCTATCCGCCCCAGGCGCCCCAGCAGCCTAGCTATCTGCCACTGCCGCAGGTGCCGCCTCAGGTGCCCCAGCAGCCTAAGTGAGTACTTGTTGTATACTGTATACAAGCCTGCTGCACGTCACTGTTCAGGTGTTTACAGTAAAGTACGTCATCGTGCTGCATTCAGGACGCGTGGGAACTTGCAGTGCTCAAAGTCCCTCGTGCTGCATTCAGGGTCACAGTGGGAACCAGCTGTAATATTTGGTCCAGATTGTTGTTTTCAGGAGTTTTGAACCAGTTTTCAGACTTTCAACATTTGAATAACGAGATTCAGCAGATCATACCCTCAACCTTTCAAAATAAAATGCAGCCCCTAAATGAAGTTTTTAGTCGAGTTATTAACTTCTGTGCTGCTTTGTTTTCTCCTTGATCGTGTTTTATATTTAGTTATTACTCTTATGCAGTGTTTAGTCTTTTGACAAAAAATGTGAATTAGTTTTAGTCAAATTTTACGAGTCGTTTGTTTTTCTCTTTAAATTTGATCCGACAGAACAAAAGAGAAATAATTAAACTAAAATCAGAGTAGAAGTAAAACTAGAAAGTACAGAGCAGCTAAAGACAAAGTCAGGAGGTGACAGTGGTGGGATTATATTATGAAGGAACCATTGAACCTTCTTTGACGCCATCTAGTGGCCTGATAGTAGAAGTAGAGCAGCTGCCTCACACTGCTGTCTGACTGCATTCAGCTGACAGTGATATGATGAAGCAGGACGGAGCAGCCAATCAGTGGAGGAGCAGCTGATCTTTCTACAGGAGAAAAGATGGAAAGGAGGATTCCAGTTGATGTGCAGATCAATGATTTGTGTTTCCTCTCCAGATCAAAGTGTGTGTGAGTTCAGCAGCATGAATCAGTGTGAGGACAGAGAGGAGGGAGTCCCTCCCTCTAAAACCACTCTGTGTGGGGAACCTGAGAGCCAGACCACAGCTCAGAGGTGAGACCAGGATCTGTGACTGTCCAGGACTCAAATCACTCCACCATCATTATTCACACTCAAAGCTCTGTGTGTGTTGTGTTCACAATAAGTTCATTTGATCAGTTTTTCCAGCAGGACCCACCAGAGACCAGACTCTCCTGAATCTGGATTTGGATCTGCACCCAGCTGTGTGTCCTTCAAGAGTGACCGGTCAAAGCATCGCCCCGTTAATTTTAAACAAAGACATTCATCTGACAAAAAGTAAGTTGTTGTTTCCATCGTTAATAATAATAAGAGTCTTTTACTGAAAATGTGACCTTCACTTAATTTGTTTTGCCATCAGGACCCACCAGAGACCAGACTCTCCTGAACCTGAACCTGGATCTGGATCTGGACCCAGCTGTGTGTCTTTCAAGAGTGACTGGTCAAATGATCGCTTCATTGATTTTAAAGGACAACAACTCTCTGCTACAAAGAGGTCAGCTGTTAATAACATTAAAATCTGACTGATTCATGTTTTAACTGTTATTTATCCAGAGAAGTTTTATTAAACCTGTGTTTATTTTCACCATCGTTCTTCTTCACATACATTTATATTCTCCCATCTGAAAACAATGATTTTATTGAGGCTAACAGATGCTAGCTGCTAACGAAGGCTAACTACAGGCTGCAGAAGCTCAGAGAGGAGACAGTGTTCACCTCTACCAACGCTCAAAACGTGTTGGAACAAGTATAAAAGAAACAGCCACACCTGCCTGGTTGCTAACATGTAGCCCAGAGAAGTTCGTTCCAGCTTTCATTTGACACACAGTTCGGTGTGAAATCGCTTGTGAGCTGTGTGTTGCTGTCCACAGTATTATAGGGGTCAATAAGAGCTGGAGGGACTAAACCAGACCAGCTGGTGAACCAACACAGTGAACTAAAGCTGCACAGTAACGCAGACTGGACTGTTGATTCACAGTGGGATCAGCAGTACGACCAACACTTTAATGTCAGGGGAAACCATCTGATTCAATGTTGTAATCAACACTTTGACTCAAAGGACCTTTAGCTTGTGTTTGTCTCTGTGTGGACGGACATAATGTGAGCTGATTCTTCATGATTCCTCCACAGAGTGGACCAGGAGAGCTCAGAGGTTCCCATTGGTCAGTCTGCCCAGCAGCATCAAACACACCTGGACTCCATATTTATGGTCTGTACCTGTACAACAACTACTTTGACATCTATTGTGTTCACAATAATCTCCACGCTGCACTTTTTAGACCAGCGGATTGTCCGTCTGTCCAACATGGATCTGATGTTTGGTTCCATGATTTTAGTTTGTGTCCTTCATGTAATATTCTGTTCCAGCTGCTGGAGGAGAACATTGTCACTTTTGTGAAGAAGGAGCTGAAGAAGATCCAGAAGGATCTGAGTCCAGGTTACCCAGAATGCTCAGAGAGGCAGAGGGAGGACGAGGAGGTGTTGGACGGTGAGGATGAAGAGCAGAGGAGGAGCAGCAGAGAGGCGTTTCTGAAGATCACACTGCACTTCCTGAGGAGAATGAAGCAGGAGGAGCTGGCTGACCGTCTGCAGAGCAGTAAGAGGATTTCTCTAAACAGTCTATAACTGCAAAGATCCAGACACAGCATATAATGTTCTAACTGCTGAAATACCTGACTCCATTGATCGCACCATACCTGAAAAGATCATCAAACGGGCTGCTGCAGGGCAAAAATTATGGCTTACTAGGGGTATTTTAAAATCCATCAATAGAAAGAACAAACTTTATGAGCGCTATATCAAAAATCCAAGTAGTGCGAATAAAGAATCATATATAAAATACAGAAATAAGCTCACACATGTAATACGAATGAGTAAGCAGAGACACTACACCGAGCTTATTAAAGCTTCTCGGGGTGATCAAAAGCAATCCTGGAAGGTGCTCAATGAAGTCCTCAGCCGGGGTCACAAAACCACTGTGCTTCCTGACACCAGCATCAAACTGAATGCCAGAAACGCCAGCGAAGATTTCGACAATACTGATCTTGCTAATAATTTCAACAATCATTTTATCTCCGTAGCAGAAAATCTCTGTAGCAAAATTAGTCAACCAGAGGCTGCTACTTTTAGACAATATCTGTTATGAAATTGTGGAGCCTCTTGTTTCCTCTGTTAATCTCTCTCTACTTTATGGAGTTGTGCCTAAAACAACAAAGATTGCTAGAATCTTTAAATCTGGTGACAAAAATGATAAGCACAACTACTGACCTATATCTATTCTGCCTACTCTCTCCAAAGTATTAGAGAATATTGTGTATAGTAGACTTAGTGATTACTTAGATAAATCAAATATCCTTGTCCCATCACAGTATGACTTTAGAGAAAAGAGCACCACCTCTATGGCGATTCTTGATCTCATCGAAAAAATCAATGACGTTATTGATAAAGGCAACTGCGGCATTGGAATTTTCCTTGATTTGTCAAAAGCGTTTGACACTATTGACTTTGACATTCTTCTAAGCAAACTACAACATTATGGTGTCAGAGGCACAGCGCTCAGTTGGTTCAGAAGCTATATGTATGGGAGAGAGAAATATGTACATGTTAATGGTCACAAGTCTTTAATTAAAACTAGCAGATATGGGGTTCCCCAGGGATCCATTTTAGGGTGAAGTCCACCAAATTCCTGGGGGGACATATTGATGAATTCTTAAGCTGCAAGGGCCACATTAATGAACTTAGAAAAAACTGTCCGAATATGTTGGCTTATTTTTCAAGTTGAGGCACTTTCTTCCACTTAAAGCACTTGTAACCTTATATCAGTCTTTATTTGAGCCTCATATAAATTATTGTAATGTTATATGGTGCAATACCTTTCCTAGTTATATTAAAAAACTACACATTCTTCAGAAGAAAGGTAAATGCTCCCACTGACCCTCTTTTCTACAGCTACAGTCTTCTGAAGCTTACTGAATGTAACATCTTTCACAATGCTTGTATAATGTACAATGCTGTATATAAGCTCCAGGACAGACTTTGTGACCTTATTCCAATTCACTCTGCCTCGCATACATATAAGACTAGGAAAAAACATCTCATAAAGGGTAAAAAACGTAAACTTAAATGTACGAGTCTTAGTGTTGTTTGCAGAGGCCCACAGGTGTGGAATGAGATTGATAACGCCATAAAAATGTCACTATCTGTATCTGTTTTCAAAAAGCGCTTAAGGCAACAGTTACTACTAAAATATGTTAAAGCTAATATCCTAAACGGCTGGGGACTTCTAAACTAATTATTCTCTTCTGAAATCCATCTAAATTGTATTATTATTTTTGATTTGCCATATGTCTTTATTTATTACATCTTACCTATCTAACCAATGTTTAGACTGATGAAATAAATGTCTAGTAGTTTCTTAGGTTAGGATTAGGCTAGGGTGAAATTTTAGAAAATGTGTTAGAAAACATATTTTAAATACTATCAGCTTAGTGTCTGGGCCCCTATTCTCAAGCTGCAGATGGCTCATCAGGGTGTCCCATTTCACATATCCTTATTAAGTCTTGTATGATTGCATTTGTATTTTATTTGTTTTGTGAATAAACTGAATGAATAAGTTAACATGCTGGATAAATGTCTCAAGAGATGGATAAAAATATGTTGATATGCATTCTTTAGAGGAATAAATTGTCATATTTTCTTTATAAATCAGTTACTGATATTTGTTGTGTGTTCACTCAGGAATTCTTGCTGCAGTTTGTCAGCGTAAACTCAAATCTAACCTGAAGAAGAAGTTCCAGTGTGTGTTTGAGGGGATTGCTAAAGCAGGAAACCCAACCCTTATGAATCAGATCTACACAGAGCTCTACATCACAGAGGGGGGGGCTGGAGGGGTCAATGATGAACATGAGGTCAGACAGATTGAAGCAGCATCCAGGAAAGCAGACAGACCAGAAACAACCATCAGACAAGAAGACATCTTTAAACCCCCACCTGGAAGAGATGAACCAATCAGAACAGTGATGACAAAGGGAGTGGCTGGCATTGGGAAAACAGTCTTAACACAGAAGTTCACTCTGGACTGGGCTGAAGACAAAGACAACCAGGACATACAGTTCACATTTCCATTCACTTTCAGAGAGCTGAATGTGCTGAAAGAGAAAAAGTACAGCTTGGTGGAACTTGTTCATCACTTCTTTACTGAAACCAAAGAAGCAGGAATCTGCAGGTTTGAAGAGTTCCAGGTTGTGTTCATCTTTGACGGTCTGGATGAGTGTCGACTTCCTCTGGATTTCCACAACACTAAAATCCTGACTGATGCCGCGAAGTCCACCTCAGTGGATGTGCTGCTGACAAACCTCATCAGGGGGAACCTGCTGCCCTCTGCTCGCCTCTGGATAACCACACGACCTGCAGCAGCCAATCAGATCCCTCCTGGGTGCGTTGACATGGTGACAGAGGTCAGAGGGTTCACTGACCCACAGAAGGAGGAGTACTTCAGGAAGAGATTCAGAGATGAGCAGCAGGCCAGCAGGATCATCTCCCACATCAAGACATCACGAAGCCTCCACATCATGTGCCACATCCCAGTCTTCTGCTGGATCACTGCTACAGTTCTGGAGGATGTGTTGAAGACCAGAGAGGGAGGGGAGCTGCCCAAGACCCTGACTGAGATGTACATCCACTTCCAGGTGGTTCAGTCCAAGCTGAAGAGCATCAAGTATGATGGAGGAGCTGAGACAGATCCACACTGGAGTCCAGAGAGCAGGAAGATGATTGTGTCTCTGGGAAAACTGGCTTTTGAGCAACTGCAGAAAGGCAACCTGATCTTCTATGAATCAGACCTGGCAGAGTGTGGCATCGATATCACAGCAGCCTCAGTGTACTCAGGAGTGTTCACACAGGTATTTAAAGAGGAGAGAGGACTGTACCAGGACAAGGTGTTCTGCTTTGTCCATCTGAGTGTTCAGGAGTTTCTGGCTGCTCTTCATGTCCATCTGACCTTCATCAAGTCTGGTGTCAATCTGCTGTCAGAAGAGCAATCAACCTCCCAGAAGTCTGAAACAAGAAAAGACGAATCTGCAGAGACACACTTCTACCAGAGTGCTGTGGAAGAGGCCTTACGGAGTCCAAATGGACACCTGGACTTGTTCCTCCGCTTCCTCCTGGGTCTTTCACTACAGACCAATCAGACTCTCCTGCAAGGCCTGCTGACACAGACAGGAAGTGCCTCAAAAGCCAATCAGGTAACGGTCGAGTACATCAAGAAGAAGATCGAAGAGACTCCCTCTGCAGAGAAAAGCATCAATCTGTTCCACTGTCTGAATGAACTGAATGACAGTTCTCTAGTGGAGCAGATCCAACAGTCCCTGAGATCAGGAAGACTCTCCACAGATGAACTCTCTCCTGGTCAGTGGTCAGCTCTGGTCTTCATCTTACTGTCATCAGAAAAAGATCTGGACGTGTTTGACCTGAAGAAATACTCTGCTTCAGAGGAGGCTCTTCTGAGGCTGCTGCCAGTGGTCAAAGCCTCCAAGAAAGCTCTGTAAGTGGGATTTATTCATCAATAAATACTCTGCTGTCTTTCAACACGAGAGATAAAATAAATAACTTATAACTTTACTGTTGTCTCTCCAGACTGAGTGGCTGTAACCTCTCAGAGAGAAGCTGTGAAGCTCTGTCCTCAGTTCTCATCTCCCAGTCCTCTAGTCTGAGAGAGCTGGACCTGAGTAACAACAACCTGCAGGATTCAGGACTGAAGCTGCTGTGTGCTGGACTACAGAGTCCACATTGTACACTGGATGCTCTCGGGTCAGATCAAGTCATAGTTTGTCTTAAATTATTTCTGCTCCTTTTAATGTAAACTGCTCCTCTCATGTTAGGATTTCAAATTTCACAGCACAGAAAATCTTAGATATTTCCAGTGTATTTTGTTCTAATTCAGATATGTATGTTGTACAGCACGAAATATGAACTCTGACTAAGGTGGAGAACCTCATGCATGTCTTGATATCATGCATCTTATTATCATTGCATGTCTGTTTATTACTGATTCAGGAATGATTATATGTCACATCTCCAACATGTTTAGAGTAAAACAGCGAGGACTTTAACCTGTGTTGAGAAGAGATTGTATATTCTTTGTCACCAAGAATCCAGACTCAACATTTTAACACAAATGTTATTTGTCTTCTTGTTCATTATTTCCTCTCCAGACTGAGTGACTGTGACCTCTCAGAGAGAAGCTGTGAAGCTCTGTCCTCAGTTCTCAGCTCCCAGTCCTCTAGTCTGAGAGAGCTGGACCTGAATAACAACAATCTGCAGGATTCAGGACTGAAGCTGCTGTGTGCTGGACTACAGAGTCCACATTGTACACTGGAGACTCTCAGGTCAGGATTCATTAACCCATTCAACTGATGAAAATCTGATTTACATCAGCTGATAAACATCTAACGTGTAGGACTGATTGTAAATATTATTTGTCAAAGGACCTTTAACTAAACTTCTGCAATAATTTCTAGTCTCTGTCTGAATCATTAAATGCCACATATGATTTTAAACTAAAATGTACCTGAACAAAAACACTCAAATAAAAACATCCAGCAAAGTATTCAGAGGAGGGTTCCTCAAGCTCTGGTTTCAGGCTGGAGAGCAGACTAGTTGCCTCTGTCTGGTGGCTACTTTGATATACCACTGTGAAGTCACATTGAAGATGAACTGTAATGACTTTGGTGATCCTCTGACTTTTCATCTAGCGCCATCATCAGGTCAACATGTTAATGTGTCCAACACTTTGGTTTATGACCAAATACCTGCAGAACTAAAGACATTCCCATCAGCCTCAGCTGCACTCTGTGTTTACTGCTAACTAGCTAATTAGCAAAAACTAAGATGGTGAACATGTTAGCACGCTGATGTTAGCATTTAGCTCAAAACAGCCCTCTGTCAGTACAGCCTCACAGAGCTGCTAGCATGGCTGTAGCCTCTGTAACCTTTAGATCACAGTGACATGGTTACTGTTAGCTCCCTGATTCGGTCGTTGTATTTTTGAGTTATTTATTTGGAGACGGTTTCTTCTTGTATCTGACTGACACAGCAGGACCCTCAGGTGATCTGCCATGTGTGTTGTTTTGTGTGTTTGCAGGCTGTCAGGCTGTCTGATCACAGAGGAAGGCTGTGCTTCTCTGGCCTCAGCTCTGAGCTCCAACCCCTCCCATCTGAGAGAGCTGGACCTGAGCTACAACCATCCAGGAGACTCAGGAGTGAAGCTGCTGTCTGCTGGACTGGAGGATCCACACTGGAGACTGGACACTCTCAGGTATGAAGAGGCCTGCTGCAGCCACAGACCATCAGTCTGATAGAGGAGGTCTTTCTGGTTGATGGAGGATATGAGTGTTATATGAACAATCTCACATGTAGGAAGCCTTTTTCCTTTGCTCACAACAGAAACACTGGTTGAACATTAAGGAGAGATTTGTGTAGGAGGTCTCCAAGGAAGTGGTTTCCTGCAGCTTAAGGCCGTTTTCACATTGAATCAGGCTTTGGTACTTTGACCTCTAAAATTATTTTTCAGCACATTTTCATGCTTTCATGCCAATGTTTAGTACTCAGCAATAAATGCATTTCTTTACATTAAAAGAGAAATTGAAAAACAACAAAACAAGCATGCATTACAAAGAGAAAACTCAGTGATGCTCTTTGCTTAAACCTGGGCCCTATTTTTATTTTTATGTCTTTATTTTTTACAATTTTGGGGTCTAAATGACTAATAGTCACCAAAAGTTTTGGAGTTGGTCCAGTAGATCGCCTCTGCCGGCAGCCGTGAACGGGCTGCAATGGCTGCAACGTGATCCTTGCAGGCAATTGCGCCCCCGACAAGTCGGTCCACTAAAAACTGTTTGTTAAAGAGTAAGATCCTTTTTGTTTAAACAGAAACAGAAATTCTCGCTCTGAAATCTCACGAGAGGTTGAGTTGTTGCAGGAAGACAAAAGGATCTTACTCTTTAACAGTCTGTCTCTGTAGGGATCCTTTCCATAATGTTGTCAGCCACTATGAACAACAGTATGACCCAGAGTCAGTGGCAAAAACAAGCACTTTTAGTGGACAGACTTTTCACAGGCACAATTGCCCACAAGGATTACGTTGCAGCCATTGCTGTCACATCCCATTGTTTTGTGTCTGTGTTATGTGTGTTTCCTGTTTTATTTTGTAATTCTCACCTGTCTTGTCTGTTCACTTCCTGCCCTCGTGTCTCTGATTATCAACACCTGCCCCTGATTCACTTATTAGCCACATCCCTATATATACCGGTGCCCTTCCTTTGTTCTCTTGTCTTGTCATCTTTTTCCATGTGTCTTGTTTCTGTCTTCCCGTCTGCCTACGTGTAAGCTTATTTTTTGTGTTCAGTAAATCATTGAACTGCTCCCGTCTGCCTGCGCAGTCTGCATTTGGGTCCTTTTCCTTGCCGTCTGAACTACTCAGGGTAACAATTGCAGCCCGTTCAGTTCCCAGAACTGTCATTATTTCTGCTTTTAATGCCATCAAACATGACGTGTGCAGCACAATGGAAACAGAAGTGATCCTGACAGTAATTATTACTGCTGTAATATACATCACAGATATCAGTTCAACACAAACCACAGTAACATGAACATGCACCAAACATCCCAACACATGAAATGATGCTGTTTGGATCACAAAGAGGTTTTGGAGGGAAACAGTCTGGGAGTCTCTGTCACTTGGTTTCATGGCAGAGGTCTGGAACCGAGGACTGCTTCTGAAGTGGGACTCTTAATGGAGCCGGGATCCTCCAGAAAGAGGTCTGTGTGTGTGATCAGATGTTGTCTTTGACACGCAGCAGCATCCTGTGGGTGGCTCTCAGTGTATGAGGAGAGTGGCAGAGGTGGAGCAGGGAGAAGCAGGCCGGATGCACATATTGTGTTGATGTGGATGAGAGGAATGTAAAGTCCATGTTTGCTATGGAATATTATATCTTTCTAAAAGGTGAACTTGAAAACGGGGGTTTGTATCTGTAACTGTAGTTTTGCAGACTTGTACATTTAGTTTTCTGTCTGCAGACTCTGTTTTTCCAGTCTGTTCATTCATTCATTCATATCGATGATTGAAACATGGACTCCGGCAGGTCTCCACAACCGCCAGTAAGTCAACAAAACACATCAACTTGTGTCAGATGTAACATGAACTTTTTTGGACAAGTAAAAACCCCAAAATGTTAGAAATGTTTTTAATAATGGGCCTAGTCAGCTAGCTAACGTTAGCCAGCCAGCTAACCAGCTTTAGTATAAACTGTAACCAGTCCCTGTCTGTAGTGTTTCTGCTCACTATATACTGTATATAATATACTCTATTTTCTTACTGTTGTGTTGTTGTTACCTGACCAGGACGGCCCATTATTAAAAAATCTTACTGTATTTCTAAACATAGTTTTTGTACCTTGTTGACTGACTGGTGTCACAGAGGCCTGGTGGAGTCCGTCTTTCAGGCTGGATCTCTTTAGAAACATACAGACAACCAGCTTGTGGACATGAAACGAACATCTTTGTACAAATTAAGATTCTAATGTGTGAAAAAACACAATAAATTAAATAATCAAATGAAAAAT
>SEMN01002022.1:0-17154 GCA_005408345.1 Macquaria australasica | reverse complement strand
TCAGCAGATGGAGATTGCCTAGTTTACATTTTTTTGATGTTTGAACACATTTTGGCTGCACAGCATGAGTTTGTAATGGCTGGCTTGTTGTTGAGTAAGTGTTGTTTAAGAGGTTTATCCATGTTGTGTTTTTAGAAGTTTGAAGTGTGTGTGTGTGTGTGTATGTGTGTGTGTGTGTGTGTGTGTGTGTGTGTGTGTGTGTGTGTGTGTGTGTGTGTGTGTGTGTGTGTGATTGTGTGTGTGTGTGTGAATGTGTGTGTGTGTGTGTCTCATGCTCAGCTGATTACTGCTCAGCTGCTTCAGATTTGTGGTGATACTTGAAAACAGACGAGTTCATCACAATGATGATCCTCCATCGTCTGTCACCTCCAGTATTCTCTACTGGTGTCAGACTGTAGATTAGAGTGTTTTTTTTCTGGAGTGTCTGTCACCTGATATCTATCACCGTGTGTGTGTGTGTGTGTGTGTGTGTGTGTGTGTGTGTGTGTGTGTGTACATGCAAAAACATAATGCTGAACTTAGTTTTGACAATTAGCTTCTGATAAACTGGAGTCATACGACCAAACCTTCTGACTGTCTCTCTCCATCTTTCTTTAACTTGAACATTTCTTGACCTCTCTCTCTCCCACGCACACACACACACACACACACACACACACACACACACACACACATACAGATTTTATCAGTGTCTGACTCTGTCCTGATATCTGTCAGGGAAGTATGAACCGTCCTGTGTTTCTGCATGAATCAGAAAACCCATGACCCATCTGTGTGTTTTCATGTTTGCTGATTGATCGGTTTCTTTAATAGGACATATAATAGGAGCTTCAGGAGGAGATGGCTATCTGTCTGTGAGTGTGTACGATGGAAGATGGAAGAGTCATTAACTCAATAAAAAGAAACAATGAAGTTTTGTTGTTGATGCGAGACTCCACTGTTTGTCTCCACTCTGCATCGAACATGAAGCCACACAAAACAGTCAAAAGATGTGAACATGTGGTTAACAACTCCCAGTGAGGATACAGCAGTGGAGTTTAACATTTTGTTAATTTGACAACAGGAACATTTTAATTTTCCTCATGTGGATCAACCCAAATTGTTGAGACTAAGGCCTTGTCAGACTGCCAGCCCAAATCCGTTTTTTGGCATATCCAGATTGATTTTAGAAAGTCTGGACAGCAAAAAAAACCCCAAAACACATGAAATGCAATTTGTGCAAATTGAATGTTATTATTTGCAGGAAAAGATAGTTATGAAAGGTAGAGCTAAAAGCTTGTCTATAAATAAATGGGAGAAACTTGGGATCCCAAGTTATGATTATTCTATGATACTCAATATTATTTGTCTTTTCCTGTTATTTCCTGCTTTAGGACGAAGTAACTCATTTGAACGGGTGTAGAAGTTATATAATTTTCTATTATTTTTTTGCAAATCAGATCCAAGCCACATTTGGAGGTGGTTTGCGATACGACACACAACAATGATGTCAAATCCAGATTAACGAAAGTGCATCAGAGCAGCTGCTGAGTTTGTCTGGTGCGACGGAGGAGTTCTGCACCGCAACTTGTCTGGAGGGCGAAATGATGGATCTCCATTTGTCATGCTTTCGCGTTGGAAAGCCGCGTCACCGGTGTACATATAGTTACTGACGCCTATGTCGATACCACAGCAACCCATGCAGATAGGCTGGTGATGTCTGGACACACAAATCAGATCTGATCACTTGCAAATAACAGTGCAGACAGTCTGTCTTAAAGCCTAAAAGACTAATGTAAACTTGCAGTCATGCCAGAGTTTTCACTTAATATCATACACTGTAAATCCTGATATCATGCACAGTAAAAACATAAATGGAACTTTGTTTGCACTCTCACATAAATCAACATCAAGTTGTAGTTAAAGTTTTCTAATGATGTGTTCACAGTGTTGCTTATTTAGTTCAGCAGATGCTTTTCATACCATTTTGTCTGTCTAATCTTATCAAGGGTTAAAGGGTTTTAATCTGTCAAACAATCTAGTGGCAACTGGAAATAATCACTGCATTTAATTTAATAATTTCTCCCTCAATGTGTTTTAGATGGTCATTTCTGTTTTCATTAAAGTTGCAACAGCAGTGACCATTTCACCTTTTCCCCCCTGGAGCTTCCTGTGTCTTTGCTCATGTCATATTCAGATAGCATGTTTTTCTACTTTTGTACTGAGTTCTGCTTTATGCAAACTGAACATTAATGTTATGTGACACAGCTGACAGACAAAACATATAATGCCTCCTTTAATTTCAGCTGCATTATGTCAGCTTATCTCTAAATTTGATTCTGTAAAACCCATGTTTCACTGTGAATAAATACTGTAATCCACCGCGCTGGATATCAGCTTCTGCCAAATGTCAGGATCTGATATTCAGTGCAGTGATTACATGAAGCTATGAAGCTAATTGTTTCAGGTGTGAGCAGAAATGCCAGCTGCTGCCATGGCAATGTTGAGTCTAATAATACTTTACCACGTTAACACAGCAAGAGCCCTACTGTTGTTTGTTTCCAGGAGAACTGCTTTTTAAAGTGGAAGCTCTCCTCTCAAAAAGCATTGCTTTAAATGAGAACTGGGGATGTGATGAATAAACACGAAAATATGAAATACTCGCCTGCGAATATTTTGCATCAAAACTATTCACACCGGCAGCAATGCAAATTTGCAAAAGATAGATAGATAGATAGATAGATAGATAGATAGATAGATAGATAGATAGATAGATAGATAGATAGATTTGCGCCAACACATTCTTACATATACGTCACTGAAATACTGTCTGCTCCAGTGTCTTATGTTACTTTGGGTAGTCTATGTGCAGTGCCCTGCAGGTACAAAGCTACAGAGTGCCTCCCATATTTGATTAATATGACGAGCCATCCTTAAGTTCATTGTCTTTATAATTTTTGTGTCCTTTGTTATATAATACAATATATAACAAAGGACACAGGGCACACTGTGTGATGAGAAACACACACCCATTGTCATTAGGAGTTGTGATGTGATGTTCGTTCCACACGTGATTGGTCGATGCCTTTGTTCGCCGTGCAAAAGCTCAGAAAAATCGACCTCGTATTGTGTGAAAGTACTCATGACAAAAACAGCAGTTTGAAATAACATACTGTCGTGTGAATTAATCGCACGGGGGGGAAAAACGCCCCTGGTGTGTAAAGGCCTTTACTTTGACAGCTAGTTCTGCCTCTATGAGTCTCTAGCTGATTTAGTTTAATCACTGCTCTTGGATTAGCTGGCACTAACCTTTCCATGAATCCACTGGATTCCGTCGCAGTTCCTCGTCTGAAAATTGCTTGTTCGACTGAATCAGAGTGCTGTAATGCTGGCGAAAGCAGATGATCACACAGCTTTTGTAGTGTAATAAGATTCTTATTGGAATGCTGCTGCAAGGGCACACACGCACGCACACACGCACGCACGCACACACGCACGCACGCACACACATACACACACACATCACTAACAGGCAAACACAATGCACAGAGCTGAACACAGGTTTTTTGTATTACATTAAACTTCAGCTTTATCTGATTAAACCAAACTGCCATCATTGTGTACGAACAGAGGATTGATTTTGTCCTTCAAATTTCCTGTGGCTCAGGTTCAAGTTCAGCCAGAGTGTGCCTTTCGTCTGTGTCAGTTCTGGGTGTTACGGCCTTGGACGGCGCCCAGTACGAGACAGCCTTAGGTTCAAAAGAGACGGGGTCCTTCACTGAGCCTCTTTTACGTCTGATATGACCTCTATAATATCTGCTGTACTTTTACATTCTGATTCCAGATAACAGAGACACACTCAGTGATCTGCCGTTAAACGCCTTGCTGCCGTGACCTCAACAGTTATCTGGAAACAAATCAAACAGGCCTTGCATTTCTTCCTTTTTCATTTCTTCCTGGAAACCTCTCTGTATACAGCAGACAGCTCTGCACCTGTCTGTGATCTGACAACCTTGACCAACTTAAATTGAAACTTTTTATTGTCAGCATTATTGTCAATCTTGTGACAACCTTCAATGTTGCCTGTATTTCTATGAGCAGAAAATAGTTCAGGCAAACGCAGGATTGATTGAGAAAAAAAGATTTCCCTGCTCTGACTGTTTCTATGTTACTACAATACCCAGTAGTCATTGCAAATGCTGCGTTGATGCCGCCTTCATGTGGGATGGAAGTTAGCGTTTGTTTACGACATTCACGATCGACAACTCAAGATGGTTGTGTGAGCGTTAAAAAATACTGTGTTTGTATCTTGAATGACAGACTTTTGCTGACATGACATCTGTATTATTTATGTGCCAAGTCGGATAAATGCGAGCTTTCAGGAAAATCCTTGTTTCCCAGTCGTAAGTATGACTTGGATGTTGATGTGAATGGTATTACAAGTCAAAAACATAATCATGGTAAATCCCTTATTTCATGAATGCGGCATGAGTCTAGCTACAATTAACAATTACCCCTGGTTTGGTTCAGTGTTGGAGGGAGTGTGAACCCTGCAGCTTCACTGGGAGGACACACACTAATGATAAGCTAGCTCTTGATGCTCAGTAAACACAGGCACACTGCTTGTTAAACCACAATGCTATTGTGTATTTCTACATGTGTTAGGTACGTGTGGGTGTGTAGGCTTTGGAGTTGTGAAAGGCACTTTTGACTGAGACGACGGCTTAGTAACGAAAGTAAAGTAAGAAGTAATGTAACTAATTACTTTCACGCTTGAGTATTGAGTAAAGTAATGAAAGTACTTTCTCTATTTGTAATATGTAATGAATTCATTGCCTATCACTAGTCTCTAGTGATGTTTGATCTTGAAGAAGTATATTACTATCTTTTTATTATAAATTTGTTTATTTCTGGTTTTGTTCCTTGTTATTATTATTATATAAAAATCATTTTTAATTTCTTGTAATTTCAGGTGTGATGAGTAACCACAGGTCTGACCCACAATAAAAATGACTATTATGACGAACTTTTATCCACGTACATCTTAAGACTCCACCCACTTTCATTCAAGCCAATCAACCATTCCTGCCAAATGGATCCCGTGTTAAGATGCAGCAATCCAATAACTAGACTCCGCTCTTGGCTATTGACCCAGCTTCAGTCCATTCATTAATTCATCCATCCTTTCATTCATCTGCCCATCTGTTGACTGATCCATAGCCAGTGTCACACAAAGCTCTGATTAGCTGACTGACGGATCAAGTATGGAGAGGAAACTGGCCGTGTGTGTGTGTGTATAAGCTTATGGTCAATGATATGATGGCGGAAAAAAGGCAGAGGATTGGGGTAAAAAACAAAAAAAGAGAAATCCTGATTGAGAAGACAAACAGACAGATCGAAGGTGAAGTGACCGGTTGAAGTTATTCCTTTGGGAGGAAGATCAGAAAAATCCACGTGAACCTGTCGATGCATCACAACCCAGACATGTACATGAAGTGATAATTAATAATGACCTATTTGGGTATTTAGTGAACATGGAGGCGTCTGTGTAGATTTGTGTATTTCTATGTACCTGGTTTTAGGTCACGTTGGTTGAATCTCTTGAGTCTCTGTGTGTGTTGAAATATTCCTAGTGCACTGGTAAATGTGTTCACCTGTTTAAAGAAAATAAGGCTTTTAGAACCCAATGAAAAAAAAAAGACATGATTGAGATTTTCTTTCAGTGAACAGGACAGGAGACATTACATGATACAAATGCAGACAGGGAAAGGGGATGTTTCTGGGAAGGCTGCAGAGAAACTAGAAGGTGAGAGTGAGGCAGAGAATTAAGACTTAAACTTTGCATAGAGAGACAAAGAAAGAAAGAAAGAAAGAAAGAGGGAGAGAGGATTGAATTGATCTGGAGATTTCTCGTTACCAATCCCTCAGTGAGTGGCGTAATGATGCTGCATTGGCTGTGTTCCCTGAGTACGATTCTGTTTCGTTAGGTGTGATTAAAGCTGCCCTGCTGACTCAGGCCTTCCTGCCCAGCACACCTCACCTTACCCCAACTCAACCCAGCAGAGCCAGGCCTCTGCTACCTAACCTTACTTTAGTCTTATCATTTTTAAGCTGCATAATTTGAAATTTTGGCCACAACGGGTGCAGTGCAACAAGCTAAAAACCCAATATCTGTCATATCATCATCTTATAAAACGCGGAGACTGAATTAAACAGTAAATGTGCTATGAAACCAAAACTATGAGCTCAAACGGGCTAAAAAGATCCATAGAGCTGAGTGCAGAGTTGAGTGATGTCTTCGTCACCACAAGCTAAACCTTTAAAATACACATTTGTCAGTCATTTGATCCATTGCTGACATTAAAATGTGGATTAATGCAGCTTTAAGGTCATCAGCAGGAAAGGACATTAAATGTGTTTTGTTCCTCCATTTCTGAAACCATTGCTGGGAACCTCTGGTTTTAATGCCGACTACATCTGTGTCATAGCTGCTAACACAACAGTTGGTTCGGTCCACATCTGCAAAAACAAGTCAGCAGACGCTTGCCTCTCTTTAACAAAGGGATTTACTATCCTCCTTGGCAGAAAAACACATAACACAGGCCTGTAGATTCCTTAACTCCTCTGGGCTTAGACACTTTTGTGGCTCACACACACACACACACACTCACACTGTACATCAAAACGGCATCTTAAGAGTGAGGACAGGCAAGAAATTAGCACCAAAAATTGTATTTGCATGTCCTTGCAAAGTAGGTGGTGTTAGATTCTTGGTTATGTAGTGACTATTTGCAGGGCTGGTTGGTGAGATGCTATGTGATGATCTTATGTAACATGCTAGTTAGCTTTGAGCATGCTAGCACTAGCCAGTCATGATAGCCCATCAAGCTAGTTGACTTGCTAACTGCTAGTTCAGAAGCTAACTAGCTAGTTAACTGGACAAAAGGTTCACACAGTTTATTCAAGAGACATTTGTACCATGGACTCCTGTCTTATAACTAACTACAAACCAGGCCTCTTCTTCTTTTTTTAACCCTTATATGAAAGCTTCCTCCTCCTCTGGTTCTCCATTCCCTCAAAAGTCAGCTAAGACGGCTTGAAACTGGTCAATCGCATTCATTTGCACGTCCAAGTTCACCAAAGTTGAACTCTTCTATGAGCAATTCCATTCAAAGGATTGGATTTTGGTTAGAAATATTTATGTCTGCTGCCATAAATGCTGGTGTAAAAGCAGTTTACACATGCTTACATTTTCTTTTTTTATATTGTATTTTTAATTTTGGCTACAATTCAGCTTGTTATTGTCTCCATTGACTTCCGAAAGCCTGCTCTTCCTGACCAGGCTGCCCTGAGGGCCCTTTGGACCAACCAGAAGGTTAACTGGATCGCTCACATACAGCTCTGGAGTGACATTAGGGCCAAAAAAGAAGCATGAATAATCCCATTAGGGCACAGACAGATCCTGGTTAAATATGCCACAGATTTATTCGATGGTTTCTGATATCAGACACCAATTTTTCTTGGTGTCTGATACAAACAAACAGCTGCTGTTGTTTTGCACGAAGCAGCAGTCTGCGTTTTCCATCATGGATTAAAAATAGTCATTCTTAACATTCTATGGTAAATTCTTGTTAAATCTTATTTGTGTCCAGATAGTGTTCGTCTGATTCTTCACAGCACTAAATAATGAACCCAGTGACTTCAAAGAAATCATGTGCATTCCTTCAGAACAATCGTGCCATTTTGCTGTTAGCGTGGGAAAGACAGACAGACAGACAGACAGTCATGTCTCAGCAAAAGTTTTTGTCATTGCTGCCTCCCTCCACTCTTTGGAGTCACAACTAACTCATGACCAGCCAACACATTGTCTGATTCATACATACAATATCTGCTTTATTGAAGCTCCTGTTGTGTAGACCTAAATATTGTCATTGTATGACACAAAGTAGTTACACAGAGCCGTTCTTGTACAGAGTGACTATATGCTTTTAACCTAACAACCAAATCTAACAATATACATTGATATTAACTATATTAAGCTAAAACAACCTGAGGTTCAAGGTTAACACTTGTGTTGCTAGTTATGATGCTTAAAAGTTAAAAGTAACCTATAGATGAGTGCATCTGCATTATTATTAAAATTTTGGCAGCTGGACAGCTGATTTTAGAATTTAAAGAGTTACCCAAACAACTGTAAAACTAAGTGGGAAAGAAAGAAGCTTTGCTGTTTGTAATTTCCCCAGTGGAAATTGCAGAAAGCATCATAATTAGTCACTATTGCCGGTATCTTTTGTGCCTCGAGTGCAAACTGATATAACAGCATCACCATTGTTGTTATTGTCACCAGCACAAACCCCAACCTAATAAAAAAAAAACACTCTCAAATTAACAAATTACAATATGCTCTAATCCTCCACACACACACACACACACACGCACAAGAAAAAAAGTGTATTAACATCTTTTCATGAACCCAGGTCCCATGGCAACACCAAATTTGCTCTGTCTGGGTGTTGGGATGATCGAATCCCTCAGACAAATCACAGCACGATATCACAGGCCTCAGCGCCGCGATGTGAAGAGGTCATCCATTGATATTAATGGACTGGTGGTTTACTGGCCTGTGGTGATTGGTTAAGTTTATTCAGGCATTAGTTAGAGGGGCAAATCAATGGGATTTAACAGCCATTTTGACTCCAGAGCGTCTGGTGCATATAGCACAGGAGGGGGGCTGGAGGTGGAGCATGGGATGAGGAAGATGAAGGGTGGAGGGACTAGAAAAGGAAGAGGAAGATGAGAAGGAAGGAAAAAAAGCAAAAAGAGGATCAAGTGGAGCTGGTGTAGGAAGATGAGATAAAGGAGATAGGTCAAGGAGGAAGAGGATGAAGAGAAGCTGGGGGAGGAAGGTTGAGGTGAAAGATGGAGGTCAGAAAAAACGTCCTGTTGCTCCTTGTGGTTTGTCCTTTGCTAATCTGCTGCGCTCACGCAGACACACGCAGGCTTGTTATCTGTTGTTTTGTCTAACAATTTGCAAATTGTGTTTATGAGTCGGACCTCTCAGCATCTTTTTATCTGTGGTGACAGGATTCCCTCTTTTCCCAGAAACAAAATAACATCATCATGATCCAAGTGTCAGTGGAAGATTTTTAGCCTGATTCCACACCCACATCTCAGATTTTCCCAGTGATTCATGAACACGATGTCAGAATGAATGAATGAAAAGAAACCAAATGGCAAGTCAGTCTGGTTATCAGGCTACCGATGGGACCATGAACATCTGTAGTAAAAGTTTATGAAAATCTGGCCTTTACATTTTAAATTAACCTTGATCTGGCTTCCATGCTTAGGCCCCAGATATAAAAAACATCACTGTATCATACACATGATCTCTAAACTCTTCCCCTTTTTCTTCCCATCTGTCTTTTGTCCTCTCAGATCCAGTCTCAGTGGACCTGGACCAGTATGATGTGCTTTCTCTGACTGATGCTCTCAGAGGTTTTCTGCAGGAGCTGCCCGCCCCCATCATCCCCACCACAGTCTACAGCGAGCTGGTCTACACTGCTCAAGGTACAGTGTACACTGCAACATACACAGGTGCACTGATGTTAGCCCTGGCTAACGTAGTAATGTACTGTACCTCTAGTGGTATGTAGGTTTTGACATATTTACCTGTCAGATTCTTGCCTCCAGAACAATACAGTGAAGGTAAATATCACTTGGTTTGTGATAATTCAATTCAATTCAGTTTATTTATATAGCGCCATATCATAACAAAGTTATCTCAGGGCACTTTTTCGAATAGAGCAGGTCTAGACCGACTCTTTATATTTACAGAGACCCAACAGTTCCCACCATGAGCAAGCACTATGCGACAGTGGCAAGGAAAAACTCCCTTTTAACAGGTAGAAACCTCGAGCAGAACCAGGCTCAAGGTGGGCGGTCATCTGCCTCGACCGGTTGGGTTGAAGGGGGAGGGGGGAGCGGGAGAGAGAGAGCAGGAGGAAAGAGAACATACAGCAGCTCAATACAGCATAGATATGGTAATGGCATTGATGTTAACACCAACAGAAACAACACTAAGAGCAACATTATAATAGCAATACTAATAACAAGAGCAACAACAGCAATAGCAGCAGCGGGTGCAGAGCAGGAGCACGGGGGCAGCAGGCGGCAGCAACCACAGACCCAGACTCTACAGCTCCGGAGGCAGAAATACCTGCAGAAAGCAACAGAAGGGGAGAGAGAGAGAGAGAGGAGAGAAAGCACACAACCACGGGAAGAAGTTGAATTAATAACAAGCATTGATGGGATATGAGGGCGTACAGATGGAGAGGAAGAGGAGGAGAAAGGAGCTCAGTGCATCATAGGAAGTCCCCCGGCAGTCTAGGCCTATAGCAGCATAACTAAGGGGGGGCTCAGGGTCACCTGAGTCAGCCCGACTATAAGCTTTATCAAAGAGGAAAGTCTTAAGCCTACTCTTAAATGTGAGGAGGTTGTCCGCCTCCCGTACACAAACTGGGATCTGGTTCCACAGGAGAGGAGCTTGATAGCTGAAGGCTCTGGCTCCCATTCTACTTTTAGAGACTCTAGGAACCACAAGGAACCCTGCATTCTGGGAGCGCAGTGCTCTAGTGGGGTAATAGGGTACTATGAGCTCTTTAAGATATGTTGGTGCCTGATCATTTAGGGCTTTGAAGGTGAGGAGAAGGATTTTAAATTCTATTCTGGATTTTACAGGGAGCCAGTGTAGAGAAGCTAATATTGGAGAAATATGTTCTCTTTTTCTGGTTCTTGTCAGTAAACGTGCCGCAGCATTCTGAATCAGCTGGAGAGTCTTAAGGGATTTATTGGGGCAGCCTGATAATAGAGAGTTGCAATAGTCCAGCCTAGTAACAAATGCATGGACTAGTTTTTCTGCATCTTTTTGAGATAGGATGTGCCTGATTTTTGCAATGTTACGTAAATGAAAAAGGCAGTTCTTGAAGTTTGTTTTATGTGGGAGTTAAAGGACATATCCTGATCAAAGATAACTCAAGATTCCTTGCGGTGTTGCTGGAGGCCAGGGCAATGCCATCTAGAGAAACTATATCTTTAGATAATGTGTTTTGAAGGTGTTCGGGGCCAAGTACAATAACTTCGGTTTTGTCTGAGTTTAACATCAGAAAATTGCAGGTCATCCAGGTTTTTATGTCCTTAAGGCATGCTTGAAGTTTAGCTAATTGATTGGTTTCATCTGGCTTGATCGATAAATATAATTGGGTATCATCTGCATAACAATGAAAATTTATGGAGTGATTCCTAATAATATTGCCTAAAGGAAGCATATACAAGGTAAATAAAATTGGTCCAAGCACAGAACCTTGCTTAGTGGAACTCCATGACTAACTTTGAAGTCATAGGATTCATCGTGCGTGTACAAACTGATAGCGATCTGATAAGCAGTTTAAACCAGCCCAGTGCAGTACCTTTAATACCAATAAAATGTTCTAGTCTGTAATAAATGTGATGGTCAGTAGTATCGAGATACGGCACTAGATCTAGTAAGACAAATTACAGAGACAAGTCCTTTTGTCTGATGCAATTAGAAAGGTCATTTGTAACTTTCACCAGTGCTGTCTCTGTGCTATGATGCACTCTAAATCTGACTGAAAAATCCACTCCAAGAAGCAAGGTTAATTTGTTGTGTGAAAGTCACACACAACTGATTGAACTGCTTTTCTCAAGGACCTTAGAGAGGAGGGTTAGATATAGGTCTATAATTTGACAAAATCCCTGGATCAAGAAATTGGGCTTTTTAAGAAGAGGCTTAATTACAGCTACTTTAAAGGACTGTGGCACATATCCTTTAAATAAGGACAGATTGATCATATCTAGTACATAAGTGCTAACTAAGGGTAAAATTTCTTTAAGCAGCCTAGTTGGGATGGGGTCTAAAAGACACGTTGATGGCTTAGATGAGGAAATCATGGAAGTTAGTTGATTACGGTTGATGGGAGAAAAGCAGTCTAAATGTATAGGTTTTACAGTTGTTTCTAAAGTTCCTGTGTTTGAAGATAAGTCAGTACCAACTGAGGGCAGGAGGTGCTGAATTTTGTCTCTAATAGTTAGAATTTTATCTTTAAAGAAGCTCATGAAGTCATTACTACTGAGGTCTATAGGAATACATGGCTCAACAGAGCTGTGACTCTCTGTCAGCCTGGCTACAGTGCTGAACAGAAGCCTGGGGTTGTTCTTATTTTCCTCTATTAATGATGAGTAGTAAGCTGCTCTGGCATTACGGAGGGCCTTCCTATAAATTTTAAGACTATCTTGCCAGGCTAAACGTGATTCTTCCAGATTGGTGGAACGCCAATTCCTTTCAAGTTTTAGCGATGTTTGTTTTAATTTGCGGGTTTGCGGGTTATACCATGGAGCTAACCTCCTCTGTTTTATTATCTTCTTTTTTAGAGGGGCGATAGAGTCGAGTGTTATTCGTAGTGAGCCTGCAGCACGATCAACAAGATGATCAATTTGGGAGGGACTAAAGTTAGCATAGGAGCCATCTGTTACATTGAGACATGGAACTGAATTTAATGCCGATGGAATCACTTCCTTAAATTTAGCTACAGCACTATCAGATAGACATCTAGTGTAGGAATGTTTGCCTAATGGCGTGTAGTCCAGTAATAGAAATTCAAAAGTTAATAGAAAATGGTCTGATAAAAAAGAATTCTGTGGAAAGACTATTAGATGTTCAATTTCAATCCCATAAACAAGAACAAGGTCGAGGGTGTGGTTAAAACAGTGAGTGGGTTTATGTACACTCTGACTGAAGCCAATCGAATCTAGTAATGAGATAAACGCAGCACTAAGGCTATCATTTTCCACATCCACATGAATATTAAAATCACCTACAATAATTATTTTATCTGTTTTAAGGACTAAACCTGATAAGAACTCTGAGAATTCAGATAAAAATTCAGAATACGGTCCAGGAGCTCGGTACACTATAACAAATAGAATTGGCTGTACTGTTTTCCAGGTTGGGTGTGAAAGGCTAAGAACAAGGCTTTCGAGCGAGTTATAATTTAGTTTAGGTTTGGGTTTGATTAATAGGCTTGAGTCGAAGATGGCTGCAACTCCACCTCCTCGGCCTGAGCCTCGAGGAATGTGAGTATTAATGTGACTGGGGAGTGGATTCATTTAGGCTAACATATTCATCGTGACACAGCCAGGTTTCAGTAAGACAAAATAAATCAATATTATGATCTGATATTAGATCGTTTACTAGAACAGCTTTAGATGAGAGAGATCTGATGTTTAAGTCCACATTTAATTCTCCTATTTTGTTGTACTGTTGCAGTGGAGGTTTTACTTTTTATTAGGTTTTTATGTGTAACTCCTCTTCTGTTTACTTTTGATTTAAATAATTCAAGTGGTCTGGGGGCAGACAACCTCTCTGTGGAGTTTAGGGTGGGTAACTGCTCTAATGGAAGCGCAGAGAAGCGTGTAGGACTGCAACTCTGCCTCCTGGTCTGGACCACAGACTGTATTAAGTCTGTGGTCCAGACTGATACTCTCAGCATTTAAAAAATTAACAGCCTTTCCAGCAACATTGTCCTGGTCACCCTAGATTAAGGGTTCTCAACCTATCTGGATCTCTCCCTCCCGCAACTGCTGTCAGAAAATCTTCAATTCAAATGATTTTACGCCAAGATTCAGTCCAACAGACGATGCTAACATAGAAATGTAAAAAGAGGTCAAGTGAACATGGCCAGAGTGTATAACTTGGTGTATAACTTTATGAGTTTAGATCAATCAACGTAAGAGTGAAGATTTGAAAAAAGTAACAATGGGTCTAATTCAAGATCAAAAGTAAGCTCATTCCTGGTCAGCTCAATGTTTCTGAGGCAATACATCTGTCATGATGAACGTGTCTGAACCCTGGACAGCATTGCTGAGGAGGATAATATAGGTATTATTGGGTATTAGATGTCAGTTTTTAATCAGATAACATCTTTGTGACGTGTTAGCCAACGCTGCACTGACTGGTACTTGGTTTGGTTCCTGTTGGTTAATCCAAAGACGTCACTGTGAAGCGTTTCCATTAGAGCTACTTTCTACCAGATAAATAGTTGATGAAACTGGTGAAATTATGATCTGTGGATTATTCAAAGTAATAGGGACACTCTTCCTGGAAAGATGTGTTGCTGCATATCCGTTCTCCTCCATTGTAATGGGCTGGAGGCAGAAATGTAAGAGACAGATATCTTAAAGCTCGGACAAAATCAAATTTAATTAATTATTTTTTATTTGAATAAACCCTTACTTGTACAGTGGAAATCCTAACCAGGTAAGGCCAAAGTTAAAGTTTTGGGAAACATTTGGGAAGAACAACTACCAACACAACTATGACCCACATAAAATTTAAGATTTTGAGTTTTCCTGTAGCCATAAGCAGCATTTGGTGACTGGTGTGAGTTTAGGCCTCCGGCTGCATCCTCAGTCATATGCTCTCCTCTGTCACGCACTACAGGCTTAAACTCTGGAGCTCAGTCTGAGCTCAGGGTGGTTTTTTTCGCTTCTTGTCACTTGGCATGAGCGCCGACACTCATCACACCTGACAGACTTCTGCCATATCTGGATGTAAAGACGACAGGGCTGTAGCCTCTCGTCAGCATCAAATTTCTTCTAATCTCCTAACAGCTTCAGGATTATATATAAAAAAAAAAGGTCTGAGCTGAAGCGTGGCTCGGTGTCAGGTTCTCTCTCTTTTCTCAATTTCTGTGCCGCTGACCTGCCTGTTCACCCTTTCACCTGCCGCCCACCTCGCCCAGCAGGCTCTCCTCTCTCCGGCTTTTAGGGACTCTCACACTCTTATCTATTTTTAATGAACCCTACCTTGACATTTGGCATTTCGTGCTTTGCGTGGGTGTTGTGCGTGCCGGTGTGTGGAAATAAAAAAGAGTCAAAGACAGACAGACGCATACAGACAGACGAGTGTGTATTAGCATTGTGTACGTTAGCGTCTGAGCTTGCAGGAAGTTCGCACCAGCTTCCCTGCAACCTCCTCCCAAAATATTACTTGGCTAAGCTCCTCGACATGATCTCCAACTGAAAACCCCCTCAATTATGTAAGTGCTTTTCTCTCTCTCTTGGTCCTCGTCCTTTTAAGTGACAGCCCTTTTTTATTTTACTTATTCATGGAAACATTTTAGGTCAGGATAAACCACTTTGAAAGGATGCATCAAGTATTTTGCACAGGTCGTCCAAGGTCAAGCCCACTCAAATTGAACTTCTTATTTAGGAAGGAGTCACTTGAAGAGCATAGAGTGACTCAGTCTGTGAAATCAGAGGGTATTATAAAACAGGTTTCGAGGCCTGAAGCATTTCGTTTGGACAGCGAGTATAAGTCACACAATAATATTGAGAGATCCCTGAAAAATAAAGTATTAGCTCGAGGGGCAGGTGAGTGGTGAGAATCTTTTCTGTCCCTTCCTGCTTCTTCTTCTTCTTTTTTAGCTGCCATTTAGGTCTGTACTTCACTCAGCCTTCAGGTCTACATACCAGAGGTGGATATATTCCTCATATAGCTGCACATATTCAGCTACAACATACAAGTTGCTTAAGGTGCCAGTGTGAGCTTTTTTGTGTTTTCACTCACTCAGTCCTGTCACCTGTAGCCTGTTAATGAGACTAAATTGCCTTTTTTTTTTTCATTATTCATTGTGTTAATTGTAGTTGTTGACTGACCTGTCCGTCCTTTAGTCGACACAGAAGTTGTGGTAGCGGTTGCTAGAAGCAGTTAATTTATTTCTGTAAATCGATTGACAACAACCGACACAGCTAAGTTGATCTCACCCATGCTTGTCTCCATTTTCCTGGCCCTAGCACAGTAAGATGACATCCCCATTCTTAATCATGCATGCAAAGCTTTGATTGGTTTGGTTGTTTTTTCAACTGGGCAAAACTAGACCTATATGAATTGCTCAACAAATCAGAGATTGGGGCAGCGATTCAGAGGTTTGGATGACCCCCATGACCACCACACAGTTAAAAAATGTCCTAACTAAGGCTGCAACTAATAATTTGTATTATATATTTATTATGCTTATTTTTTCATTATTTGATTAATCTTTTACTGTTTAAAATGGTGGAAAATAATTTTAAAAAAAGCAATGCCCATCATAATACCCAAGGTATCATCTTATCATAATTTACTTGTTTCCTTAAACCAACAGTCCAAAACCCAAAGATATTAGATTAAAAACTGTGGTTAATTTTTGTCGGTTGACTACTCAATTAATAGACTCATCGTTTCATCACTAGTCCTACCAGCATGTCAGTCAGAGACGCTTTAGTCAAGGAGTTGACATTTATAACAAGTGGTTATACAGATAGATTCGGCAGAAAAGACTCTTTGAGAACGCTGTCAAAGAATGAACATTCACATCCAAGTAAAGTCAACAATACTAAACATTAAGCACATGAGGAGGTGGTTGTGGTGGTGGAGCATCAGCAGAGTAATAATGACAAGTGTCTGATTATAATGGCCATATTGTACACCTGTATGAATATGATTGGATGTTACTAGTCAGCTAGTAGTGAAGAAGCAGATGAATGAGCCAGTGATGGTGGAGCAGGAATGAAGCAGCTGATGCCAATCAGCTAATGTAAGTAACTTCAACGCTCACCCTAAACTAACACAATGCTCTATTTTTGCAGCTATTTTCTGAAGTAAAATATCAAATGAATGTACCTTCATGTCAGTTTCAAGTTTAAATTCATTGCGAATAAGTCTTAGTTTGACTCATATAAAACAAATGTTTTGAACAGTACTGTCATCAGCAAACAGCAGTATCATCATCATCAAAAATAATTTTATTCTTTATAATTATAAATGTGTACACCTTGTTCTGTGTATACTGGACTTTGAGGGGGTTTCTTTGTGATTATATCCATATGGATGGAATCAGTTAAATTTGCCTCATATAAAGACAGTTACAGACTGCCCTGTCTCAGTCTAATTCCTGAGATTTGTTGATGTTGCAACAGTTAAAATCCCCTCTCATTCCTTTTCATTTGTTACCTTTCCTCTGGCCGTCCTGCTCTCTGGGAGAAACGTCATTCTTTCATTTGTTTAATCTGCAGCCATTTTCCAGTCAGTGGCTCATCATGGAAAATCCCCATACACTG